>JAVJAQ010002249.1:17263-316126 GCA_032362365.1 Zygogramma bicolorata
TTAACCAACCTAAAGCCAGACAATAATTATATTTCACGTCCAGCCTTCGATATCACATATTCTGTAGTACGTCTCTGTCGTCACTATCACGCACAACTTTGAAAGACTAGCTCTCCCTTCCACCTTCCCCACGCCGCTCCCGTCTAACTATCGTACTTCATTCGTCTTGTTGTGCTCGCCACGTACGCATCGCAGCCGTCAGCCGTAACGTGAGTATACCTAACTGATACTAATAATTGCCGCCTTTTAGCTCTCACTTTACAATGAAGAAGAGAAGCCGTTCCTCTTCAAGTCATTTTGAGAAGGAAATATCAAGCAAAATACTCTTGAAGCGCATTTCCAAATTGGAAAGAAAATTCCGTAGAAGTCGTTCGGGAAGTCGGGGTCGTTCGCATGCTTCTCGCAGGCATGGTCGGTCAACCAGCGTCGATCGACAACAAAATAGATCTCGTAGCTCCAGTAAAATGAGTGATGGCCGCGATCCGTACGATCCGGAATCACAGGCAGATTTCGTTGGCACCGGCCGATTTTCGAGCGGGACGGAGGGCCAGGTCGAGACTGGACCGTACTCAGGCCGCGGTGGCCGAGCTCCGAGCGAGTCGGAACCGCATATGATGGCAGCGGAGGCAGAACAGGATAAATCAATATTGATTATTGATAATGATGTCAAATTGCCGGATGAAATTATATCAATATAAGGCGAAATTCCTAATGATCAATCAAACAAAAAATACTGTTTGCATGACGCGATAAGTTCTAGGTGGAGCCACAATTTAATGCACGGCCTGCAAAACAGGAACTAGAAAAAGTAAAATCGCGAACAAAAATGCCATCTAACATTGAACTATGCGCTCCACCAATGAATGCAGAAATTTGATCAATACTTTCTGTACAGAATCAGACAAGAGACAGATCTCATTCTGAATATCAAAATCAGTTAGGTAGTGGACTGGTGGAACTAGGCAGAGGTTTGAACGAAATTTCACAAAGTGAAGAAAACATACCAAAAAACACGAAGGAAACCTTACTCACTCATTTGTGCGACTCAGGACGCATACTCACAATTTTTTTTTATAATATTTCCAAAGTAAGACGTGAGTTAGTGATACCCGTACTCAATAAAAATGCCAAAGAGATGGCATTGAGAACATGTCCAACCTCTAATTTTCTCTTCGGCGCCGACCTAACCGAAAAGGTAAAAATGGCAAAACAACTCGAATCGGCCAGTAAGGACTTGAGAACGAATCAGCCACGCGACCCAACTGCTCCTTATGAAGTCATGAGAAACCTTTATTCAAAAAAGGGGGAGGAGCGTCAAAAGACTACCTACCCTTTAAACAGATTTCGCCTGGTTCGTCGTCCACACAGGGACACATTGAGGGAGACGAACCAAAACAAAGGGCAGACCTCACGACACGAGAGGACGTCCGGGAGGAGAATGCACTAGCTCCGGTAAGTGTAAACACCTTTGCTGGCCGACTAAAATTATTCCTCAACAAATGGTCACAAGTAACCAAAAATCAGGTTGTTCTCAATTGGGTAAAGGGTTATACATTTCCGTTTACAAAAACCCCTTTTCAGAAGCGACCGCTCATTCCAAAATTATCAAAAAAGCATATAAATCAGCTTGAACTACTTGCCATCTTCTACGGCCTGAAATGTTTTACTCATTCACTCAAGGACAGTAACATACTCATCAGAACAGATAACACAACAGTTCTTTCCTACATTAATCGGATGGGAAGTGTGAAATATCCTGATCTAAGCCAAATAGCTCGCAAGATATGGCAATGGTGCCAGAAGATGAATAATTGGGTGTTCGCCTCATATATTCACTCAAGAGATAATTGGCAAGCCGATCAGGAATCACGCACGCTTCTCTCCAAAAAAGAATGGTCTTTGGCCGCGTATGCGTTCGAAAAAACTATTGAGAGGTTTGGGACCCCAACTGTCGACCTTTTTGCATCGAAACATAATTTCAAATGCCAGCGGTACGTATCCTGGCTGAGAGATCCCGGATGCATGGCTGTAGATGCTTTTACAATCAACCCATTGGGGTGAATTCTTTTTCTACGCTTTTCCCCCGTTTTCAGTCATACTACGAACCGTGCAAAAAATCATACTGGATAGAGCGGGAGGAATTTTGCTGGTTCTGGCCGTCTCAGCCCTGGTACCCCTTATTATTAGAGCTTATAATAGAAGGACCTGTTACATTCGAACCAAACAATAACCTGTTATTTTCTCCTTACAGCCTGAAACACCCATTATCGACAAACCTCACCCTGGTGGCATACAAGTTATCAGGCAAGCATTACTATTGAAAGATTATCCAGTAAACGTCATTGAAACCACTCTTAGCTCCTTATCGGACTCAATCATAAATCAATATAATTCATCATACAAACTCTGTTGGGAATTCTGTCGCAGAAGAAATATTTCCCCTCTCCAGGGACGCTCAAACTGCATTATGGAACTCCTTCAGGAGCAAGTTGACCAAGGAAACCTCAAGTATTCCACAATAAATGCACATCGCTCTGCGCTGTCTTTAATATCAGTCGAAAATATCGGAGAGGACCAACGGATAAAAAGATTCATGAAGGGTGTGGCCAGACTCAGACCGCCCAGACCAAGATACGCAAACACTTGGGACCTGTCAATTGTGTTCAAATATATTGAAAATGAAAACCCTTCAGACCTGAAAAAACTGTCGCAAATGTTAATTACCCTGCTCGCGCTAGCCACAGGTCAACGAATGCAGACTCTTTCACTTATCAGGGTCGAGAATATCAAAGAACTACCAGAGGGTTTTCAAATTTTTATAACAGACAGAGTCAAAACAACTGGCATTGGACGAAACCAACCTTACTTATGGATTCCATATTTCAGAGAAAACCCTAAAATATGCTTCGCCATTGCACTAAAAACTTATTTGGAGAAAACAAACACATTCCGTAAGGATCCCACTGATTTTCTGTTCATCAACCACAAGAAACCTTTTCACAAAGCATCCACACAAACACTGAGTAGGTGGCTAAAAGAAGTACTTGTTTCAGCAGGCATTGATGTAAATATTTTTAAACCCCACTCGACGAGACATGCATCGACTTCCTCAGCCAAAAGGGCAGGCTTGGGTCTAGATGTCATACAATGAATAGCGGGATGGTCAAGAAATTCACAGACTCTCGCCAAATTCTATGATAGACCACTACAAGCACCCGACAATTATGTAACCACAGTCCTGAAAAACTGTAATTGGGTCAGCTCGATGAGGAGATATACTGAATGCTCTTTTTTTTTTAAACCTTCAGAAATAAATCTTGAGTTACATTACATGTAGTTTTGGCTCATTCTAAAAGCGTTTTTTGCATACTGTATATTCTGATCAATCCCCTACACGGGAAAATACCCATCCAAAAAACAGAACAATTGAATCGTAACCCGTCTTCAAACAACTACAGAATATGTGATATCGAAGGCTGGACGTGAAATATAATCGGACGATTAAACGAACTTACCTGTAAGTGAAGTGTTCGATCGTGATTATATGGAACGTCCAGCCTGAAGATATCACAAACCCACCACCCCGAAATCAAAGACTTCAGATGCCCCCCTATACAGGGTTAGGATTACGGAACTTAAAAACAATGAAGTATGATAGTTAGACGAAAGCGGCGTGGGGAAGGTGGAAGGGAGAGCGAGTCTTTCAAAGTTGTGCGTGGTAGTGACGACAGAGACGTACTACAGAATATGTGATATCTTCAGGCTGGACGTTCCATATAATCACGATCGAACTTCACTTACAGGTAAGTTCGTTAAATTGTTCGATTATTAGCCAACCAAAGGCCAGACAATAAGTATTACCCATTCTATCAGATTGACGATTTTGAAGAATATGTTACTTCTCCATGGTCTTGCAGCTTTGTTCCGCTCGTTGGTAGACACCACCTTTGCGAAGTCACATCAGTCAAATATCAACCACATTACTCCCAAAGCATCTGTCAATAGTCCAATCATAACCAACAATTCAAAATTCAACAGCACAAAATGAAAACTATTGCTGAAAGGATGAGAATAACAATGATTGTTCCTGATTGAAGGCAATGGGTGATGATTGAGAAGACTGATGAGATTTTCAGAGTATGGTAGTAACACAGGCAGCATGAGCGAAAGGTACATTATTCATCCAATTCATAGGAGACAATACGAAGGCAGACTGACTACAGTTAGCAGCAGGTGTTCGTCTCAACCTGGTATTCAACTCTACTTCCTCAATCTGAATATCCGAGGCTATATTGCTATAACACATTGAGGAAGAGGTCGAAATATCCAAGGATCCTACTAGCCTTCAGCTTTCTCTTCACAAGGATACTAACATATAGATACCCAGATCAATCGTGACATTCTGATGTCCTTCGAGATAATCTTCATTTCCACCATATTCGCAAGAGTTGAGTTGAGACGTCAGAGCTGACAAGAACCATGAAAAAGTGAGGTGATTTTGATACTTCACCGGACTATATATCTGA
Source organism: Zygogramma bicolorata (assembly GCA_032362365.1). NCBI lineage: Eukaryota > Metazoa > Arthropoda > Insecta > Coleoptera > Chrysomelidae > Zygogramma > Zygogramma bicolorata. The sequence goes on from JAVJAQ010002249.1 coordinate 21,790, forward strand.
AGAATAGTCTCTCAGAAGCAGAATAATATATGACACTATTTATCTATGAAATTACCGTTACAAATCTTTCACGTAAAGTACATTTTCTATGTGCATTTGTCTTCTTTCTCCATTTATTGTTACAGCATCAATTGTACCGATCTCTGTAGCGGTAAGCGCAACCGCAATTTTGATTGGGTCATCAAGAGATCAATTCTAACTGGTTGGTGAGTTGTTCAGATGAACCAGAATCCAAATACCAGGACCCCAATTCTCGAGTTCAGGAGAACGGAACGCTCCCATCACTGGATGTGACTGTTCACATCGCCTGAAATGTTCTCGCGTTAGAAATCGGTATTCTTGAACACATGTGATAACATTCCCACGAGAGAACCATTGACACAACGTTGTCAGACGATTTTTATTAGAAATCTTACATTTTCAGTGGTTGAAGAAAAAGAAATTGTTTGTTTATTATCAAATCAGATTTTATAATTAGACGTCACATATGTTTTGTTCAAACGATTTGTGAATAAAAAAACCTAATACATGGCTAATACTGTGTAAATGGACTGTTCAAATGATAATAAGGTGAGAGAAAAATTATATTATAGAAGTTTGGTTTCTTTGAAGTGACATTCTGCAAAATCTGTGTAAAACGACGTGATAGTAGAGATAATAGAATAAACAGATATATGCTATAGATATGGAAGGCTTTCCTCATAGATGAGGAAGGTTTTCCTTCTTGTATCTATAGATTTATATTTGTTATAGATCATTGATATTTCACCTCCGAAACATCATTTGGTGTTGTTATTAATAGCCATCATTTATTTCAGATGGAAATGGGTGGTTATCTGAAATTTGGTTAACTTCTGACGTAATTTTGAAAGTGTTATTTTTAGTTCAAAATCAGAACAGTTTATATTCTATGCTGTGGGTATAACAACTACTTTACTGCATCTGAAAGGGCCAGTCACTTTACTCGATATTTTTAGAGATATTTATGATTTTTCAGAATCAGTGTTCTATAGCGTCTTCGTATGGCACGTCAGCGATATCATTATCATTTATTTTAAATTCTGTGCCATCTTCATTGCAAACCTTAAGAAATGTAACCGTCAGCTCTCCATCTTCATCATCATATTTTGAGCATATTGCGGCATATCGGTATTCTTTTCCCCTCATTATGAATTTAACTAGAACATAATCTCTACTGCCATAGCTCGTTTAAAGCTTTTCTTGCGCAATGTGGCTCATACCTGCTGAAGGCTTATCATCTTCAGAATCCGTGAAAATATCTGAAACTTGAAGCCGCTGTGTATTGGTTTGGTACGTTATAGTCCCCAAATTATAATGATTACAACCAACATTATTACAGAAGCAACTTAGTGACTTCAAGACAAGTTTGTTAGGGTTATAAATATGACCAGAGACTTGATGCACTAAGGGAGTTCCTTTAAACTGTTTCTGCTCATTCTCATGTTCCTTGATCATTTTGTTAACTTTTTCTATGTCAACATCTTCGATAACAGAGATCTGTATATTTGGACACCCTTCTCGAAGCACAGCTACAAAGTCGTACAAGTTTGTAATGTCACCTCTCTGAGCTATGAGTTGGTCTGCAGTACGTTTGCATGTAGCTCCGTTTCCATCTGGTGCCCCTTTTCCATGTCCCGCCTCATGGAAATTTCACGTGTATTTTATAGCCAGTGGGTAGAAATCCTATATTCTGCAGCCCAAAATATGAAACATTGTTTTATTTCGATATTGGGTTACTGGACCGTCACTCAAAAAATGCAGGTTTTCTACAGAGGATGGCAATTTTATGAGGACAGGCTGTAAATGTGCCCGAATGGCTCCAGCGTTGTGAGATAAATTTAACGACACAGTGCAATGAAATGTTAATTTATTCGTCGTGTAAACCACCAATGTATGCAAAGAAATTTGAGTCCTGCAGCCGTCAAAATGATACGACTGAATTTCTTGGTTGCATTCAGTAGTGTAGTTTTCCGAGAAATCCATGTGAATTACTGCATCCTCTTCTGTAAGCGACTCCTTAAAAGATTTAATACTTGTATGTTGATGGACGATATTCTGTTCATGTTGGAATAATTTTGGCAGATCACTCTCTTCTAATTGCATAACTAAATCACGAGGTTTTGAGTTGTACATCTCTTTTTTGTACTTTGTGACGTATTGATCCTGTTTAGTTTTAATGTCCTTGATCAATTCCTTGCCATGCTTCCATTGTTTGACGTCAATGTCCATACTATTATCAAACTCCTTGTATGGTAAAATATTCATCGAGCAGTTCTGGCAAGTTCTCGCTGAACATTTTTCCGAGTAACGATCACAGCACATTGTTTCTAGTACAGTTTGATATGTTGCAATGTCAAGAACATTTGCATTTTTCAAGACCCGAGAGTTATGGGAAGAGGTAACGGGTAGTCCTAATGCCATAGGAGGCTCCAAAAAAACCTGGGTGCAATGGAGAAAGGCAAGTAAGGAATCTAAATTAAGATTTGGAATAACATTTCATTCAAATCAAAATGATATATATAATACATAACAAAAAACTAGGTCTTGAAGTTTTATTTTTTAGACATGGCAGGATATGAAAAAAAATGTTAGAGCAAAGGCTGTGGCTGCAAAAAGATATGCCACGGGGACTGGTGGAGGACCTATCAAAATAATAAAGTTTGATGAGACAGAGACAAAAATTTCAAGTATTTTGTCGCCAACCGCCACATTTGGAGATCTCACTGTACCAGTTCCAAATGTGGAATTTGAATTTGAGGGGGTAAGTTCAAATGCCAATATAAAATTAAAGGGTAATGAAATTGTAGGATTCGAATGCCAATTTCACACTAAATAAGTTTATTCCATTCTCTAACATTGACAACAAAACGTTTTTATTCATGATTTTCAGCGTGTTGGTATGGAAAACCAGGAAAATATAGAATTAAGTAATATATAAGAAATTCAAGTGTCTCAGGATATCGTTGCGGAAAATTCAACCCTTTCCACAGAATGTAAAAATTATGATGCAGAAGGAAACGTAAGTATAAATCAATACATAAGTAATTACGAGAATAATTATTGTTGAATTATTACAATAGTTTCATTGTTGAAACTTGTGGTGCTGCTATTTCGGTAATATTTGTTGTATGAGCATTGAAACAGTATGTACAGAATGAAGAATTTTTGTAATTATAACTTGATTGACAGAACTTGCATGACTCATTTCATATAATTGTTTTATTTCAGTCCGCTCGAAGAATACCAACAAGTAAAAACAGGTTTGTCAAAGGAAAAAGGTTGGATAACTCCATTGCCATATCGAATAATCTTGTAAAAATTGAGGAAGAGAAAAAAGAAATGTATGAAAGTTATATGGAAAAAAAAATGTATTTAATATGGAGAAGGAAATATGAGAAGAGTTTCACTATTGTTGAACAATTGAATGAGTATTTATTTTGCTAATAATTATAATTTGAAAAAATAAAGTTTGTTCAGTTACAATATATCATTCGATTTAAAGCTTAACTTCCTGGTGAATACCAACCAATTCAACAAATAAAACAATTCTTCAGTTTCAATTTTTTTTTATAGATTAAACTGTGGAATATTGTTTGAAATTTCATAAGTTTCACTACAAATCGAGAATTGTATTGGTATACAACTACGTGTATGACATGGACTTTGTTTACTTGCATGATGCATGCATGCCACTGATGCATAAAAAGTAATTTACTTCTCATTGACATATGCATTTAACATTTATTCCAATCTTACTATACATGACATACAGGATGATATAATATTATCAGTTGAACACTCAAATACTTATAAATAATATTACTCGTTAAAATAAGTTTCTGCAATTTTCCTCTGTATTTTTCTTGCCATTAAGAGATCAGGATTGACAGCGTTGTTCGGAATTTCTGCAGCTAATTGTGCATAATCAATGCCAAAATCAAATTCTTCAATGTCATGGGTGCAGTCAATTACTCCAACTACCCCTAGAAATTGATGTTTATCATAAAACCTGTACAAAGAAAAACGAATTTAGTTCAATCTGTATATATAGTCACAAGCGAAGACGACTTACTTCATAATCATAATATATTATATATTATACACTGCTTTTCTTCAATGCCCCCTGTGGTACCTGCAGATCTACACAAAAAAACACCAACTTATGATAACCCAATTTATTATAACTATCCCTTAACAACACTTGTAATTATTCACATAAACAAATGCACGATCACTCCGTACTCGACCAATTCCCCAGTCAGACTGACTCATGGTTCCTTGTTCTCGTCTCGTGACTCATCTTCATTCGTAACAGGTCTCCACAATCCCTCCTTTTTTTTCAACTTGATAGGAGAAACCTTTGGATTGACTTGTAGATCCCCTCGGTTTCTGCGGTGTTCTCCGATTGTTCAGTGATGGAATCTCCTAGGGTTGGACTTGTCGATGATGACAAATTTGGTAGTTACTTCACAAGGGTGATATGTCTCTTGGATATTGTCCCATCTTTCATTAGAGACACCTCATCTCCTTTTCTCTCTATCACGTCATATTCTTCTGCCTGAAATCTACTTTCGAGTTTATTGGAAGGCGTCACGTTTTTTGTCAACACCCTGTCTCCTGGTTTTATATAATCATTGTAATACTTAGATCCTCTTGCTTTGTCCTCTCTTTCCTTTCCTTTATGTTTGTTGAGAATATCATTGTCTCTAGCTTCTTCGTCTATTCCATTACTGATCAAATCGTTAATAGACGGAATTTTGTCCCTTATCTTTCGACCAAAAAGCAACTCGGACGGCGATTTACCTGTTGTACCATGAGGTGTAACGTTGTACATTAGGATAAATTTCAGTATTTCGCTCTGGTAATCACGTCTGTTGGAATGAGCAATCTGCAAGCGCTTCAGAATCGACTTGTTCATATTTTCGACTTCTCCGTTAGCTTGAGGCCAGTAGGGAGGTGTCCTGATAAGTTCGATGTCATGATTGTGAAAGAATTGTTGGAATTCGTTGCTGACGAATTGCCTCCCATTATCGGCTCTAATGCTTTTCGGAAATCCAAGTCGTGAAAACATTTCTGACAAATGGTTTATAATTATGGACGATGTCGTTGTTTTCAAGAACTTCACTTCCTGATATCGTGAATAATAGTCTATAACTACCAAAACCATGTCTTTGTTTGGTAACGGTCCCATCAGGTCTATGGCGAGGCATTGCCACGGACCTTCCGGAAACTTGTGCCTTGCCATTGGTGGTGGTTTGTTTGGTTGTGATACCAATAGGCAGTCACGGCAATTTTTGACATATTGATCTACTTGCTTGTCAATCAGTGGCCACCACACTTTAGCTCGGAGGCGCCTTTTCATTACCGTTTCTCCCGGGTGTCCTTCGTGTGCTAATTTCAACACTTTTTTCGTAAGTGACTGAGGTACAACAATTCTATTACCTCTGAGTAGTACGGAACCTATGGTAGTTAATTCGGACCTAAACGGGGCATACTTATTGTCATCGGTTGGGCTTCAGGCTTCACAAGCAGTTTTTTTATGGCCTCCGCTATTTCGACGTGATTTCGGCTTTCTGACACAATCTGTGAGATCTTCATTGCCTTGGGTGTACTCCTCTCCATTATGCTGAATACGTGTTGCTCGCTATCTATATCAAACGACTTTTCGGGAGTTATTTTACATAATCTTGATACTGAATCTGCAATATTCGATTTGCCCGGTTGAAAGATTACCTTGAATTTGAAAGCTTGCAAACGAAGTAGCCATCGCTCTATACGTGCGGGTGGTCTTGACGTGGGTTTGAAAATAGCTTCCAATGGCTTATGGTCGGTTACGAGCTCAAATTCCACCCCAGCCAGATAAAAATAAAATCTTTCAACTGCCCACACTAAAGCCAAACTCTCCTTTTCGGTTTGGGAGTATCGTCTTTCTACGTCTGATAAACTCTTGCACGCAAAAGATATAACTCTTGGATTATCATCTTCTTCAAATTGCAATAGCACTGCTCCTAAGGCAACAGGGCACGCATCGGCTATCAGACGGGTGCGACGATTCACATCGTAGTAAGCTAGAGTGGGTAAGTTGGAAAGAGATCTTTTGAGGTTTTCAAATTTATGTTGATGTTGTTCCGTCCACGTGAATTTTGCCTCAGCTTTCGTTAACTGTCGTAATGGTTCTGTAGCTGTCCCTAAATCAGGAATAAATTCACCAAGATACGAGACTAGGCCCAGAAAACTGCGAACCTCTTCCTTATTTTCTGGAGGACGAAAATCCAATATAGTTTTTATTTTCCTGTCATCAGCCTCTATCCCCTGATCAGACAATTTATTTCCTAAAAATTGTAACTCCTTCGCCTTTATGAGGCATTTATCTTGGTTCAAAGCCACGTTATTTTCCTTGAGAATTCTCATAACTCTTTTCAGGTTATTGTCATGTTCTTGTTCCGTTGAACCATACACAATTATATCGTCCAAATAGTTCAAGCAATTTTCGCACTGGGAAAGCATAGCTTCGAAAGTTCTTTGAAATATTTCTGGGGCCGAGTTGACCCCAAACATAAGACGCTTATATCTGAATGTGTCTTCATGCGTTATGAAAGTAGTGATTGGCCAACTTTCCACATCTAACTGCAACTGATGATAAGCACTCATCAAATCCAACGAGAAAAATATTTTGCATTCCTGAGCTTGGTCATGAATGGTTCGAAGGTAGGTAGAGGGTAGTTTTCTCTCAGAATAGCCTCGTTTGCCCTGCGCATATCAACGCAAATGCGAATATCTCCCGAAGATTTGAAAATGACTACAATTGGTGATACCCAGGCACTGGGCTGTGTGACTCTTTCTATTATGTCCTTCTGAAGTGCTTCTTCCAGTTTGTCCTCAACTTGTTTTTCAACGGACACCGGAACTCTTCTCACTGGTTGTTGCACTGGCTTCACGTGGGGATCTATGGATAATTTGATCACAACATCTTTGATTTTTGGGAAGGCCGTCACTAATTCTAGATTGTTGATGTTCAGCCCTATCTTCAGAATGCCCAATTGCTTAGCTGTGTCTTTCCCGGTCAGGAAAATATCTCCTTTGGGAACAACGTAGAAAGAAGTTATTATCTCATTTTGGTTCTGGATGTTGACCGTGGATACGAAGCGACATTTCAGTTCCAGAGCACTTCCAGAAGCACATAGTTTCAGAATATCAGATGATTTCGTGACATCCCGAATGACGGCCTTGTTCTCAGAAAGCAACTTCCAGTCATCTCCCTTGATTATATTAACCTTCGATCCTGAGTCGATTAATGCTGTTATATTTACTCCTCCCACTAGGCATTCCACTAAGTCATCGGCCATGGTTTTTCTATTGGTATGTTCTTCGTTTCTGATTTCAAAACAATCAAAGCTTTTGATGTTATCCTCCGTCTCCGGTTCCGAATCTTCGGCATCAACAAAGTTCACCCTCCTTTTGAATCTCTTATGCGTTGGATTTGTCGTGGTAGTTGGGGTAAAATTTCTTTTCAGCGGTTTCCGAGTTTTACATCATGCAGCGAAGTGTCCTTGGAAGTTGCATTTGCGACATTTCACATTATAGGCTGGACATTCTCTGACATTTCCACCATGATCCTGTTTTTCACATCTCGAGCATAGCTCGTTGTATCTTCTCTGATGAACCCCTACCTTATTAATAGTTCCCTAAGATGAACTTGGTTCCCTTCTATCCATTGCATTTGATTGATTTCCAATTTGTTCGTGGACTTGACATAATTCAACAATTTCATCCAACGTTCGCTCTCTCTCGAGCAGCTTCTTTTTCAATTCTACTGGGGCCCAATTGTCGATTATCTTATCTTTCATATTCATTTCAGCTGCCTCGGTTTCAGTAGAACCGAATGAACAACGTTCTGCTTGTTGCCGAATTCGGAGCAGGAACTTATTGAAGTTTTCTCCTTCTTCTTTCTGGATATTTCGGAATACATGACAATCGAATGTGGAATTCCGTTTTGGAGAAAAATATTGTGAGAGTTTCTTCACAATGGTTTTGAAGACGTCATTATTCCTTTCTGGGTCGAATGCTTCGATAGCATCTGGTATATTGTATGCTATTTCTTGAAGTTGACTGCCACCCAGATGAAGAAGTTTGTTTCGTTTTTTTACCACCTCCGTTACATCTTCCGATGCCAAATACAGCTCCAAAGATCTTAGCCATTTTTCCCATTCGCCTCGAATCAAAGCTTTGTCCATGCCATCACAATGAAATGGCCTGATTCCTGCTTCCGCCATCGTGAACTGGAAATATAAATAGTTTTCCTAACTAGAATAACCGAGCTTTCCTCCTTTTCATTCCATTATTCAATATTAACAACATTATTATTTTTATTTATCAAGTCATCACTGATCCGTCTCAGTAACGGACAAGCTTGCAGCGTCAACCAATGAATGCTGCCCGCACTGCGAGATGGGTGATTATGATTATATAATTATTATATAAATAACCACTCCACCCCTCTGGAGTGAGCGGTCACTGGTTAACAACTGCCTTCTGTACTGTTCTTACTAGTTATTATTACTATCATCATTTTTGGTATCATCATCGTTATCTTTCTTTCTTCTTGCCGCTGTCGCTTATTTGATTGCTCACAGCCTCTCAGTTATTGCTCACAGCCCTTCTGTTAATTTTGGTGCTCACAGCCCTTCTGATTATTTCAGGTGCTTCCACCCTTTCGTTAATGTTTGGTGCTCAGAGCCCTACCGTTTATTTCAGGTGCTCCCAGCCCGTTCGTTAATGTTTGGTGCTCACAGCCCTACCGCTTATTTCAGGTGCTCCCAGCCTGTTCGTTAATGTTTGGTGCTCACAGCCCTATCGCTTATTTTACGTGCTCCCAGCACGTTTTATCCAACAATTTCAATAATGTTAACTAATCCTGGGCTGAAAGAAAGGAAAACAACGAAATTGACTTTTTTTTTCAACCTGCACGATCACAAAGGAGTACATACATGTGTGTATCATTGTAACAATACATACACACACATACATGCACTTCAGGTACAGTGTTCCTTTGTTTTACTATAGGTATTTGCTTTGTGTATAAAATATTTCCTACCTTTGGTTCGAAATCCTCGTCGCCGAATTGTGGTACCTGCAGATCTACACTAAAACACCAACTTATGATAACCCAATTTATTATAACTATCCCTTAACAACACTTGTAATTATTCACAAAAACAAATGCACGATCACTCCGTACTCGACCAGTTCCCCAGTCAGACTGACTCATGGTTCCTTGTTCTCGTCTCGTGACTCATCTTCATTCGTAACAGGTCTCCACACCCTCCTTCTATGTTTTGAACGGGTCGACTCAAAAAATTGAAACTTGGGATGATAAAATTTATTATTATAATATATGTCTGAGCCTTTTCCACCACTATAACATCATTAATGACTAATTAATGACATTATAGTGGTGGGGGTGGCCTTGACCGACATGTCTGGTGCATAGTTTTGACATTGAGCGATGCATAGCTGAAAATGTAATCATGGGATTATTTCTCTGTCTGAGACATAGGGTGTGTGTGTGTGTGATATCATTCGACCTTGAGATGGGCGAGGCGCATACATGGTAATGCATCTTCATTACCATTCTACCAATCTCTGTAGCGGTAAGCGCAACTGCAATTTTGGGTCATCTAGAGTTCTTCTCTCGCTGAACAATTCTAACTGGTTGGTGAGATGTTCAGATGAACCAGAATACAAATACCAGATACTTTCATCATTTTCCTCATTATAAGCATTGGCTAGGAATGAAACTGCACTACTAAATATGAGAAAGAGATTTGAGCCGGATCTGCGCGCATACATGGTAATGCATTTTCATGTCTACCAAGTACAAACAATCTTGTACAGAGTGCACATGTCTGCTCACCACAAAGATCCACCAACTAATGGGCGAGCTGCAGGCAATTTAGTCGGTGGAAGAGTGGGGGCTGTTTGAATTTTCATTCACAGTCAAGATATCCTGTGACGACTGGGTATAGTTGGTTGGCGAAAGGCGAGCGGTCCTTGAGATGTTAAATACCCAGTCGGACATGATTAAATTTGGTTCGTGAATTCTTGGTAGAAATAATAACAATTGGCAGAATTTTCAACAGTTTATAATTTGTTTAGGATAAGCGGCATCTCGAACATTCAGTTATACAACAAGTGAAAGCAGGGACTACATAAGGCCAAAATCGATGATTCCGTAATACAAAATACGTCGACAAGTCAATAGAACTCACATAATTTCGTTCATTACAATCTCGTACGGACATGGTACATAAATAATCAGATCATCGCTTCGACTTTAACGGCTAGACTTACACATTTTGGGGAGCGATTCTGGGTACACTTCAGATTAACGTTTAGCACTTCTAGCGACTGATTTATTACTGCACCGCGTTTTTGTTTAAAACACTGTCTACTGTTTGTACATGATACTTGATCGTTCACTTCGTTACTATATTATATGACTGTTACTGTATTACTCTTTTCATAACACTCTATTCCAATACTATGATACTGGAATACTATCTTGAATTCGCAAGTGCGAATGCTTTTATACCCCCCTCGAAAAAAGAACATTCTTTGTGAGTTGCGAATTACGCAAGCTTCAGCGAGTGCTTTGAACATCTGTCCCCATTAAATTTTATGGGTTTCAAAACATCGCATAAATAAGTCGTAGAAATTGCGACATTATTTGCCACGAGTTTCGGTATTGAGGCCACACGTGTTAATTACCTCCCCACTATAAACTCGAGAGTTGCGAGCTTTTGTTTCGGTCCATTTCTTGTGTGCTGATCTTAAGGTAAGGATCGAAAATTTTAATATTCTGTATAATTCTATGATACAAACTTCATTGAATATTTCAAGCAGTTGTTGGAATTTTGATTTAGAATTAATTTTGCAAGCGTTTCTGGATATCTTCAAAAGTGTTAATACTTTACTATGATTTTGAAAATATAATTAAAATTTTCCTTTTTGTTTTACTTGAGTGAATACATAATTGAACTTAAAGGTTCAACATGAACGGATTTTGAAACAAAACTCAATTAGAAAGCTTTTTCTTGAATAAAGACTTTATGGAATCGAGTATTTTTTGTGAATTTATTTCCTTTGTTGACGGTGGCACCACATTACCTCCAATACCCCAAAAAAAATGGTTTGCCTAATCTTGAAAACCATTTTTGATTCAAAAGATAATATTTTCAACTCTCATGACTTGTCAAACAGTAAACAGAATTTTTATCGTTTTATTGTTAAATAGAAATGCTCCCAGAGACTCGTTGTATCAAAAGAATTCAAAAGTTACCTATCCTTGGATTCCAATGTCCCAGGAATATATACACATATTATATCTATACATATATAGGAAAGATAATAAGCAAATAAAAATATTCTACTGGCCTTCATCCATAGAACAGCCAAGTCAGTTCAGAAAATTGTTATTTGATCCATTTCATAGGCCGAAAAATGCTTATTACTAATGAATACATCCAAAAATCTCAAGGTAGTGAAATGGTTATATAGAAGAAATAGTAAAAATGGCTATATGCCAAAAATCTTAAAGTAGATAATATACAAAAGAAATATTAAGAATGTCCTATCATTGTTTCTCAAATCTTTACTCACTCTTTCGCTAAGTTTATTAGACTTCTTCGAATGGTATCGCGTCTTCTTCACTGAAACCAGAGCTAGGAGTAGGTGGCATGTCGTGGGCTGCCGCCCACACTGCGTTCCGCAGAACTTTGTTGTCGACTGCCCCTGGGGCTGCGGTGAAAGCGTCAGGGGGTTTGGCAATGGGGTTGGCCAGCAGTGCATCAAAGCGGGCAGGAAAGGCATTGGCTGCTGCATCCACTCGGTTGGGCTCGTTCGAAAATCTCCCTTCAAAGAAACGAGGGGGAGAAGGAGGGTTGCATAAGAGACATCGGCATCCCACGTTTCCGTTTTGGATCGGTGAGAGTCGTTGAGGATTTCCAATTTCATCTCAGGCTGCCTCTGGGCCAGGTGTTTCTGGTAGCGGTGCGCATCTTTCGCATGGGCAGGGTGGTCTGCCCGCTAGCTCACACCATAGACAGGTACAACTGTGCTTCTCTAGGTAAACGGACACGCGAAATAATTCGGCATGAAAAATCGTGCTATATAATAAGTTGCAACCCAACCGATAGGATGAATAAACTGCTGGTTCGGACAAGTAAGGTCTCTCCCGCACTAGTTGGGTTACGATTACCATCAGTAACGCGTATTTTTTCTTCCGTATTTGGCATGGACCTCACTAACTCAATTAACTGATCCATTTGATTTAAAGTTAAGAACTCAACACTCGCGACGTGAACTTCTACTGTTCTACTTTTTTTTAACCGAGTATGAATCTTCACTTGAGTTTGTTTATCTATCTGAAGGAAAGCGTCTGGAACTGTGTTCATTTCCACCGAACGATGTCCATTTTGCAGATTTAGCTGAATTAATATTTACGCTAACTATTCGCTGGCGTAGGAGTTGTGTAAGGCCTTATGTATGTCAAATAAACAAATATCAATCAAGCGTTCTTCGCTGTCTAAACATCACTTTCCGAACTACCATGTGCTTCTAAATGGGTTTCCTACGTTTTGTAATTCCTCACGCAATTCCGAAAATGCGATCACAGATTCGTCTCTAGGTGCATTGATGTATTCCCGAGCTCTGCTAGCGGCTTTTCAGGGGAATGATATATTTTATTATTCGTTATCGTTGTCGGTTGAATTTGTTTATTTGTCCCATCATTTCTTGGTTTCATTTTTTATTCATATCGGCGCGCGCGTGCCACTCTCAAGTGTAAGATAGAGATGGTCGGGAATCCTTGTCTAAAAATCAATACTCGGTGCCTTTTCTTAATGCTAGCGGCGCTGTAACTCGTAAGTCGCATCTTGGTAAAACAGCGTTGTCGGCTTGTGGAAGGCATTCCTCTTTTACTACACACGTTTTTATCAAAATCGTTTTTTCAGGACCCAATCATGTTCCGGTGCTGGTCCTTTCGATCTTGTATGGTGATGATTGTTAGTGGGTGGTATCGGTTCATTCTCGGTGACAGATTCTGAATCAGAGTCTACGTTTTCAGGGTCGGCGTTGTTATTTTGTTCGCTATTTTCCTCGGAAATATTAGTATCGGTATCGCTGTTGGATTCGTTCTCCGAGCGCTCGCTACAAGCATGTTGGCTTTCTTCGATATCTGCAGGTTCGGGCGAAATTTGATATTCGTCATTCGCATATACTAGATCATCCAGAATTTCTTCTTCACTGTCGGTGTTTTCAGAGTCGCTGTCTATCTCATCTTCGCAGTCGCCTTCATAGAGTTTGAGTCGATTAGAGTGAACTGTATGTTCTTTTGTTCCTCCAATTATATTTATAATATAGTTCACAGGGCTTATTTGTTTTATGATTCGATATGGTCCGGTCCTTTAGAATAGAATTTGCTTGCTAATTTATTGCCTTTCTTCGATGGGTCATTAAGGCATACTTTGTCTCCAATTGCAAATTCTTTATTTTTGGCTTTAATATTGAATTTCATACTTTGTTTTTCCGCAGTTTCCTCTAGCATTTTTCAAGCGTTTTTGTGAGCTATTTGGATTCGCTGGCGTAATTTTCGTCTTAATCGTACTTTACTTGATTTTCTCGTATAGTTAGATGGTGAGGTAGGTTGATATCTCTTGCAAAAAAAGGTAAAATGGCGTTTCTTTTGTTGATCCGTGAATTGAATTTCGGTAAGCCATCATGACGAAACACAACCATTCGTCCCATGAGTCGTTATCTTCATTTACGTAGTGAGACAGCATGGTTTTCATGTCTTTGTGCATCCTTTCAATCATTTCATTGCAAGCCGGATGATAAGGTGTTGTCTGTAGTTTTTGAACATGAAGTATTTTGCAAATTTCTTTGAATAGTTTGGAAATGAATTGGCTCCCCATATCAGTAAGTAACTGTTTTGGTGCCCCATGTCTCGTTATTATCTGGGTGACGAAAGCCTTAGCGACAGTGGTTGCAGTAATATCAGGTATAGCAATGCATTCAGGATATCGCGTGAGATAATCCATCACTGTCAATATATTTTTGTTACCATTTCGGGTGCGATTAAGTGGACCAACTATATCCATTGAAATACGTCCAAAAACTGAGTATGGTACTGTCAATTTTTGTAACTCGGCTGGTGGTTGATAACGAGTTTTTCTTAAATTACACGAATGACAGGCATTACAGTAATTTATCATGTCTTGTTTCATGCCTCTTCAATAAAAATCTCTTGCGACTGAATCCATTAATTTTCTTTGTCCGATATGCGAAGAAGTAGGAGCATCGTGATATATTCTCAAGATATCTTTTATTATTACCTTGGGCGCACATACTTTGTCATGCCTTTCATAGTCTTTTCTTTTTAAATAAAGAACACCCTCGTTACTGAGATAATAGCGTTCGTCGTTCGTTGCAAGTTGTGCTATAATTTGGCCTAAAACTGGGTCGTTTTCTTGCATTATTTTGAGTTCTTCGGCTGTCCAAATAACAGTTGTCATGGGCTGGCTTTCTAGTTCCTCTTCTCGAGTTTCCACGTGAGCTATGGTATTTTCTGGAGTTTGCTGTGGTTGTTCGGACGTCCTCAGTCTCGTTAAAGCATCGGCATTGGTATTGCTTTTCCCTGGCCTATATTTAATACTGAAGCTGTATTCTATGAGTGACATTGCCCATTTAGCTAACCTTGAACTTGGATCTCTTATAGTTAGTAAGTAGACCAGAGGCCTATGATCTGTGTAAACTATAAAATGGTTTGCTACTAGATAACAGCGATATTTTTTAATTGCATAAACCACAGCAAGACACTCTCTTTCGATGGTTGAATATCTTCGTTCTGCTTGATTTAATGTCCTACTGCTGTAACAGATCGGTAGTTCGTGGCCGTCATATTCTTGACTCAGAATACCAGAAATAGCTGTTCCACTAGCGTCCGTAGTGACAATAAACGGTTTTTGAAAGTAAGGATACTTCAGGATCGGCGGAGTTATGAGTGCGGTTTTCAGTTGTTGAAAAGCTTGTTTCTGTGACTCTTTCCAATAGAATTTCACTTCTTTCTTTGTCAAATGTGTCAACGGTTGGGCGATTTCGGAAAACTTGGGTACAAATTTTCTGTAAAATCCACAAAGGCCCAAAAATGCACGTATTCCTCTTACCGTCGTTGGTACTGGATAGTTTTTCATTGTTTCAGTTTTTTCTGGACCTGTGCGACAGCCTTCTCCAGATATAATGTGACCTGAATATTTGTTTTTTTTTTGCAAGAAATGACACTTAGTAGGTTCCAATTTAAGGTTGGCGGCTCGTAATCGTTCGAATACATTTCTTTATCGGTTAAAATGCTCCAGATTGTCTCCACTGAAAACGATAATATCATCCAGATAAACTAGGCATTCCGTACCTGTAGAAACTTCTGATGAACCGCTGGAACTGGCCAAGTTGCTTGTTTGTATTATAGGTGAGAGATTCATACGAAGTCTGTTGTTGTCGATTTCTGAGGGGTCGTCACACCCCTGCGTCGCGGAATCCTCAGTCATTGACGGTGACCTCGAACTCGCGTCGCTCTTGAATTTTTCACAAACTAATATTTGCATTTTCATCATTACAATTTTCATCTCGTTCAATTCTTTTTCCATTTCTCGTATCCTATTGTCATAAATTTTTTTTGTGTTCCTAACGAATTTCTTTTCTATCATTAACTCAACTTTTTCCTCTAACAAATACATACATCCATTTCCTCAATCAAATTTTACTTCGATTTTCTGCAGAAAATCCAATCCTAGTAGTAAATCTGCATCGAAATTTCCCGATTCCATTATAATGAAATCGTGTTCAATCACTTTTTCTAGACTCAATGATATAGGCATTGTCACGATTCCTTTATCTGGTATTTTTCTACCCTGTATATCAATTATATTAAATATTGGCGTCCATTCTATACTAAACCCCTTGACGACGTCTGGCTTTATTGAGGATACTTGTGCCCCAGAATCAATCATAGCAGTATATAATTCTCCTCGAATCCATATCTGCGCAATATTTCGAGGTTTTTCGTCTTCCTGAGTTCAACCAAGTATCCTTGCCAATCCAGTATCTAAGCATCGTTCTGAGAGGGAGCAGATACATTGCGGGGTTGAAATGCAGCCGCCTCGTGGTTTAAATTCCTTGGTGGTGGTCTATTTCTCGGGTGAAAATCTCTTGCTGTAGTGTATGTATCCCTGTATTGTCCTGGCCTCCTATTATTAGAATTTCTGGGTTGATATGAATAACTACGCCAGTCTCTCTCATGTCTTTGAGCTCGAAGTTCCCATGGTTTGCCTTCTGCACAATCTCGGATTTTGTGACCTGGCTTGTGACATTTATAACACAAATTTTTAACTCTGTCATTTTCATATGAAGGACAATGTCTTGCAATATGGCCATTTTCATTACAGTTAAAACATTTTATGGATGTATTTTCCAAGTGGCTGTTCCCTACTTGTACTAGCAAAGACTCCACGACATTCTCTCCCTTGGGGTTTTGTCATTTCCTCAATGATTTCTTCCTGCTCGGCTATCTCAATGGCATCATCCACTGTGTCCGGTTGTGATGATAAAACTGTTTTTCTTATCGGGTTCAATAAACCCATGACAAATTGGCTAACAAGGCTTTGCTCCCATTGTTGTTTCAAAATGATGTTTACGGCTGGATCTTCTGTGACTTTAAAGGTTTTAAGATCTACTATTTTCAAATTCGCTAGAAATTGTCGGCATGTCTCTCCGTGTCGTTGGCGACTTTCTGAAAACTGTTTGAGGGACTGTCCTGGATATTGTACAACGCCAAAATGTGTTTTCAAACCCTTTTTTAATTCTTCCCAAGATCTAGTGGTTTTCAAGCTGGGTTCTGATTCCAAAAATTGTTTTGCTAGCCCACGTAATTTCAATCTGACTATTGCGACTTTTTGATTTTCCGTCTAATTTGCGATATTGGCAGTTTCGTCGATGATTTGTAGAAACTCGTTTATATCTGTTTCACCATCAAAATTTGGAATGGAATCGATGTTAAATGTGACTGGGAAAATTATCTCTTTCTTTTCTTCCTGAGTCGGTTCGTTCTTCATTATGTTAGAAATTTTTCCTTGCCAAATGTTTACGTGTTAAATATTTCCGTATATTCATAGGGGTTACCTATAAATTTACCAAAGAATTCACCCCACACAAGGACACCAAATGTGACGACCGGGTATAGTTGGTTGGCAAAAAGGCGAGCGGTCCTTGGGATGTTAAATACCCAGTCGGATATGATTAAATTTGGTTCGTGGATTCTTGGTGAAAATAATAACAATTGGCGGAATTTTCAACAGTTTTCAATTTGTTTAGGATAAGCGGCATCTCGAACATTCAGTTATACAACAAGTGAAAGCAGGGACTACATAAGGCCAAAATCGATGATTCCGTAATACAAAATACGTCGACAAGTCAATAGAACTCACATAATTTCGTTCATTACAATCTCGTACGGACATGGTACATAAATAATCAGATCATCGCTTCGACTTCAACGGCTAGACTTACACATTTTGAGGAGCGATTCTGGGTACACTTCAGATTAACGCTAAGCACTTCTAGCGACTGATTTATTACTCTTTCCATAACACTCAATTCCAATACTATGATACTGGAATGCTATCTTGAATTCGCAAGTGCGAATGCTTTTATACCCCCCTCGAACAAAGAACATTCTTTGTGGGTTGCGAATTACGCAAGCTTCAGCAAGTGCTTTCAATATCTGTCCCCATTAAATTTTATGGGTCGAAAGCAAATTTAGATTAACTAACACCGATATTTCATAAGTTGACTTGACTGGCTCAGTTAGTGGGCGCCAGGTAGTGAATGAGTAAAAGTGATCAAAAATGAATGACAGATAAATTACTACCAAGGAAATTCTCTAGCTTGGGTGAGGAGGCAGAATAAATAGCAGGAACGATCAACAACTTCAATTAACAACAGAACAACAAGCTGAAGGCTATAATTAATTTCAAGCTGAAGGCTTATTAATTTATGTTCTATATCAATCAAAATTTCAAAAGCTTAAGGATATAATACTAACAAAAGGCTATGTAAACGACAAAAAAAATCAGCTGAAGGCTTCAAAAATTCAGAATATTTACAAATCTGTCAATCTGATTCAATGAAGATGGTCCTGGTTGAATAGTGCCTGGGCGGGTGGTTTGAACGAAGTTAGTTCTAGCGAAGTGATGTTGGGCCGGAGTCTAATGGGCAAACAGTTACTTGTTATCGTTCCTAACTTGACCACGATGATGACTCTATGGTCTCTATGAAGTAGGACGATTGTTTGTAGTGGTTAACTGAGCCTCTTCGATAGTAGTTAACTGAGCCTCTCCGATCAGAATTCGTCAGCGATGGGACCTCGTGGTGATACCAATCCTCTACCCAGTATTTGGCTTCCTCAATGTTATGCGAAACAAACGGAATGAATCAGAATTGATTAAAACAATATTTCAGGGAACGAAGGATATCCTTAGAACCTTAGGGTATATTATGAATTTTACACAGCAAAATTTCACATTTAAAACCAAGTGAAGGTTAATAAAGAATTGAAACAAAATAAAATGAAACTAGAGACTAGAGAAGCCAGTGTTCCCTTAAGAAAACGAAGAATATTGAATTCCACAAAACAAGTGGCAGAAAAAAATTATAATTAAATCAATTCCAACTTTATTGAAAATCTATCCAGTTGTTGTTCAATTATTATGGAAGTGGCAGATGAAGTATTAAGAAAAATAATCTCTGATAATTGTTAAGATATCGTAATAATACTATTAAGGTATTTACTGTGATATTATAAATAATATAAAATAGGGCTGTGTGAACCAGATAAATCTGAATCGAAAAACAAATATTTTGGCTCAAGGAGCTATCCTTGACGCTGACAAGGGTGGCAGGCACGAATGGTGAAGGCCAAAGATACTACCTGGTAGACCTGACTTATAAATAGTACAGACCAGCAATTGAAAGTTCCCCAGAGGAAAATCCCAACGCCGACCACTGCACAGCTCAGAAGGACAGAGAAAAAATTCTCTCAGATTCGCATTTATTTCTCACAGAGAGATCATTTACCATGAACAAATTAAAAGTAGAAAATAAATGCTCACCTGAGGAATTTTCCTGTTGGTTCCTAGTCCGGCAGTGCTAGCAGTCAACACCGTACTTCTCCTCCAGTTATACTTCCAATGATCAGTCCCCGGAATAATACTATTTTAAAATCTGAAAAAGCTTTACAGAGTAGACACTGTTCAAACAGGCGTGAATGGTTGAATTCGTGATCGCACGTTACTGGACTCAAATTCCTATCCCCGAAGGAACATGAGGTTATTTTCAAAATGATCAAATTTCAATGAATACCAATAATATGTTATTGATCCTCTCCCAAAGGATCTCCGTAACAAGTATTTGACACTGAAATTCGATTCTATTCAACGATGATTGAAATAAAAGGAAATTTTGATTTCTAAACTCAACCCTGGTGGTCTCGGATAATCCGAAAATCGGTCTCTAGAAATTATTAGGACTACTCAATTAGTTATCTATGCATTCAATATACGTTCTGCACCATTCACTAAAATTTAGATAAGATAAAATAGGTCTTTTACCAGAAAATGCCTTTACACCACGTCTCTGCACAAACCTGTCGATTCATCAATGGCCGCTACTCAAGTCTGTCTCCCGAGGAAATATTTCGATGTTCACGATATGCGATCGATATCCGATGTTTTTCGCGCAAGCGGTCTTCACCCGAGTTGTAAAGAGGACGTGACTACTGTCCCGGCATTACTTCGATGCAAAATGTTGAAACTTCAGCAATGGAACGAAATTTCCGTTACAGAGGTTGAGATCTCTCTTAATATCAGTTGACATCAAGTGATTTTGTGAGACATATTGAAATTATGTATTCCTGTGATTGTGGTGAATCTTCCACTCGTAGTGATAACTTTCGTCGTCATCAGCTTCAGAGTTGCCAAGGAGGCCCATCAGTGAAACGAGTGAAATTGGATGATAATGCAACACCTATGTATACATCTAATTGTTGAGATGTGACGATTCCATTGACTCAAGTGAATTCTCACAGAAGAACGCTACAACATAAGAATAATGCATGTCTACAAATAAGTGATGGTGTTCAAATTATAACAAGTGCCTTCCAGTGTCGCATTGCTACATACAGGGTACAGAGTTCCATTGTTTCCGCCGATTACATGCTATTCTCCAATGAAATTAGGCGGACAGTCATTGAATTGTTGGAATCATCCATCGGGATTCACAAAATCATTATAGTGAATATTGAAGTGTTTGAGAGTTTTCTTCTTCGAACGCAAGCCTGAAGGAGACCAAATCATTCAACTCTCAAAATAAAACAGTTGACCAATCCACTGATTTAAATTCCTAATTCGATGGTTTTCGTAACGGTATGATGGTATGACGGTATGAATTCCAGGAACTAGATTCAGGTAAACATTTTCTTCAAGTTTGATTTGAATGTGTTAGTAATTTTGATTTTTATTCAAGGTTGGACTTGTGAAAAAATCTTGTTCTTGGAGGTGAACATCAATTAATACAGCCCGCTCAGTGGATGTTCATATTTGAAGCTACCTGTATGTATTGAGCGGAGGAAAGCTGTGGTGAATTTTCGTAATGAAGGTCAACATTGTTTTGCGTGGGCTATCACTTCAGCATTACATCCTGCAGTCGACAGAACGTCAGAAGTTCCATCCTATCCACATTCCTATACCGTCATAGATGTAACAGGTATGAATTTCCCGGTCAAGTTGAAGGATATTGTGAAATTTGAAGACAAGAATGATATTTCAGTCAATGTGTATGGTTTAGAAATTGAATTCGAGAATGGTAAAATAATGTATGAAATAGTTGGTCCATTGCGTTACTCACAAAGAAGACTTAGGAGACATGTCAATTTGTTACTTATCACAGACGATTTCGGTAATAGTCACTATTGTTGGATTAAATATCTTTCGAGATTAGTTTCGAGTCAACTATCTGTCCATGAACATAAAAAAAATATTGTGATGGATGTTTATTATATTTTTCTCATGAGCGATTACTTTTACGTCATAAAATGAATGATTGTAATCACCTGAGTACTACAACACCATCAACTAATTTCAAAATCAATGAATATGGGAAAATGGTGCCTGAAAATATACTAACGTTTGAAAACTTTGAGAAACAAATGAAGGTACCATCTGTTGTAGATGCTGATTTCGAATCAGTACTGAATCCGATTCAAACTACTTAGCTAAATCCCGAACAATCGTACTCGATCAGAACATACAAACATGAGCCTTATTCATTTGCTTGTGTGATTAAATGTTCATAAAATGATGATTTGTCGAAATTTGTTACGTATAGGGGTGTGGATGCAGCCAAGAAGTTTGTCAGCAAAATTGAAGATGATTTGAAAAACATTTATGAAATCATCTCAGGTACCCTCTTCCTATGGATGTACAAACAGCTTAGGAAGAGGAACAATTTACTTCTGGGAGAAAAAGGTCTCCTGCTGCTCATTCATAATGTAATTTGAATTTCAAAATACCGAATTTCATTCCCATTATCTTACACAATCTGAGTGGATACGATTGTCACTCGTTCATCAAGGAATTGTATAAGAACAAAGAGAAAGTGATTGTTATTATACGGATAAAGATGGTAGGATGAAGAAGAATTATTTGAAAATGAGATTCATAGATAGTTTCAAACTCATGTCTAATTCTTTGGGGAATTTGGGTGCAAATTTAACATCTGATCAGTGTATCGAGATGCACAAACATTTTCCACAAATTGAAAAAGTCGATTTGATGAGGAAGAAAGGTGTATTTTCCTCCAGCTTTTCAACGACTTTGACAAACTGAATCATCCAAGACTTCCAACTAAAAATCAATGTTATGACAAACTCAATTGTGAACATATATCAGATAATGATTATAGGAGGGCCCGACTTGTATAGAATTGTTCAAGTGCTAGAATTTGGCACTCTAATACATATTTGAAGTCAGATGTGTTACTATCATGTGACATTTTTGAAAATTTTAGAAATATATGCAATGATAGATATAAATTGGATCCGGCACAATACTTCACCTCACCGGGATTATCTTGGGATACCATGATGAAATATACAATTATCAATCTGGAATTACTGACTGACATTGATATCATTAATTTATTTCAAAAAGGTCTACGTGGAGCAATTAGTCAATATAGTGACAGGAAACATAAAGCGAACACTAAATTTTTGCCAAATTGTAATTCAAATAAACTATCTCCATTTATTTCATATTTGGATGCAACAAATATGGACACAGCATGTCACAACATCACCAAAAAGTGAATTTCAATGGTCAATACCCCATGAAATTCTCAATGTTGATATAATGAATAAGGATGCTGATAGTTCGATATTTACTGGAAGTGGATATTCATCATCCTCAAGAACTTCATGATAAACATTCTGACCTTCCATTCTCAGTTGAACGTTTGATACCTCTATGCTCTGAATCAAAAGTTTCCAAACTAATTCCGAATTCGAACGATAAAAGAAAATATATTTTTCACTATAGAAACTTACAGCAAGCTCTCAATCATGGTTTGATAGTGATGAACACACATAGAGTATTGATGTTCAAGCAATCATGTTGGATGAAGCTATATATAGATTTGAATAGTGAAATGCGCGATAGGCCTAACAGAAAATTCTGAGAAAGATTTCTATAAGCTAATGGATAATGCAGTCCATGGAAAAACAATGGAAAACGTAGACAATAGAAGTGATGTTAGACTCGTTACACATTGGGAAAATGTAAAGAGAACTATGGGTGCTAGTTGTCTCGCGACCAAATTTCAAAAATTGCTCCATCTTCACTGAAAATTTTGCTGCCATTCAAATGGGTAGAGTTGAAGTGCATTATGATGAACCACTATATTTAGGATTTTCCATTCTGGAACTATCCAGAACGGTCATGTATGATTTTTTTTATGGATGTATCAAACATCAACTTGGAGAAGCTGCGTCCTCACTCTACACCGATACGGACTCTCTCATTTTCGAAGTAAATACAGAGAATTTCTATGAATTCATCAGAAATAATATAAGCAAGTTCGACACATCTAATCACAATATAGTAAACCAATTCGACATTCCAGTGAGAAAGTCACTTCTAGTTAATTTCAAGAATGGATTTCGAGATGATCCAATAATCAGCTTTCACGGTACAGGTGCCAAAGCATATTTTGTGCAATCTGTGAATAATGAACTCAAAAAGGCCAAAGGTATCAAACGGTCTGTTATGAAGAATGAATTGACATGTGAAGACTATGAAAAAATAATCGAACAGAGAGGCACGATATCCAGGAAAATTAACTCATTCAGAAGCGTATTGAATGATATTTATACCGAACTAAAAAATAAAGTCGCATCATCATACCACGTCGACAAAGGATTCATTATTCCAAATACCACTCGAACCTTTCCATGGGGTCATTGCGATATAGAGTTTTATCAAAATGATCCGAATGATAACAACATTCCTTGGGTATCTGAAATATTTCATTCTTCTTCTCAGGAGAGCCCCTTAGACCAACTGATCAATTTGTTGACTGCTGAGATGAATAACTGAAATATCATTCGTATTGTTTCTTCCTTCAAAGCGGAACACTCATCATTTGTTATTTTTGTATTATGATTTTGTGATTGTGTAAACTGAAGTATGGATATTTTCACGGAATAATAAATGATTTGGAATACATATTGTTTTATTTTATTCTTATACTCAATCGTCGCCATGTAAAAAATATTAATATGAATAAATGAAAGTTTGAAGATCCATCAGTAAGAAAGGTATCGTTCTGTGGGTATCATGTCCTAAACAATTGATATATTTGGTCGTGAAAGGAAATAGGATGGCGGTATTATTCGAGGTCCACCAGGCATTGGATTCAAATTAATATCAGATGGTCAATATGATATGCAGAGAACAATATTGAAAAATACAAGAGAGCCAATCGATAATGGTGATTGGGTAACTGTATCATATCTCGAAGAAAAGAACAAAGAAACTAAGGAGTTTACCCTCATGGCTCTCCAAGCTGCAATACAATCTGCAATAGGTAATGTAGAACGTGAAGCACGTCAATCATTTGATGATAAGATAGCTGAAGCAAGAATAACATTGGCTCGCAAATACAAAAATCCAAAAAGTGACGTCGAAATAAAAACATCCGACGCTACTGCTGCGATGACCAAAAAATATAATGTATTGGAAGGAAGAGTTGCAATGCTTGAGAAGAAGCATGCGGAGCCGTGGCCAAAGAATAGGCCATTATTGTGGTATCCGGGTATAATCGTCAATCCTGGCGTTAAAAGATGAATATATCATTGTATTATGTGCCAATAAATAGAATGCTATGTATTATATGAAATGAATTGGTCTACCATAAATGAAAACCTGTGTCTCATTTCTACCTAATTACTCTAGTGAACAGTCGGATGCAAAGAATGAAGGGAGTGGTGATAGTGGGATTGGTGGATCGGGCTTGTTGGAGTAGGGAGGGTGTGGCTTAGAGAGCGACAGTGGTTTGGACTGGTTGGAGAAAGGAGGATGGGACTCAGCCACAAAGGAATAATGATGAGAAAGGAGATGGATAGTGGGAGGGTGAGGGCTAGCTGGAGTGTACCAAAGCTGAGCTCCGTTCATAATTTCTTCAGTATGACTTTCAGTAGCTAGCCAATCAGTCTCATTGCCCTATTCCGGACCAGTGCCACATCAGCAGTTTTTCATCTTCCAACTTCAACAACATCTAATAGGTAATTTAACAATATCAAGTTTATGAATTTGTCCTATTGCATGTTTTCTATGTGTTTCAGGAATAGATTTCTCAGATTTCGAAGTCAGTGCTGCCATTGACAGCATCATCCCAGGTCCTGTGGAAGAGGGTGTCACCGCCACAGACAACGTCGAGAGTGACGACCTCGCCGACATCACCGGTGTTACAACGCCGGAGCTGGGAAAGGTGCCTCCAAGAAACGGTACGGTTTTCTCGATATGTTGGAGAATATCGAAAGCGAGGACGAGTTTTAGCAACCAGAGCCCTCGACGAGCAGGAAGCCACCAAGGATACGAGCGCCCAAAGCGAAGGTTGGTGTCATTAAGAAGTATCGCAAAGTATGTAATGATACCAATCCTCGAGCTGGGCAATGGCCAGTTTCGACGAGAGTTCCGGTAGCCAGCATATCGAGTCCACCTGCTGGAGCCTCCGCTGCCATAGTGGCTAGACCGCCCCTTTCCATGCCTCCTGCAGCAGTCGCTACTATGGAGAACATTGCTTCCGCGCCCGTCGTCACCGTCGCTGCCGCCGTCGCCACTGTCACTGCTGCCACCACTGCCGCCACCGCCAACAATGCCGCCACCGCCAACACTGCCGCCACCGCCAACACTGCCGCCACCGCCAACACTGCCGTCACCGCCACAACTGCCGTCACCGCCACCACTGCCGCCACCACCACCGTTTCGCTCATTGAAGGGGTCGACTCGTCAGATTAGGACGAGAACGTTCGAGTTGGGCAAATCTCCTTCATGAGTCTCAGGAAGAAGTTTCATGATACCAAACGTGCCTGCCAAAAGAGTGAGACTACAAGGGCGGGCATAAGGCATCGTCAAGAAGAGATTGACAGGCAAAAAGCTGACATCGATGGGTAAATGGCTGAACTTGCCGAGCAGAAGTCAGCACTTGCCCGGCAATCTGATGAACTTTCTGAAAAAGACCGGTTGGAAGTCGAGCAACATAAAGACAGATATGCCCGATTCAATAGTACCAAGGGAGAGATTACCAAGTTGATTCTTCTTTTGGGCGACCTCGTCGGTGAGCTGAAGTAGTTTTAGTTAGTTGTAGGTTGATTATTTTTTTTATTTATATTTTTATACATTGAACTAAGGAATGAACTATTTCAAAAAAAGATGAAACGAATAAAAAAGTGTATATTCAATTGGTTTGGTACACATTCAACAGTGCGATGGTTGGGGCATGACTCTTCATTTCATTGAAATATTATGTGATTATGTTAAGAATTGATGTTGATTTGAATATCACACCCTTTTACACAAACTTTTCAACAACAATTTGCATCATCTATATGAATATTCTCTTGAAAATAAAATGACTTGCTTCATAATGAATTCAACAAGTATAAATTTCAGAATGTTCACATATATCTTACGTCGCTTTTCCTTCCCCACCAACATATTTTTTTGTATAAATACTGTAGCGGAACTCAAAATAGGGGTACTTTGGGTTCCACAAAGGTTCGAAAAAAATATGGGTTCGACAGAGAGAATTAAGAGAGACAGTTCTAGCTTATTCAGTTTATTCGGCGATGGATTTAACAGAGCTAAAACCAAAAAAAATACAATATCAGATTAAGGATGTAAGAATATTTAACAATCATCCAAAGCACTCCTCATCTAGGCTAACAAATAGTCATATAGAAACAACTCACCTAAAACCAGGTAACGCATCAATATTTTTGAACAAAAATATCTTTGGTAGGCACTGTTTTGAGTAATTGAAAAGTGGACTGTAACTTTATTTTCGACCAAGACAAAGGTTTTATCCTACCTTGATAAGACTGGCAACTTCTTCTGGCCGGCCGGCTTCTTCGCTGTGGGTTTCTTCAATTTCCGTATACACTTGTGAACTAACAGTTTGATCACGAATCCAAAGAGAGTTTGTAAGAAGAATGATTTTCCCGAGTAGCACATATGATTAATAAGAGATTGATTACACAATTTATGCACACCGTACGCCGTGTTCGAGAGAGCGAAAGTGAGTTTCTTGTCTCTTGCCCAGTTTTTTCATACACACGATCTTCGTCGCACCTTTCTTACCGTGTAGGTTAGGAAAAAAATACCCCTGTCTTGGCATAGGCGCGACAAACATAAAGAAAAAGGGATTTCAACTTATTTCTAATTTATGATAAATGAACTGAGCTTTACTAGGAATGAACATACCGCTCACCTAAAATGGATACATTTTATTGAAAAGAGCAAAACATAAAACATATTAATATAAATCGAAAAAAAAGCAAACAAAAATGTCAACATCTCGTTCGCAAAAAATTCATTAGGCAATTGCCTCATCAACAGGCAAAGGACAAACTTTCGAAACTGACCTTTTACAAGTGCCGTTTACTGTGCGAACAGTTACCACACGAATAATTCCGTCTTCACCGGGGTGTACTTGTTCTACACGTCCGATGTGCCACTTCAAAGGTGGAGCAGAAGGATCTTTGAGGAGAACCATATGATTAACTGAAACAGGCGTGGCCTGGTCTGTCCATTTATGCCGTTGCGTGAGCGTATGTAGGTACTCTAGATGCCATTTTGACCAAAAATCCTGTTGCATTCTTATTAACAACTGCCAACGATCCAAACGATTCATTTTAATATCTTGAAAATTTGGATCAGGTAAGGAATTCAGTGGTTCTAAGGTAAGGAAGTGACCAGGGGTGAGTACTGAAAAATCGTGAGGGTCACTACTCAAAGGACATAAGGGCCTTGAGTTTGGAACGGCTTCAATTTGCACTAAGACTGTATAGAATTCCTCGAATGTGAGGATTTGTTCTCCAACAACTCTGAGTAAATGGGTTTTCACGGATTTAATACCCGCCTCCCACAATCCTCCGAAATTGGGGGAGAGAGGGGGGTTGAAATGCCAGAATATTTTTTCAGTAGAAATGGCGTCTTTCAAAAGGGAAGCTAGATATTCAGAGGCTCCAATGAAGTTGGTGCCACAATCAGAATAAATGTGGGTACATCTTTCGCGGCGAGAAATAAATCGCCTAAAGGCTGCTAGAAACGCATCCGTGGAGAGAGATGGAACAAGTTCTAAATGGATGCATTTAGTGGCCATACCAACAAAAAGGCATATATAAGACTTGAATGTTTTAGCACCCCTCATCTTTCCTAAAACGGTCTGAAAAGGGCCACCAAAGTCTACTCCAACTTGTGAAAATGGTTTAATTTGGGATATCCTTGGTGAAGGTAAGTTTCCCATAGAAGGCTGAGAAAACACGGAAGCAATTCAAACATTTCGAAATAACCTTTGAAATTGTTCGTTTGGGGGAGAGTATCCAGTATCTTTGAAGTAACAAATAGTAAAGAGTCTGACGACCGGGATGTAAGTAGAGTCGATGTGTGTGTTCAATTATTAATTGAGTCAAACGATGTTTAGAAGGTAATAGGATAGGGTGTTTTTGTGCAAAAGGGAGGGATGAGTTGACCAAACGTCCGCCCACCCTGATGAGACCTTCTTCATCAATGAACGGATTCAATTTCCTAAAAGCTTTAGGAAGGATGTTTTTTTTGTGTAAGAGAGTGAGTTCTTTAGAAAATACATCTGCCTGAACATGTTTGATGATTAGAGTGAGAGAGGTTTCCATTTCAAATAATGTGAAATGACTCTTTTTTGAGTTAGGATGTTTACAATTATGAATGAATCTGAGAATATAACAGAGTGTATTTTGAATTTTGAGAAGTGATGAAAAGCGGTTTATGAGAAACATAACAATATCGGGTTCTTCCACTTGTGTGAAGAGAACAACCTTACGCTTTTCTTCTTCGGTTTCGAATATTGCTTGGTTGAATGGTTCGGGGGGCCAATATTCTGAAGAATTGATCAGCCATGGAGGCCCCGCCCACCATAAAGTATTTGTGGCTAAATCAGAGGGAAGTAATCCTCGAGACGCGGGATCGGCAGGGTTGTCGTGGGAAGCAATGTGTTTCCAGTTGGAAGGAGGAATTTTTTCCTGAATTTGTGATACTCTATTCGAGACGAATGTATTCCATTTATGGGGAGCTGATTTTATCCATGATAATACTATAGAAGAATCTGTCCAAGCTACCAATTGAGACATTTTTGATTTGTGTGAATATATATCATGAACATACAATAAAAGATCTGCTAAAAGAAGAGCGCCACATAATTCTAATTTTGGAATAGAAATAGTTTTTAGAGAGGACACTCTCGATTTAGCACAAACTAAGTGAACAGAAATATTTTCTCCTACGGTTCGTAGATATACAGCAGCAGCATAGCCTCGTTCAGAGGCATCACTAAACCCATGTAATCCGTAATAAAATGTATTAGGGGGAGATATATGACGAGGTATTTGAAGTTGAGAGAGTTTGATTAGCCCATCCTTGAATTTAGACCATAGGAAAATTATATTTTCAGAAGGAGTTTCATCCCAGCCAATACCATTCTTCCAGAGATCTTGAATGATCACTTTCAGAAGAAGCGTAACAGGGGTGAGAAAGCCCATAGGATCAAAAATCCTAGCTAAATGAGACAACATTAATCGTTTAGTACAGAACGAATCGTTAACTGTAGACATCGAGTAGGAAAATGAATCTGATGAAGGATTCCATTGAAGACCTGAAATTTTCAATGTAGAATTAGTTTCTTTGTCTAATGAGAAAGGGTCGAATTGTAAAGGAGAAGGAGGGAGATGTTTTAATAAATCAGGGTGATTGCTGGACCATTTTCGAAGTTCAAAACAGCCCTTTTGCATTGAATCAATCAGCTCTTTCAGGGTTTCTATAGCAGATGATGAAGAATCACAGCCTGAAACTATGTCATCCACGTATGTGTCCTGTTTCAGAATTTTTGAGGCACGAGGATGAGAATTGATATGCTCACTAGCTAGTTCTAGTAAACAGCGAATTGATAAAAATGGTGATGAGGTTAGACCATAAGTAACTGTACGTAATCTATAATCTTGGATTGGATCCGATTGGGAAAATCTCCACAAGATTCGTTGGAAGTCTCTGTGATGTTCAACGATCAGAATTTGTCTAAACATTTTTTTCACGTCTGTGGTGAATACTATGGCATGTAAACGGAAACGTAAAAGGATAGAGATTATGTCTTGTTGTAGCTTTGGACCAGGGAGCAAAACATCATTAAGAGAAATGCCATTACTGGCACGAGCACTTCCATCAAAGACAACACGTAACTTTGTAGTTGAGCTTTCTAATTTAGCCACACTATGTAGGTCGAGTTGCTAGCTACAGAAAATGGGTCAATGATCAATTCCATATGGTTTAAATCCAAATATTCTCTGAGAAAATCAGAATATTGTTTGTAAAGAGATTGATTTTGAAGAAGCTTGCGCTCTAGACTTAAAAATCTGCGAAGGGCTAGCTCACGTGATCCCTCAAATGAAAGATTATCAGTTTTGAATGGCAACGCTACCATCATTCGCCCATCGGGAAGACGGGAATAATTTTCCTTGAATAATGTTCCTGCTCTTACATCATCGGGTGCAACTGAGACGGATTTGGGAATATGTTCCAACTTCCAAAATCTAGAAATGGTTTGATCTAAAAGGGCATCTGAATTAGAAAAGAGAGTTTGAGATTCAATTTTTGAATCCGGAGAATAATTTATGTTACCCATTATAACCCATCCGAATATAGTGTCGAGTGCAACGGGATCATTTATTGTGTTGGATATAGTATTGCCTTTGAAAATGAAGCCGAATATATCGGCACCCAATAACATATCAACAGGGGCGGAAATGTTAAAATGCGGATCAGCTAACTTCAAGTGTGAGAACTGCCTCACATGATCTGGAGGAATGTCAAGACAAGGCAAATTAGAGCAAATTTTTGGTAAGACAATGAAGTCCAACGAGACACGAGGTTCGGGATGATCAGTGGGCTTAATTTCACACGTAACCATGTAACTAGAGTAAGTATTGGTTTGACCTATCCCATTTATGGAAAAAGATAAAGAGCGTTTAGGCAGACCGAGTTTTTGAATATATTTATGGGAAATAAAATTTGATTGGCTGGCACTATCTAAAATAGCTCGAAGTTTGTGACATTTTCCAGAAGAATCTATTATATCAATAATAGCTGTTGACAAAAGTACGGTGTTTTTTGCATGAGAAAATAAGAAGTTGCTCGATTGTGCTGCATTTGCAGAAGATAACTGAGAATTTGATGTTGAAGGGGTAGCGGTGACAATATTACCAGAAAAACTCTTATTTCGAGGCGATGATGTTTCAAAGTGAAGCAAAGTGTGATGTTTCAAAGAACACTTCCTACAAACTGAATTAGAAGAACACGTACGAGAGGAATGCTTGACACCAAGACAATTAGTGCACCAGCGGTTATCTTTAATGAGGTTATATCTTTCAGTAGGAGTTTTGGATTCAAACGAAGGGCAATTATAAATAGTATGGTCGTTTTTACAAAGTGGACAGACTGGTCGAGAGCTATTTGTAAAAAATGCGTTACTAGATCTTACTCTATTGGAAGAACTTGAAGGAGCTGATACTTGTCTGAATCTAGAATCTGATGACTTTGAAAGATTTGAATTAGAAAACGCAACTTTACTAGCTGCAGAACACTGTTTTTCCAAAAATTCTTTGAGTTTTTTATAAGTATCTGTATCAGTAGATTTTATTTCACAGCTGAGTTGAAATCTAGTAGCAGTTGCAGAGTCTAGTCTATCAAATAGCATATTAAAGAGAATGAAATCCCATTGCTCTACGGGATAACCCATAACTTGTAAAATAGAAACATTCTCACTGAAAGTATCTACCAAATTCCTCAAAATCGAGGGGTTCGATGAATTTAAACATTTTTTTGTATTTTCTATAGCATGCCAATGTGCTGTAGCTATAAGTATATGATCATCATAACGCTTTTTCAAGGCAGCGTAGGCTAATTTATAATTTTGAGAAGTCAAAGGAGTACTTTTTACTAAAGAGTGTGGTTCATCTTTGAGAGATCTTAATAAGTAATTGAATTTTTCGATATCTGAAAGACAATCATTATTGTGTATTATTGCTTCAAAACTATCTCTATAAGTAGGCCATGTAGCCATATCACCACAAAAGGTAGGTAATCCTATTTCAGGTAATTTAACGTTATTCTGTTTAATATTTGCAGACGAGGTTTGTTCCAATATAGTTGAATTCAATATTCTCTCTTCCGCATCGAATAATTGACCGTAAATAGCTTGTATATGAAAGTAATTAGACTGAAATTCAGTTAAAGTACTATTATGTGTACTAAGATCCCCATTTTCTTGAAGAGAAACTATTGCAATAATTTTTGAATGGTATTCCTCAAACTTCTCTTTAATATTATCAATGAATTTGTACCTACATTTCAAATTATTATGAAAACTTTTATCGAGAAGAGCTTGATCTTGATTGATTTCATTTCACTCAACTTTAATTCTTCAGTATAACGCTGGGCAGTATATTGTTTAACCTTTTTAATGTTGGCTTCGGAAGACATGTTGAAAACAAATAGAATATAGGTGAGTGTAAGATAATAAATAAATGAATTCAAATTCAAACTGAGCACTCCACTGACTGAAGTTCTAAGAAGCATAAACTTGCACTACCTTTTCGAATAAATATATATTTATACGTATGAAAACTATTGAATAGGCGAAAAGCGTTTCGAGAATAATGCAAATAAATAAACGCGAGAGGAGGCAATGCTATGTGATAGTAGTAACCGCACGCACAGCAATATGTCGATAACAAATCGAACGCGAAAACAGAAAAATAAAAATGTATTTGTTTCCACTTTGAGTATTCAAAATTATTTTGATCGGAGATGAGAGTTTATTCTATCGAGAATATTCGAAGTAATAAGAGGAATGAGTGAGAGAGTGAGAATTATTTGCGAACTATTGATGAGACAAGCTACCTACTTGTATTTCGAAAATGTAAATTTAACGATTTTACCGACAAAAGGTTTCAATCGACTGAGTTCTACCAATTTCAAGTGAGTGGGCGTGTCTACTTGGAAGAATATGAGATGCGCATGTGACACTAATTGAACTGATCGACAGGAACGCAACCTTCAATGGACGCTCCAAATATTCTACAGAAAAATGAAAATCGAATTTAAATCAACAAAATTGATATCAAACCTTTCTCGAAGGCAAACCGACACAAAAATTGCATGAAAAAATCCGGCTCGAAGGACCAATGTTTTGAGTAATTGAAAAGTGGACTGTAACTTTATTTTCGACCAAGACAAAGGTTTTATCCTACCTTGATAAGACTGGCAACTTCTTCTGGCCGGCCGGCTTCTTCGCTGTGGGTTTCTTCAATTTCCGTATACACTTGTGAACTAACAGTTTGATCACGAATCCAAAGAGAGTTTGTAAGAAGAATGATTTTCCCGAGTAGCACATATGATTAATGAGAGATTAATTACACAATTTATGCACACCGTACGCCGTGTTCGAGAGAGCGAAAGTGAGTCTCTTGTCTCTTGCCCAGTTTTTTCATACACACGATCTTCGTCGCACCTTTCTTACCGTGTAGGTTAGGAAAAAAATACCCCTGTCTTGGCATAGGCGCGACAAACATGAAGAAAAAGGGATTTCAACTTATTTCTGATTTATGATAAATGAACTGAGCTTTACTAGGAATGAACAGGCACCCTATGGCTTTCAACCTTCAAATCCTTGCACCAAACAAATTCTTCAATGGGATCTCCGCGTCTTTAGATTCGCAATGGCTTTTTCATTAAGTCCAAAAACTTCAACGTTGGGTTCGTGCCTTGTAATACTCCTACGGACATCTCTCGGCGAGAGACGTAACCCTATTCGATTCAAGTTAGGATTCTATCGAATTGAATATCACTGAGGACATTAAAGGCGCAGTGCCTATTATTCCGTTACAACTATGCCCCCTCAGCTTCAAAGTGAGTGCTCTGAAACTTAGAAGCTAATCTGCTGGGATATGAAATTTTTTTAAATGAACTGCATGAAAAGAACCTCTTTCTCTGTTGGAAACTGGATCAACAAGAATATATGTATCATAGCTGATTGCTTTTTTGATAAAAGAAGGCCCCTCAAACAATAGGAGGAAATTTTTGGTTTCACCTTTGATTGCAGACGAAGTAGGATTGGCTCCCAACAACACCAGGTCTCCTGGTTCAAATTTGAGATAAGGGCGTGGGGGTGACGGATATTACGACGTGCCGCTTTCGTCTCTAAATTTTCATGAGCAAGAATGAGTTTTTCCGCATGGTTTTTTGTGGCTTTGTTGTTTGGCCCCTGCAACCTAGGTGGAAGGAGTTTCAGTCTATCGGATCCCGACTAATTCACTAGGCGAGTAACCAGTCGACTCATGGACTAATGAATTTAAAAATAAGGAAATTTGAGCCAGTTCATACGCCCATCTTAAATGCTGATCACTGCAATACGTACGACAGAGGCGACCTATTTCGCGCATAACCCTTTAGCTTGGGTTGCCTTGAGGATGTCTCACGGAACACTGTACTACCTTTATTCCCTTAGCATTCAGAATCTCTTCCCACTTTTCATTCGTGAACTGAGTTCCTTGGTCACTCAATATCGCTGTAGGAAAACCATGCGTGGTGAAGTAATCATTGGTCAGACGATTTATGATGGCCCGAGTAGTTCCTTTTTTTAGAGCATAAAAAGTTACAAATTTTGTAACCACACCACACACAAAAATGAAGCACCTCCCCGGCTTTCAGGCAGCGGTCCATATGAATCTATTGCTACCAATTCATTCCTACTGGTTGGAATAATTGAATGAAGCGGTGGCTGAGCCATAGGCGCGCACTTCGCTTTTTGACATGTCACAGCTCCGTATAAATTTTTTCACTTCTTTATTCATATTATTCCACCAAACTTCTCCCTGCAAGGCCTTCCAAGTTTTAAATGAACCGAAATGACCCAATGACTCGTGAAAAACCTTGATGAATTCGGAGGTTAGTTTTTTTGGTATATACAGTCTACAAAATTCATCATTCGCACGACGCAGATATAGTAAGTCATTGTGTAAGACGGAGGTTCTCCGTAAAGAAGAGTCACCTGGTAATTTATTTATAATATCACCGAGTTTTTCATCCGCTCTCTGATAACGCTCAATATCCTTGTAGATATATTGTAGAATATTCGATAGGTTTCGAGTGAATGGTAATATTTACTTGGATAAAAAAGATTTTATCACAAATATGGGAACTTACAGATGTGAAAAATAATGAGATCATTCAGAAATTCAAACCAAAGACAATATTTCACAAAACAGTATCAAAATAACGTTAATCACTCAGTATCAACCTGAACAAGTAGAACACATAAAACTAGCATGCTCCAAGCACATGAATTTATGACACTTTTTGCGAAGAAATCTTGATAGACGGTTTTTTTGCGATCGCAGTAGAAGCATCTACCTTTCTCAGGATGTTCATTGACTTGCCTAGTCGCTTCTGATCCATTCTCTTCGATACCACATATTTCCATAATTCTCAACCTCAAAGTTCTCGGTAAACAAAGAATTGTGGCTCTTTCACGCAAGTGATTTTCCAGTAATGCAAATCCGAGATTTTGCAAAAAACTTATGTCGTAAGATTTTATCGTTAGTAGTTGCATGGTGAATTGCTTGACAGTTTATACCACCTTCGTTTAGACAAGCGTAAAAGATTACCATAGGTCCCGTTTTGACCTGGCACAATTGTATGTTGCGCATTACTTGTCGACAACATCAACTCCTCCTCTGGTCTTGTTATATTCTGTCAGTATCTCCGGCTTGAATGAATCTCCACTTTCAGGATAAATGCTGTCATCGGAATGCATACTAGAGGCTAACAACACAACTTTTCTTTTCTTTGGACAATAAGATGCAAGGGTGCAGTTTTCTTTGAAGGGCAAAAATAGTTATAGTAACTCCCTTTTTTTTCAGAGTTCCTACAACAGTTAGCCCGTAATTTGTAATAAGACTGTCAACTAATGGTATACTCATGAACCAGTTATCCATCGTGATATTTCGTCCTGAATTATGAATTGGCTTGCTTAGTCTCTCAACAATGGACTGCCCTGAATTTTCTGAGAAATATTGCCCTTCTGGTTGACGTCCAACATATACTTCCATATTGGCGGTATACAACATTTCTGCGTCACACAAAGCAAATATTTTTATGCCGTATTTATTCGGCTTACTCGGTATGTATTGACGAAATGAGCAGTTTCCTCTGGAGGCTTCCAATTTGTCGTCAATGGTAGTGAACTCAGATAAATTTTATCCATCTCTACAGTTTTTCACGAACATATCGAAGAATTGACCTATTGCTGCTAGTTTATCAAAACGCTCCCTTTCTTCACGACTGTCTTTGTCATCAAATCTGAGACATCTTAGAAGGAACTTGAAACGTTTGATTGACATTGTAAGTCTGAAAATCTCAATGCCCTTACCGTTGCTCATCCAAAAATCTTCTGAATTCAGATGATTTGCTTTGTATGTTCCAGAAATATATAGGAGTCCAATAAGAGCTCGAATTTCATTTATATTAGTAGGTCTAAGATCTCTCTGACGAGTGTAAGAAGCAGAAAGGAGTTCGATGTACTTGTTTGTATGTTCTACAACAATCTGCAGCATTTCAGCATTGAAACAAAAATTCCAAATTCCTAAGGCCGTCTTCAAGTCTCTAGTAGCTCGCTTAGGTCCTGGTAATTGTTTCAATAAATTGACACGCTTTGTTCTTTTTCGTTTATTGGGTCACGGCAACCCATTCCACCTCGTGCCATCTTCACCTAGATAGAATGGTTCACTCCTCATTTCATCTTCATATTCTCATACTTCTTCCGAGCTGAAGGAGTCATTTTCATCTATCTCTCGTTCGGTATCACTATCGCTTCTTTCTTCCACATGATCATTTTCGTCAAGGTCCCCTTCATCGTCTAATTCTTCCTCTTGATTTTCACTTTCTGAGAGGCATTCAAGCATCATCCTTTCGAGGATCTCCTGCTCGCGTTCATAATTATAGGACATTGTATCTGAAAAAAGTGTTGATTCTAAAAAGAAAGGTAATGAAGCGCGCGCGGAATGACGTTCCGCCAATATTTCATTCATATTTTTCACTTACGCTATCAGAAAATGATTTTGGTATTCATTGAATACATATAAAAGTATGAATAGATCTATTCACGTAAAAACAACTGATTAAAACTCACCAGGACCTATCTTACTCACGTGTTATTGCTTCGAGCTGTTGCGGCGTACTGGAGACATACGTAATAAGTTAGGGAGCTAGGAATTGCCAGGAAGCCTAGTTGCCAGGTTCAACAAAAATACTAGCGATAGTATGTGCGTGTGGACTGACATTCCGCGCGCGCCCACTGAAAAGTTAAGGTATTTACTGTGATATTATAAATAATATAAAATACGGCTGTGTGAGCCAGATAAATCTGAATCGAAAAACAAATATTTTGGCTCAAGGAGCTATCCTTGACGCTGACAAGGGTGGCAGGCACGAATGGTGAAGGCCAAAGATACTACCTGGTAGACCTGACTTATAAATAGTACAGACCAGCAATTGGAAGTTCCCCAGAGGAAAATCCCAACGCCGACCACTGCACAGCTCAGAAGGACAGAGAACAAATTCTCTCAGATTCGCATTTATTTCTCACAGAGAGATCATTTACCATGAACAAATTAAAAGTAGAAAATAAATGCTCACCTGAGGAATTTTCCTGTCCTAGTCCGGCAGTGCTAGCAGTCAACACCGTACTTCTCCTCCAGTTATACTTCCAATGATCAGTCCCCGGAATAATACTATTTCAAAATCTGAAAAAGGTTTACAGAGTAGACACTGTTCAAACAGGCGTGAATGGTTGAATTCGTGATCGCACGTTACTGGACTCAAATTCCTATGCCCGAAGGAACATGAGGTTATTTTCAAAATGATCAAATTTCAATGAATACCAATAATATGTTATTGATCCTCTCCCAAAGGATCTCCGTAACAAGTATTTGACACTGAAATTCGATTCTATTCAACGAAGATTGAAATAAAAGGAAATTTTGATTTTTAAACTCAACCCTGGTGGTCTCGGATAATCCGAAAATCGGTCTCTAGAAATTATTAGGACTACTCAATTAGTTATCTATGCATTCAATATACGTTCTGCACCATTCACTGAAATTTAGATAAGATAAAATAGGTCTTTTACCAGAAAATGCCTTTACACCACGTCTCTGCACAAACCGTCGATTCATCAATGGCCGCTACTCAAGTCTGTCTCCCGAGGAAATATTTCGATGTTCACGATATGCGATCGATATCCGATGTTTTTCGTGCAAGCGGTCTTCACCCGAGTTGTAAAGAGGAAGTGACTACTGTCTCGGCATTACTTAGATGCAAAATGTTGAAACTTTAGCAATGGAACGAAATTTCCGTTACAGAGGTTGAGATCTCTCTTAATATCAGTTGACATCAAGTGATTTTGTGAGATCATTTGAAATTATGTATTCCTGTGATTGTGGTGAATCTTCCACTCGTAGTGATAACTTTCGTCGTCATCAGCTTCAGAGTTGCCAAGGAGGCCCATCAGTAAAACGAGTGAAATTAGGTGATAATGCAACACCTATGTATACATCTTATTGTTGAGATGTGACGATTCCATTGACTCAAGTGAATTCTCACAGAAGAACGCTATAACATAAGAATAATGCATGTCTACAAATAAGTGATGGTGTTCAAATTATAACAAGTGCCTTCCAGTGTCGCATTGCTACATACAGGGTACAGAGTTCCATTGTTTCCGCCGATTACATGCTATTCTCCAATGAAATTAGGCGGACAGTCATTGAATTGTTGGAATCATCCATCAGGATTCACAAAATCATTATAGTGAATATTGAAGTGTTTGAGAGTTTTCTTCTTCGAACGCAAGCCTGAAGGAGACCAAATCATTCAACTCTCAAAATAAAACAGTTGACCAATCCACTGATTTAAATTCCTAATTCGATGGATTTCGTAACGGTATGATCGCTCAAACTACAAAATTCCAGGAACTAGATTCAGGTAAACATTTTCTTCAAGTTTGATTTAAATATGTATGTAATTTTGATTTTTATTCAAGGTTGGACTTGTGAAAAAATCTTGTTCTTGGAGGTGAAGAACATCAATTAATACAGCCCGCTCAGTGGATGTTCTTATTTGAAGCTACCTGTATGTATTGAGCGGAGGAAAGCTGTGGTGAATTTTCGTAATGAAGGTCAACATTGTTTTGCGTGGGCTATCACTTCAGCATTACATCCTGCAGTCGACAGAACGTCAGAAGTTCCATCCTATCCACATTCCTATACCGTCATAGATGTAACAGGTATGAATTTCCCGGTCAAGTTGAAGGATATTGTGAAATTTGAAGACAAGAATGATATTTCAGTCAATGTGTATGGTTTAGAAATTGAATTCGAGAATGGTAAAATAATGTATGAAATAGTTGGTCCATTGCGTTACTCACAAAGAAGACTTAGGAGACATGTCAATTTGTTACTTATCACAGACGATTTCGGTAATAGTCACTATTGTTGGAATAAATATCTTTCGAGATTAGTTTCAAGTCAACTATCTATCCATGAACTGAAAAAAAATATTGTGATGGATGTTTATTATATTTTTCTCATGAGCGATTACTTTTACGTCATAAAATGAATGATTGTAATCACCTGAGTACTACAACACCATCAACTAATTTCAAAATCAATAAATATGGGAAAATGGTGCCTGAAAATATACTAACGATTGAAAACTTTGAGAAACAAATGAAGGTACCATTTGTAGTAGATGCTGATTTCGAATCAGTACTGAATCCGATTCAAACTACTTAGCTAAATCCCAAACAATCGTACTCGATCAGAACATACAAACATGAGCCTTATTCATTTGCTTATGTGATTAAATGTTCATACAATGATGATTTGTCGAAATTTGTTACGTATAGGGGTGTGGATGCAGTCAAGAAGTTTGTCAGCAAAATTGAAGATGATTTGAAAAACATTTATGAAATCATCTCAGGTACCCTCTTCCTATGGATGTACAAACAGCTGAGGAAGAGGAACAATTTGCTTCTGGGAGAAAAAGTCTCCTGCTGCTCATTCATCATGTAATTTGAATTTCGAAATACCGAATTTCATTCCCATTATCTTACACAATCTGAGTGGATACGATTGTCACTCGTTCATCAAGGAATTGTATAAGAACAAAGAGAAAGTGATTGTTATTATACGGATAAAGATGGTAGGATGAAGAAGAATTATTTGAAAATGAGATTCATAGAAAGTTTCAAATTCATGTCTAATTCTTTGGAGAATTTGGGTGCAAATTTAACATCTGATCAGTGTATCGAGATGCACAAACATTTTCCACAAATTGAAAAATTTGATTTGATGAGGAAGAAAGGTGTATTTTCCTTCAGCTTTTTAACGACTTTGACAAACTGAATCATCCAAGACTTCCAACTAAAAATCAATGTTATGACAAACTCAATTGTGAACATATATCAGATAATGATTATAGGAGGGCCCGACTTGTATGGAATTGTTCAAGTGCTAGAATTTGGCACTCTAATTCATATTTGAAGTCAGATGTAATACTATTATGTGACATTTTTGAAAATTTCAGAAATATATGCAATGATAGATATGAATTGGATCCGGCACAATACTTCACCGCACCGGGATTATCTTGGGATACCATGATGAAATATACAAATATCAATCTGGGATCACTGACTGACATTGATATCGTTAATTTTTTTCAAAAAGGTTTACGTGGAGCAATTAGTCAATATAGTGAGAGGAAACATAAAGCGAACACTAAATTTTTGCCAAATTGTAATTCAAATAAACTATCCTCATTTATTTCATATTTGGATGCAACAAATATGGACACAGCATGTCACAACATTACCAAAAAGTGAATTTCAATGGTCAACACCCCATGAAATTCTCAATGTTGATTTAATGAATAAGGATGCTGATAGTTCGATATTTACTGGAAGTGGATATTCATCATCCTCAAGAACTTCATGATGAACATTCTGACCTTCCATTCTCAGTTGAACGTTTGATACCTCCATGCTCTGAATCAAAAGTTTCCAAACTAATTCCGAATTCCAACGATGAAAGAAAATATATTGTTTACTATAGAAACTTACAGCAAGCTCTCAATCATGGTTTGATAGTGATGAACACACATAGAGTATTGATGTTCAAGCAATCATGTTGGATGAAGCCATATATAGATTTGAATAGTGAAATGCGCGATAGGCCTAACAAAAATTATGAGAAAGATTTCTATAAGCTGATGAATAATGCAGTCTATGGAAAAACAATGGAAAACGTAGACAATAGAAGTGATGTTTGACTCGTTACACATTGGGAAAATGTAAAGAGAACTATGGGTGCTAGTTGTCTCTTCTCGCGACCAAATTTCAAAAATTGCTCCATCTCCACTGAAAATTTTGCTGCCATTCAATTGGGTAGAGTTGAAGATCATTATGATGAACCAACTATATTTAGGATTTTCCATTCTGGAACTATCCAGAACGGTCATGTATGATTTTTTCTATGGATGTATCAAACATCAACTTGGAGAAGCTGCGTCCTCACTCTACACCGATACGGACTCTCTCATTTTCGAAGTAAATACAGAAAATTTCTATGAATTCATCAGAAATAATATAAGCAAGTTCGACACATCTAATTACAATATAGTAAACCAATTCGACATTCCAGTGAGAAAGTCACTTCTAGTTAATTTCAAGAATGAATTTCAAGATGATCCAATAATCAGCTTTTACGGTACAGGTGCCAAAGCATATTTTGTGCAATCTGTGAATAATGAACTCAAAAAGGCCAAAGGTATCAAACGGTCTGTTATGAAGAATGAATTGACATGTGAAGACTATGAAAAAATAATCGAACAGAGAGGCATGATATTCAGGAAAATTAACTCATTCAGAAGCGTGTTGAATGATATTTATACCGAACTGAAAAATAAAGTCGCATTATCATACCACGTCGACAAAGGATTCATTATTCCAAATACCACTCGAACCTTTCCATGGGGTCATTGCGATATAGAGTTTTATCGAAATGATCCGAATGATAACAACATTCCTTGGGTATCTGAAATATTTCATTCTTCTTCTCAGGAGAGCCCCGTAGACCAACTGATCAATTT
This sequence comes from Zygogramma bicolorata, assembly GCA_032362365.1. Lineage (NCBI taxonomy): Eukaryota > Metazoa > Arthropoda > Insecta > Coleoptera > Chrysomelidae > Zygogramma > Zygogramma bicolorata. Next base: position 63,981 of record JAVJAQ010002249.1, read on the forward strand.
GTTGACTGCTGAGATGAATAACTGAAATATCATTCGTATTGTTTCTTCCTTCAAAGCGGAACATTCATCATTTGTTATTTTTTTATTGTGATTTTGTGATTGTGTAAACTGAAGTATGGATATTTTCACGGAATAATAAATGATTTGGAATATAAATTGTTTTATTTTTTTCTTATACTCAATCGTCGCCATGTAAAAAATATTAATATGAATAAATGAAAGTTTGAGGATCCATCAGTAAGAAAGGTATCGTTCTGTGGGTATCATGTCCAAAACAATTGATATATTTGGTCGTGAAAGGAAATAGGATGGCGGTATTATTCGAGGTCCACCAGGCATTGGATTCAAATAAACATCAGACGGTCAATATGATATGCAGAGAACAATATTGAAAAATACAAGAGAGCCAATCGATAATGGTGATTGGGTAACTGTATCATATTTCGAAGAAAAGAACAAATAAACTGAGGAGTTTACCCTCATGGCTCTCCAAGCTGCAATACAATCTGCAATAGGTAATGTAGAACGTAAAGCACGTCAAGCATTTGATGATGAGATAGCTGAAGCAAGAATAACATTGGCTCGCAAATACAACAATCTAAAAAGTGACGTCGAAATAAAAACATCCGACGCTACTGCTGCGATGACCAAAAAATATAATGCATTGGAAGGAAGAGTTGCAATGCTTGAGAAGAAGCATACGGAGCCGTGGCCAAAGAATAGGCCATTATTGTGGTATCCGGGTATAGTCGTCAATCCTGGTGTTAGAAGATGAATATATCATTGTATTATGTGCCAATAGAAACAATAGAAACAATAGAATGCTATATATTATATAAAATGAATTGGTCTACCATAAATGAAAACCTGTGTCTCATTTCTACCTAATTACTCTGGTGAACAGTCGGATGCAAAGAATGAAGGGAGTGGTGATAGTGGGATTGGTGGATCGGGCTTGTTGGAGTAGGGAGGGTGTGGCTTAGAGAGCGACAGTGGTTTGGACTGGTTGGAGAGGGGAGGATGGGACTCAGCTACAAAGGAATAATGACGAGAAAGGAGATGGATAGTGGGAGGGTGGGGGCTAGCTGGAGTGTACCAAAGCTGAGCTCCGTTCATAATTTCTTCAGTATGACTTTCAGTAGCTAGCCGATCAGTCTCATTGCCCTATTCCGGACCAGTGCCACATCAGCAGTTTTTCATCTTCCAACTTCAACAACATCTAATAGGTAATTTAACAATATCAAGTTTATGAATTTGTCTCATTGCATGTCTTCTATGGATTTTCAGGAATGGATTTATCAGATTTCTAAGTCAGTGCTGCCATTGACAGCATCATCCCAGGACCTGTGGAAGAGGGTGTCACCGCCACAGAGAACGTAGAGAGTGACGACCTCGCCGACATCACCGGTGTTACAACGCTGGAGCTGCGAAAGGTGCCTCCAAGAAACGGTACGGTTTTCTCGATGTGTTGGAGAATATCGAAAGCGAGGACGAGTTTCAGCAACCAGAGCCCTCGACGAGCAGGAAGCCACCAAGGATACGAGCGCCCAAAGCGAAGGTTGGTGTCATTGCGAAGTATCGCAAAGTATGTAATGATACCAATCCTCGAGCTGGGCAATGGCCTATTTCGACGAGAGCTCCGGTAGTCAGCATATCGAGTCCACCTGCTGGAGCCTCCGCTGCCATAGTGGCTAGACCGCCACTTTCCATGCCTCCTGCAGCAGTCGCTACTATGGAGAACATTGCTTCCGCGCCCGTCGTCACCATCGCTGCCGCCGTCGCCACTGTCACTGCTGCCACCACTGCCGCCACAGCCAACACTGCCGCCACCGCCACAACTGCCGTCACCGCCACCACTGCCGCAACCACCACCGTTTCGCTCATCGAAGGGGTCGACTCGTCAGATCAGGACGAGAACGTTCGAGTTGGGCAAATCTCCTTCATGAGTCTCAGGAAGAAGTTTGATGATACCAAACGTGCCTGCCAAAAGAGTGAGACTACAAGGGCGGGCATAAGGCATCGTCGAGAAGAGATTGACAGGCAAAAAGCTGACATCGATGGGTAAATGGCTGAACTTGCCGAGCAGAAGTCAGCACTTGCCCGGCAATCTGATGAACTTTCTGAAAAAGACCGGATGGAAGTCGAGCAACATAAAGACAGATATGCCCGATTCAAAAGTACCAAGGGAAAGATTACCAAGTTGATTCTTCTCTTGGGCGACCTCGTCGGTGTGCTGAAGTAGTTTTAGTTAGTTGTAGGTTGATTATTTTTTTTATTCATATTTTTATACATTAAATTAAAGAATAAACTATTTTGAACAAAGATGAAACGAATAAAAAAGTGTATATTCAATTGGTTTGGTACACATTCAACAGTGCGATGGTTGGGGCATGACTCTTCATTTCATTGAAATATTATGTGATTTTGTTAAGAATTGATGTTGATTTGAATATCACACCCTTTTACACAAACGTTTCAACAACAATTTGCATCATCTATATGAATATTCTCTTAAAATGACTTGCTTCATAATGAATTCAACAAGTATAAATTTCAGAATGTTCACATATATCTTACGTCGCTTTTCCTTCCCCACCAACATATTTTTTTGTATAAATACTGTAGCGGAACTCAAAATAGAGGTACTTTGGGTTCCACAAAGGTTCGAAAAAAATATGGGTTCGACAGAGAGAATTAAGAGAGACAGTTCTAGCTTATTCAGTTTATTCGGAGATGGATTTAATAGAGCTAAAACCAAAAACAATACAATATCAGATTGAGGATGTAAGAATATTTAACAATCATCCAAAGCACTCCTCATCTAGGCTAACAAATAGTCATATAGAGACAACTCACCTAAAACCAGGTAACGCATCAATATTTTCACACAAAAATATCTTTGGTAGGCACCCTAGGGCTTTCAACCTTCAAATCCTTGCACCAAACAAATTCTTCAATTGGATCTCCGCGTTTTTAGATTCGCAATGGCTTTTTCATTAAGTCCAAAAACTTCAACGTTGGGTTCGTGCCTTGTAATACTTCTACGGACATCTCTCGGCGAGAGACGTAACCCTATTCAATTGAAGTTAGGATTCTATCGAATTGAATATCACTGAGGACATAAAAGGCGCAGTGCCTATTATTCCGTTACAACTATGCCCCCTCAGCTTCAAAGTGAGTGCTCTGAAACTTAGAAGCTAATCTGCTGGGATATGAAATTTTTTCAAATGAACTGCATGAAAAGAACCTCTTTCTCTGTTGGAAACTGGATCAACAAGAATATAAGTATCAAAGCTGATTGCTTTTTTGATCAAAAACGGCCCCTCAATCAATAGGAGGAAATTTTTGGTTTCACCTTTGATTGCAGACGAAGTAGGATTGGCTCCCAACAACACCAGGTCTCCTGGTTCAAATTTGAGATAAGGGCGTGGGGGGTGACGGATATTACGACGTGCCGCTTTCGTCTCTAAATTTTCACGAGCTAGAATGAGTTTTTCCGCATGGTTTTTTGTGGCTTTGTTGTTTGGCCCCTGCAACCTAGGTGGAAGGAGTTTCAGTCTATCGGATCCCGACTGTAATTCACTAGGCGAGTAAGCAGTCGACTCATGGACTAATGAATTCAGAAATAAGGAAATTTGAGCCAGTTCATACGCCCATCTTGAATGCTGATCACTGCAATACGTACGACAGAGGCGACCTATTTCGCGCATAACCCTTTCGCTTGGGTTGCCTTGAGGATGTCTCACGGAACAGTGTACTACCTTTATTCCCTTATGTATGTGTAAACTTATGTCGTAAGATTTTATCGTTAGTAGTTGCATGGTGAATTGCTTGACAGTTTATACCACCTACGTTTAGACAAGCGTAAAAGATTACCATAGGTCCCGTTTTGACCTGGCACAATTGAATGTTGCGCATAACTTGTCGACAACATCAACTCCTCCTTTGGTCTTGTTATATTCTGTCAGTATCTCCGGCTTGAATGAATCTCCATTTTCAGGATCAATGCTGTCATCGGAATGCATACTAGAGGCTAACAACATAACTTTTCTTTTCTTTGGACAATAAGATGCAAGGGTGCAGTTTTCTTTGAAGGGCGAAAATAGTTATAGTAACTCCCTTTTTTTTTCAGAGTTCCTACAACAGTTAGCCCGTAATTTGTAATAAGACTGTCAACTAATGGTATACTCATGAACCAGTTATCCATCGTGATATTTCGTCCTGAATTATGAATTGGCTTGCTTAGTCTCTCAACAATGGACTGCCCTGAATTTTCTAAGAAATATTGCCCTTCTGGTTGACGTCCAACATATACTTCCATATTGGCAGTATAAAACATTTCTGCGTCACACAAAGCAAATATTTTTATGCCGTATTTATTCGGCTTACTCGGTATGTATTGACGAAATGAGCAGTTTCCTCTGGAGGCTTCCAATTTGTCGTCAATGGTAGTGAACTCAGATAAATTTTATCCATCTCTACAGTTTTTCACGAACATATCGAAGAATTGACCTATTGCTGCTAGTTTATCAAAACGCCCCCTTTCTTCACGACTGTCTTTGTCATCAAATCTGAGACATCTTAGAAGGAACTTGAAACGTTTGATTGACATTGTAAGTCTGAAAATCTCAATGCCCCTACCGTTGCTCATCCAAAAATCTTCTGAATTCAGATGATTCGCTTTGTATGTTCCAGAAATATATAGGAGTCCAATAAGAGCTCGAATTTCATTTATATTAGTAGGTCTAAGATCTCTCTGACGAGTGTAAGAAGCAGAAAGGAGTTCGATGTACTTGTTTGTATGTTCTACAACAATCTGCAGCATTTCAGCATTGAAACAAAAATTCCAAATTCCTAAGGCCGTCTTCAAGTCTCTAGTAGCTCGCTTAGGTCCTGGTAATTGTTTCAATGAATTGACACGCTTTGTTCTTTTTAGTTTATTGGGTCACGACAACCCATTCCACCTCGTGCCATCTTTTCCTAGATAGAATGGTTCACTCCTCATTTCATCTTCCTATTCTCATACTTCTTCCGAGCTGAAGGAGTCATTTTCATCTATCTCTCGTTCGGTATCACTATCGCTTCTTTCTTCCACATGATCATTTTCGTCAAGGTCCCCTTCATCGTCCAATTCTTTCTCTTGATTTTCACTTTCTGAGAGGCATTCAAGCATCATCCTTTCGAGGATCTCCTGCTGGCGTTCATAATTATAGGACATTGTATATGAGAAAAGTGTTGATTCTAAAAAGAAACGTAATGAAGCGCGCGCGAAATGACGTTCCGCCAATATTTCATTCATTATTTTCACTTACGCTATCAGAAAATTATTTTGATATTCATTGAATACATATAAAAGTATAAATAGATCTATTCACGAAAAAACAACTGATTAAAACTCACCTTTTCATATACAAGGTAATGAAACAAAAATAAAGCGTGCAAGGGCGCGCGCGGATTCACATTCCACCAGGACCTATCTTACTCACGTGTTATTGCTTCGAGCTGTTGCGGCGTACTGGAGACATACGTAATAAGTTATGGAGCTAGGAATTGCCAGGAAGCCTAGTTGCCAGGTTCAACAAAAATACTAGCGTGTATGTGCGTGTGGACTGACATTCCGCGCGCGCCCACTGAAAAGTTAAGGTATTTACTGTGATATTATAAATAATATAAAATACGGCTGTGTGAGCCAGATAAATCTGAATCGAAAAACAAATATTTTGGCTCAAGGAGCTATCCTTGACGCTGACAAGGGTGGCAGGCACGAATGGTGAAGGCCAAAGATACTACCTGGTAGACCTGACTTATAAATAGTACAGACCAGCAATTGAAAGTTCCCCAGAGGAAAATCCCAACGCCGACCACTGCACAGCTCAGAAGGACAGAGAAAAAATTCTCTCAGATTCGCATTTATTTCTCACAGAGAGATCATTTACCATGAACAAATTAAAAGTAGAAAATAAATGCTCACCTGAGGAATTTTCCTGTTGGTTCCTAGTCCGGCAGTGCTAGCAGTCAACACCGTACTTCTCCTCCAGTTATACTTCCAATGATCAGTCCCCGGAATAATACTATTTTAAAATCTGAAAAAGGTTTACAGAGTAGACACTGTTCAAACAGGCGTGAATGGTTGAATTCGTGATCGCACGTTACTGGACTCAAATTCCTATCCCCGAAGGAACATGGGGTTATTTTCAAAATGATCAAATTTCAATGAATACCAATAATATGTTATTGATCCTCTCCCAAAGGATCTCCGTAACAAGTATTTGACACTGGCATTCGATTCTATTCAACGATGATTGAAATAAAAGGAAATTTTGATTTTTAAACTCAACCCTGGTGGTCTCGGATAATCCGAAAATCGGTCTCTAGAAATTATTAGGACTACTCAATTAGTTATCTATGCATTCAATATACGTTCTGCACCATTCACTAAAATTTAGATAAGATATAATAGGTCTTTTACCAGAAAATGCCTTTACACCACGTCTCTGCACAAACCTGTCGATTCATCAATGGCCGCTACTCAAGTCTGTCTCCCGAGAATATATTTCGATGTTCACGATATGCGATCGATATCCGATGTTTTTCGTGCAAGCGGTCTTCACTCGAGTTGTAAAGAGGAAGTGACTACTGTCCCGGCATAACTTCGATGCAAAATGTTGAAACTTTAGCAATGGAACGAAATTTCCGTTACAGAGGTTGAGATCTCTCTTAATATCAGTTGACATCAAGTGATTTTGTGAGATCATTTGAAATTATGTATTCCTGTGATTGTGGTGAATCTTCCACTCGTAGTGATAACTTTCGTCGTCATCAGCTTCAGAGTTGCCAAGGAGGCCCATCAGTGGAACGAGTGAAATTAGATGATAATGCAACACCTATGTATACATCTAATTGTTGAGATGTGACGATTCCATTGACTCAAGTGAATTCTCACAGAAGAACGCTACAACATAAGAATAATGCATGTCTACAAATAAGTGATGGTGTTCAAATTATAACAAGTGCCTTCCAGTGTCGCATTGCTACATACAGGGTACAGAGTTCCATTGTTTCCGCTGATTACATGCTATTCTCCAATGAAATTAGGCGGACAGTCATTGAATTGTTGGAATCATCCATCAGGATTCACAAAATCATTATAGTGAATATTGAAGTGTTTGAGAGTTTTCTTCTTCAAACGCAAGCCTGAAGGAGACCAAATCATTCAACTCTCAAAATAAAACAGTTGACCAATCCACTGATTTAAATTCCTAATTCAATGGATTTCGTAACGGTATGATCGCTCAAACTACAAAATTCCAGGAACTAGATTCAGGTAAACATTTTCTTCAAGTTTGATTTAAATGTGTTAGTAATTTTGATTTTTATTCAAGGTTGGACTTGTGAAAAAATCTTGTTCTTGGAGGTAAACATCAATTAATACAGCCCGCTCAGTGGATGTTCATATTCTAAGCTACCTGTATGTATTGAGCGGAGGAAAGCTGTGGTGAATTTTCGTAATGAAGGTCAACATTGTTTTGCGTGGGCTAATTTTGACCTCATGGCACAACTAATTAGGGACACTAACTGGAATGAGGTATTGATGGAGTCTATTGCTGATAGGGCCTTGGAAAAATTGTATAAAATCTTGGATAACATATTTTCTACTTGCGTGCCTGAATTCAAACTATTTGAGAGTTACAATAAATTTCCTGTATGGTATAATGAAGAAATTAAAAAATTAATTGTTGAGAAAGAAAAACTAAGAAAAATCAAACATATTTCAGAATATCATTCTAAAAAATATATAGAGGTGCGAAGAAAAGTAAAGTCACTCTCGAAACAGGAGCATAAGAATTACATCAAAACTATTGAATACAATGTAAGCACTAATATCAATACTTTTTGGAGCTACGTTAACAAAAAGAGAGGTCAAAGCTCAACCAATGAAAATTTTATGTACAATGACAAGGAAATTCCACCAAAAGATACACCACGGTATTTCGCAGAGTTCTTTGCCAGTGTGTACTCTACCAACACGAGCAATTATAAAACAACGTTTGAAAGTCTTCAGGACATAACCAACGATACCTTCTCAATAACATCTATAAACGAATCAGACTTTGATGATGCTGTAAAGAAACTGAAGCCAAAAAAATCTGCAGGTGTGGATGGTATACCGCCGTACATAGTGAAGGGGTGCCATGAATGGTTACGTCCCCCACTACTCCACATATTTAATCTTATAATAAATAACGCTGACTTTCCGACGCAATGGAAAACCTCGATTTGCACACCAGTTCACAAAACAGGAAACAAACGCGATATAAAAAATTACAGACCTATATCAATTATGTGCGCTCCTCCCAAACTATTTGAACAGATAATCTATACTAAATTGTACGCCTATGTGGAAGGTGCCTTAGTCGAGCAACAGCACGGGTTTATGTCTAATAGGTCTGTCAACACAAATTTACTTTTATATACCAACGAAGCAAATAACTCCCTAGAAAATATGGCTCAATTAGACACAATATTCATGGATTTTAGCAAGGCCTTCGACAGGGTGGACCATGGTACTTTACTGCAAAAGTTATATCGATTTGGACTCTCCGATAATATCATGAATCTTTTTAGGAGCTACCTTCAGGATCGATATTTTGTTGTAAAGCATGATGGTAATACCTCAGGCAAATTCCATGCGTCTTCAGGGGTACCCCAAGGTTCAAACTTGGGGCCCTTGTTCTTTTTGTTATTCATCAATGATTTGCCAGATTATGTAGAGCACTCCAAATGTCTGCTCTTTGCCGATGACGTGAAAATTTTCAAAGAAGTGCGATCAGTCAGAGATTGCTCCGCCTTACAAAAAGATTTCAATAATTTATTGCTTTGGAGTGCTCGATATAATTTAGATTTCAACCTAAAAAAATGTCAAATTATGACAATTACCCGCCAAAGGGATCCAATTTTTTTCGACTACCGCATGAACAACGAATCGCTAAAAAGAGTACATGAATTCAAAGACTTAGGAATAACCTATGATTGTAAATTATCATTCAAGAAACATATTGAACATATAAGAAATACTGCAAATCGAGCTCTAGGGTTCACTATAAGACAGACTTCTCTTTTTGGTAACATTGACACCATAAAAGTACTCTATTTCACGCTAGTGAGATCTAAACTAGAATACGGTTCTGTAATTTGGAATGGAGAATACCAAACAACCTTACAGGAACTAGAAAAAATACAAAACAAATTTCTAAGGTACCTCTATTATAAGAAATATCGCAGTAGACCCGATTACAACAGCATTAGAACATCACAATTAAGAACTCAATTTGATATACCCTCTTTAGACTCCAGGCGGAAAATTTTCGCACTAACTTTCATGCATAAAATTATCAATAATAATATAAATTCTGCAGATCTATTGTCACTATTACCAATTAATGTACCTCCTAGACCTACGCGAGCTATCCTTATGTTTAAGACTCCCTTCGTGACTGTTACTTTTACATCCCCCCTCCTAATCATGCTCCGTCTGGCAAACGACATCAATTGCTTCCAAGATATAGATTGGAATATGTCTCTCGCAAAATTCAGATCACTAGTCCGTAGACAGATTGAGAATCTATCAGTTTAGCAAAGAGTTTTTCAGTTATTTTACATTTTATTCAAGTTATTGAGAGTTGTATCTAGTATTGCTCATTGGTAGATAATAATATATCCCCATATTACATTATATTATATTATATATGATATCGTTTCAAATGCTTGTATATTCATGTATATTTGTTATAAGCCATCCTTGTAATGAGGCCACCAGGCCTGTTAGGGTGAAATAAATAAATAAATAAATAAATAAATTACATCCTGCAGTCGACAGAACGTCAGAAGTTCCATCCTATCCACATTCCTATACCGTCATAGATGTAACAGGTATGAATTTCCCGGTCAAGTTGAAGGATATTGTGAAATTTGAAGACAAGAATGATATTTCAGTCAATGTGTATGGTTTAGAAATTGAATTCGAGAATGGTAAAATAATGTATGAAATAGTTGGTCCATTGCGTTACTCACAAAGAAGACTTAGGAGACATGTCAATTTGTTACTTATCACAGACGATTTCGGTAATAGTCACTATTGTTGGATTAAATATCTTTCGAGATTAGTTTCGAGTCAACTATCTGTCCATGAACTAAAAAAAAATATTGTGATGGATGTTTATTATATTTTTCTCATGAGCGATTACTTTTATGTCATAAAATGAATGATTGTAATCACCTGAGTACTACAACACCATCAACTAATTTCAAAATCAAAAAATATGGGAAAATGGTGCCTGAAAATATACTAACGTTTGAAAACTTTGAGAAACAAATGAAGGTACCATTTGCAGTAGATGCTGATTTCGAATCAGTACTGAATCCGATTCAAACTACTTAGCTAAATCCCGAACAATCGTACTCGATCAGAACATACAAACATGACACTGTGAACACCGTTTCATGTGAGCTCTGTCTGTTTATAGCAAATTCTAAAGATATATATTGAATTTCTACAGTTGTGTTGGAAAAACCTCACTCTAAGTGATAGTTGAGTGAATAGTGATAATTACCTACTTTGAAAAATACTAGGAATAGTTATTTGATCGCCAACGTCATATTCTGCCCATTTATCTGAACAGTGTTGCCAGTCCAACATATAAAATGAGCAAAACACGAAGTACGAGCGAAAAACCACAGCAAGCTACATTGAGTAATATAGATGAAAATACGGTGGAACTGATCATCAGTAGAATTTCCTCGAAGATCAACAATAGAATAGATGCACAGTTGGAGACACTGGGTAAGCAGTTCGAGAAAATGAACGAAAAATTGAATAATTTGATAACCAAATTCGATGCATTAGATCAATTGACAAATGCAAACAAAAGAGAAATTTGGTGTATCAATAGCAAATTAGACTTACTGGACCAGAGAGGGAAAATGAATTCACTTAGGTTGGTTGGGATGAAAGAGGAGAGCGACGAAAATTTACCTGCTAAAGTACTCAACTTGATCAATGATGGAATGAAAGTGAAATGTACTTTGAGCGATCTGAACAAAGTATTCCGAATCGGCAAGTTAAACAAAGACAATGCCGAAGCAAGAACTATTCTGATAGAATTCGTCTCTTATATGAAGCGTAGTGAAGTTTTCAAAGCCAGGAGTTCACTGAAAGGAACAAATATATTTATCAATGAAGATTTAACAGAGAAACGTTATAAGCTGCAAGCACTAGCTGAGAAGAAATACGGGGGAAAGAACGTTTGGACTACGAATGGCCGAATATATGCAAAACTTGGCAACAGCGTCAAAATGATTATTGAAGAAACTGATTTAAGTCCTGTCTGAGAGTCATATCAGTTTTATAAAAAAGATGTGTGTTTTTCTTGGTGTAGGGCGCGGAGTCGCCCAATTTATTTATGTTATAAAGTAGGGTTTACATTCATATATTGGAAATAAGAATTTCAGTAAAATTTTATTTTAGACGTACTTCTAGTTCATGTTACATATACCAATGCAACTTATTACTTTTTTTCTCTAGTTTATATTAGTTTCAGAGAGTTAGGAGCTCACGGATGTAGCAGTTGAATGGAAAATATAGCTGTATACTACCAGAACTGTAGGGGGCTCAACACGAAATCTAATGAATTTTACAGAAGATCTTTGGATTATGACTATGATATACTTATGATAACCGAAACTTGGTTACAAGACGGAGTTGCAGACGCAGAAATCGTATGTTCACAAAATTACAATTTGATAAGGGCTGATAGAAATTTACATATAACTAATAAAAGTACAGGTGGAGGTGTCCTGATTGCAATAAAAAGTAAATATAAAATCCTGAACATTATCAATCATGCATCATCATTTGAGGTGTCGATTATCCAGATTAAGGTGGGTGGCTATAGATATCAATTTGGTGTAATTTATATACCCTCAAATAGTCCGAATAGTGTCTATGAAGAAGCGTTCAATTTTTTGCAACATAATGTATTAGATCACGAAAAATGTTATATTGTTGGTGATTTCAATATACAAGGAGTAGTTGGTAATGCTATAAATTTTGATAGCCCTAATGAAAAACTCAACTTGTTATGTGATTACATAGAATTCAACTCCCTTAAACAATTCAATGTAGTGAAAAATTGTCAAAACCGAACTCTCGATTTAGTCCTCAGTGGGGAAAATAATTCTTTGATTTGTGAAGTGAATAGAGAATGTTTGCCATTTGTAAAAGAAGACGTTCACCATCCAGCTTTAAACATTAAATTATCAATTCCCGTAGTCGACAAAATTCGCGATGATACAGAGGAAAAGGAGGGATATAACTATAAAAAAGCTAAATTTGATGAATTGAGTAGATTGGTGAGTGTTATCAATTGGGATACAATATTGACAGAGGGCGATGTGAACATGGCTTTAGACAAATTCTATTATATTTGGAATAAAGTTATAGCAGAATGTGTTCCGAAATATTTCAGGAAAAAAAATAAAACATACCCAGTTTGGTTTCCGAAAGAAATTAGAGATTTGTTACGTGAAAAAAAAAGGTATAGAAAATTAAAATCCGTTTCGGAGTACTATAATAATAAGTTCAAAGAACTTAGACACAAACTAAAGTATTTAATAAGAAAGGAAGAGAAGCTGTACTACAAGAATATTGAGGAGGGTATGGAAGCCGATGTCAATGAATTTTGGAAATTTGTTAATAGTAAAAGAAAAAGCCGGACAAATTTAGGTGTTTTTGTTTGTGATAAGGAAGCTATACCAGAGGAAAAAACTGCAGATGCATTTGCGAAGTTCTTTCATTCGGTTTTTTGTGCGGAACCCGCAACTTATAATGTCGACTACGAGAATTTAAATGATATCAGAGATTGTAACGAATTTTTTACAGTACATGAAATAACCGATTATGATTTTAGCGAGGCTGTGAAGAGGTTGAAACCTAAGAAGTCAGCAGGTACAGACGGGATTCCGCCTTATATACTGAAAGGCTGTGGGGATTGGCTGAAAATTCCTTTGCTTCACATATTCAATTTAATTATTAAGGATAGTGCTTATCCAGAGAAATGGATAACAGCTATTATGACGCCAATATTCAAATCGGGGGACAAGATGGATGTTCAAAATTATAGAGGAATTTCTATAATGTGCTCACCAGCGAAATTGTTTGAGCATATAATTTTCAGGAAACTTAGTGATTACATTAACAAATATATAGTATCGCAACAGCATGGATTCAGAGGAAGAAAGTCGATCAATACAAATTTACTGGAATTTAGTAATGAGGCTTCCAAAGTTCTTGATAACAAAATGCAATTAGACGTTGTTTTTACCGACTTTCATAAGGCTTTTGACCAGGTCCATCATGATATTTTAATAGAAAAGCTGTACAAATATGGAATTTCAACAAACTTCACAGAATTAATGAAAAGCTATCTTCAAGATCGCTCTCTGTTAGTAAGGTTCAATGGTAAATATTCAGAAAAATATGCAGTTAAATCAGGCGTACCTCAGGGGTCCAATTTGGGACCACTCCTATTCATTATTTTCATAAATGATTTACAATCTTGTTTGAAATACTCGGATTGTCTTCTATTTGCTGATGACTTAAAGCTCTTCAAAGCCGTACATACAGTGAGGGACTGTGTACATTTACAAAAAGATATAAATAACATATTGGACTGGAGTTCCAGAAACAAAATTATTTTTCAATCTGAAAAAATGCTGTGTGATATCTATAACTCGCATAAAAGATCCGATTTTCTTCAGGTATGAAATGGATGATGTGGTATTAGAAAGAAAGACAGAAATAAAAGACCTGGGGTTGAGATATAATGATCAATTTTCGTTTACGGCTCACATAAGAGACTTAGTGAAATCTGCTAATCGAACTCTAGGCTTTGTAATTAGACAAACATCCTCATTTTCCAATATTCATGTAATAAAGTTGCTATATTATTCTTTGGTTAGACCAAAGTTGGAGTTTGCAGCCATTGTCTGGTTTGGTGAGTATCAAACCCATTTGAAAGAACTAGAAAAAATCCAAAACAAGTTTTTAAGGTATCTTTTTTTCAAGAGATATCACATTTGGCCAAACAATAACATAACAAGATCTGCAGATTTACGACTTGAATTTAAAATATTGTCTTTGGAACAACGTCGAAATTTATCTTCGATGATATTTTTACACAAACTCTTGAATAACAATATTGATTCACCAGAAATTCTCAGTATGTTACCATTCAATGTACCACCGCGTCGCACCAGATTTTCCCTCATGTTCAATATAACAAACATAATGAAAGCACCATTGATGTCTATACTCAAATTAGCCAACACCTTGACCAGTCTTATTGATTTGGATTGGACTCTTTCTCCATCAGTATTTCGTAAAAGAATTCTAGATCATATGTTGAACATTGCAACTTAGGGCGTTATTGGGACATAATCACCTTGTTATTTGTTTATATGGACAATGTCAGGTACTGAATGAGAGAGTTTTTCAATCATTGGTATGTTTATGCTTTAGCAAATTACAAGTTTCCACCCCCCCCTTACAGTTCTGGTAAATAGTTATATAAATAGTTAAGTAGTAGTATTAAGTTTTCGAATTGATCAATTACAATTTTTTCATCCATGTAATTAGGCTGTAATAGCTTGTGTGGGTAATAAATAAATAAATAAATAAATAAATAAATAAATGAGCCTTATTCATTTGCTTGTGTGATTAAATGTTCATACAATGATGATTTGTCGAAATTTGTTACGTATAGGGGTGTGGATGCAGTCAAGAAGTTTGTCAGCAAAATTGAAGATGATTTGAAAAACATTTATGAAATCATCTCAGGTACCCTCTTCCTATGGATGTACAAACAGCTGAGGAAAAGGAACAATTTGCTTGCTCTGGGAGAAAAAGGTCTCCTGCTGCTCATTCATAATGTAATTTGAATTTCAAAATACCGAATTTCATTCCCATTATCTTACACAATCTGAGTGGATACGATTGTCACTCGTTCATCAAGGAATTGTATAAGAACAAAGAGAAAGTGATTGTTATTATACGGATAAAGATGGTAGGATGAAAAAGAATTATTTGAAAATGAGATTCATAGAAAGTTTCGAATTCATGTCTAATTCTTTGGAGAATTTGGGTGCAAATTTAACATCTGATCAGTGTATCGAGATGCACAAACATTTTCCACAAATTGAAAAATTCGATTTGATGAGGAAGAAAGGTGTATTTTCCTTCAGCTTTTTAACGACTTTGACAAACTGAATCATCCAAGACTTTCAACTAAAAATCAATGTTATGACAAACTCAATTGTGAACATATATCAGATAAGGATTATAGGAGGGCCCGACTTGTATGGAATTGTTCAAGTGCTAGAATTTGGCACTCTAATACATATTTGAAGTCAGATGTGTTACTATTATGTGACATTTTTAAAAATTTTAGAAATATATGCAATGATAGATATAAATTGGATCCGTTACAATACTTCACCGCACCAGGATTATCTTGGGATACCATGATGAAATATACAAATATCAATCTGGTATTACTGACTGACATTGATATCATTAATTTTTTTCAGGAAGGTTTACGTGGAGCGATTAGTCAATATAGTGAGAGGAAACATAAAGCGAACACTAAATTTTTGCCAAATTGTAATTCAAATAAACTATCTCCATTTATTTCATATTTGGATGCAACAAATATGGACACAGCATGTCACAACATTACCAAAAAGTGAATTTCAATGGTCAACACCCCATGAAATTCTCAATGTTGATATAATGAATAAGGATGCTGATAGTTCGATATTTACTGGAAGTGGATATTCATCATCCTCAAGAACTTCATGATAAACATTCTGACCTTCCATTCTCAGTTGAACGTTTGATACCTCCATGCTCTGAATCAAAAGTTTCCAAACTAATTCCGAATTCCAACGATGAAAGAAAATATATTGTTTACTATAGAAACTTACAGCAAGCTCTCAATCATGGTTTGATAGTGATGAACACACATAGAGTATTGATGTTCAAGCAATCATGTTGGATGAAGCCATATATAGATTTGAATAGTGAAATGCGCGATAGGCCTAACAAAAATTATGAGAAAGATTTCTATAAGCTGATGAATAATGCAGTCTATGGAAAAACAATGGAAAACGTAGACAATAGAAGTGATGTTTGACTCGTTACACATTGGGAAAATGTAAAGAGAACTATGGGTGCTAGTTGTCTCCTCTCGCGACCAAATTTCAAAAATTGCTCCATCTCCACTGAAAATTTTGCTGCCATTCAATTGGGTAGAGTTGAAGATCATTATGATGAACCACTATATTTAGGATTTTCCATTCTGGAACTATCCAGAACGGTCATGTATGATTTTTTTTATGGATGTATCAAACATCAACTTGGAGAAGCTGCGTCCTCACTCTACACCGATACGGACTCTCTCATTTTCGAAGTAAATACAGAAAATTTCTATGAATTCATCAGAAATAATATAAGCAAGTTCGACACATCTAATTACAATATAGTAAACCAATTCGACATTCCAGTGAGAAAGTCACTTCTAGTTAATTTCAAGAATGAATTTCAAGATGATCCAATATTCAGCTTTTACGGTACAGGTGCCAAAGCATATTTTGTGCAATCTGTGAATAATGAACTCAAAAAGGCCAAAGGTATCAAACGGTCTGTTATGAAGAATGAATTGACATGTGAAGACTATGAAAAAATAATCGAACAGAGAGGCATGATATTCAGGAAAATTAACTCATTCAGAAGCGTGTTGAATGATATTTATACCGAACTGAAAAATAAAGTCGCATTATCATACCACGTCGACAAAGGATTCATTATTCCAAATACCACTCGAACCTTTCCATGGGGTCATTGCGATATAGAGTTTTATCAAAATGATCCGAATGATAACAACATTCCTTGGGTATCTGAAATATTTCATTCTTCTTCTCAGGAGAGCCCCTCAGACCAACTGATCAATTTGTTGACTGCTGAGATGAATAACTGAAATATCATTCGTATTGTTTCTTTCTTCAAAGCGGAACATTCATCATTTGTTATTTTTTTATTGTGATTTTGTGATTGTGTAAACTGAAGTATGGATATTTTCACGGAATATTAAATGATTTGGAATATATATTGTTTTATTTTTTTCTTATACTCAATCGTCGCCATGTAAAAAATATTAATATGAATAAATGAAAGTTTGAGGATCCATCAGTAAGAAAGGTATCGTTCTGTGGGTATCATGTCCAAAACAATTGATATATTTGGTCGTGAAAGGAAATAGGATGGCGGTATTATTCGAGGTCCACCAGGCATTGGATTCAAATTAACATCAGACGGTCAATATGATATGCAGAGAACAATATTGAAAAATACAAGAGAGCCAATCGATAATGGTGATTGGGTAACTGTATCATATCTCGAAGGAAAGAACAAAGAAACTAAGGAGTTTACCCTCATGGCTCTCCAAGCTGCAATACAATCTGCAATAGGTAATGTAGAACGTGAAGCACGTCAAGCATTTGATGATAAGATAGCTGAAGCAAGAATAACATTGGCTCGCAAATACAACAATCTAAAAAGTGACGTCGAAATAAAAACATCCGACGCTACTGCTGCGATGACCAAAAAATATAATGCATTGAAAGGAAGAGTTGCAATGCTTACGGCACCGCCACAGAGAACGTCGAGAGTGACGACCTCGCCGACATCACCGGTGTTACAACGCCGGAGCTGGGAAAGGTGCCTCCAAGAAACGGTACGGTTTTCTCGATGTGTTGGAGAGTATCGAAACCTAAGACGAGTTTCAGCAACCAGAGCCCTCGAGGAGCAGGAAGCCACCAAGGATACGAGCGCCCAAAGCGAAGGTTGGTGTCATTGCGGAGTATCGCAAAGTATGTAATGATACCAATCCTCGAGCTGGGCAATGGCCAGCTTCGACGAGAGCTCCGGTAGTCAGCATATCGAGTCCACCTGCTGGAGCCTCCGCTGCCATAGTGGCTAGACCGCCACTTTCCATGCCTCCTGCAGCAGTCGCTACTATGGAGAACATTGCTTTCGCGCCCGTCGTCACCGTCGCTGCCGCCGTCGCCACTGTCACTGCTGCCACCACTGCCGCCACCGCCAACACTGCCGCCACCGCCACAACTGCCGTCACCGCCGCCACTGCCGCCACCACCACCGTTTCGCTCATCGAAGCGGTCGACTCGTCAGAATAGGACGAGAACGTTCGAGGTGGGCAAATCTCCTCCATGAGTCTCAGGAAGAAGTTTGATGATACCAAATGGCCTGCCAAAAGAGTGAGACTACAAGGGCGGGCATAAGGCATCGTCGAGAAGAGATTGACAGGCAAAAAGCTGACATCGATGGGTAAATGGCTGAACTTGCCGAGCAGAAGTCAGCACTTGCCCGGCAATCTGATGAACTTTCTGAAAAAGACCGGATGGAAGTCGAGCAACATAAAGACAGATATGCCCGATTCAAAAGTACCAAGGGAAAGATTACCAAGTTGATTCTTCTCTTGGGCGACCTCGTCGGTGAGCTGAAGTAGTTTTAGTTAGTTGTAGGTTGATTATTTTTTTTATTTATATTTTTATACATTAAATAAAGGAATAAACTATTTTGAACAAAGATGAAACAAATAAAAAAGTGTATATTCAATTGGTTTGGTACACATTCAACAGTGCGATGGTTGGGGCATGACTCTTCATTTCATTGAAATATTATGTGAATATGTTAAGAATTGATGTTGATTTGAATATCACACCCTTTCACACAAACTTTTCAACAACAATTTGCATCATCTATATGAATATTCTCTTGAAAATAAAATGACTTGCTTCATAATGAATTCAACAAGTATAAATTTCAGAATGTTCACATATATCTTACGTCGCTTTTCCTTCTCCACCAACATATTTTTTTGTATAAATACTGTAGCGAAACTCAAAATAGGGGTACTTTGGGTTCCACAAAGGTTCGAAAAAAATATGGGTTCGACAGACAGAATTAAGAGAGACAGTTCTAGCTTATTCAGTTTATTCGGAGATGGATTTAATAGAGCTAAAACCAAAAACAATATAATATCAGATTAAGGATGTAAGAATATTTAACAATCATCCAAAGCACTCCTCATCTAGGCTAACAAATAGTCATATAGAGACAACTCACCTAAAACCAGGTAACGCATCAATATTTTTACACAAAAATATCTTTGGTAGGCACCCTAGGGCTTTCAACCTTCAAATCCTTGCACCAAACAAATTCTTCAGTTGGATCTCCGCGTTTTTAGATTCGCAATGGCTTTTTCATTAAGACCAAAAACTTCAACGTTGGGTTCGTGCCTTGTAATACTTCTACGGACATCTCTCGGCGAGAGACGTAACCCTATTCAATTAAAGTTAGGATTCTATCGAATTGAATATCACTGAGGACATAAAAGGCGCAGTGCCTATTATTCCGTTACAACTATGCCCCCTCAGCTTCAAAGTGAATTTTTTTAAATGAACTGCATGAAAAGAACCTCTTTCTCTGTTGGAAACTGGATCAACAAGAATATAAGTATCATAGCTGATTGCTTTTTTGATCAAAAAAGGCCCCTCAAACGATAGGAGGAAATTTTTGGTTTCACCTTTGATTGCAGACGAAGTAGGATTGGCTCCCAACAACACCAGGTCTCCTGGTTCAAATTTGAGATAAGGGCGTGGGGGGTGACGGATATTACGACGTGCCGCTTTCGTCTCAAAATTTTCACGAGCTAGAATGAGTTTTTCCGCATGGTTTTTTGTGGCTTTGTTGTTTGGCCCCTGCAACCTAGGTGGAAGGAGTTTCAGTCTATCGGATCCCGACTGTAATTCACTAAGCGAGTAACCAGTCGACTCATGGACTAATGAATTCAGAAATAAGAAAATTTGAGCCAGTTCATACGCCCATCTTGAATGCTGATCACTGCAATACGTACGACAGAGGCGACCTATTTCGCGCATAACCCTTTCGCTTGGGTTGCCTTGAGGATGTCTCACGGAACACTGTACTACCTTTATTCCCTTAGCATTCAGAATCTCTTCCCACTTTTCATTCGTGAACTGAGTTTCTTGGTCACTCAATATCGCTGTAGGGAAACCATGCGTGGTGAAGTAATCATTGGTCAGACGATTTATGATGGCCCGAGTCGTTGCCTTTTTTAGAGCATAAAAAGTTAAAAATTTTGTAACCAAACCACACACAAAAATGAAGCACCTCCCCGGCTTTCAAGCAGCGGTCCATATAAATCTATTGCCACCAATTCATTCCTACTGGTTGGAATAATTGAATGAAGCGGTGGCTGAGCCATAGGCGCGCACTTCGCTTTTTGACATATGTCACAGCTCCGTATAAATTTTTTCACTTCTTTATTCATATTATTCCACCAAACTTCTTCCTGCAAGGCCTTCCAAGTTTTAAATGAACCGAAATGACCCAATGACTCGTGAAAAACCTTGATGAATTCGGAGGTTAGTTTTTTTGGTATACACAGTCTACAAAATTCATCATTCGCACGACGCAGATATAGTAAGTCATTGTGTAAGACGGAGGTTCTTCGTAAAGAAGAGTCACCTGGTAATTTATTTATAATATCACCGAGTTTTTCATCCGCTCTCTGGTAACGCTCAATATCCTTGAGTATTCTCTGAAATTCTTCAGGGAGTTTCAGCAATGATAATATCTTGAACATTTTATCTGCTGGAGTGGGGGTCTCACCGCCGCGTACCGAGACAATGCGTCCGCAATAACATTAGCTTTTCCAGGAATATGCTTCATTTCAAAATCATATTCCTGAATTGCCAGAGCATACCTCGCTAAGCGAGGTGAAAGCAGGCGACAGGTTTTCAAGTAGGTTATGGAACTATTATCACTGAAAATAATGAAAGGTTTGCCTAAAAGGTATATCCTGAATTTGTCTAATGCCCAAACTACGGCTAATGCTTCGCGTTCATTTATGCTATAACGTCTTTCACGGTCCAATAACAAGCGACTGGCCCACGCTACTACCTGACGTTTTCCATCTACCCACTGAAATAGCTGGGCGCCTAACCCTGTATCACAAGCGTCTGTCGCTAGGCAAAACGGAATTTCAGTTCGCGGATGATAGAGTAAGGTGCTCTGAGCTAGAGCTTTTTTGAGTTCCTCAAATGCATTTTGTTCTCGAGTGGTCCAACACCAGTTTGATTCTTTTCGTAAAAGATTAGTTAGTGGGGCTGCTATCTTGGAAAAATTTTGACAAAAGGCTCTGTCGAAATTGGCTAATCCCAGAAATTTCTGTAACTCTTTGACATTGCGGGGAGCCACTAAGTCTACTATGGCCTGTGTTCTTGAAGGGTCCGGCACTATACCGGTAGAGCTTAATACGTACCCTAGATAAGGCATCGTTTCTCTAAAAAAAGAACATTCTTTCATTTTGAGAGTGAACCCTGCCTGTTGTAGTCGTGAAAGAACTTTCCAAATATGGTTCAAGTGCGACTCAAAACTATCGGAAATTATCAACACGTCATCCACATAGATTTTTACGAAATCCTCAAATTCTGAACCGAAAATCTTCGAGAGACAACGCGTGAACGTGCTAACACTTGAACTCAGGCCAAAAGGTATTACACAAAAACAATAAGTCTTACCATTGAATCTGAAACCAGTATACTGTTGAGAATCATTAGAAAGTGGGATCTGCCAATAACCATGAGTGAAATCGATCGAAGACATATAGCAAATTTTTGGTAAAGTGCGCATTATCTCCTCGATGGGCCGCGGATTTTCATATTCTCGTACCATAACCCGGTTTAACATTCGTGCATCTAAACAAATCCGAATAGAATTATCCTTCTTAACAGTGGTCATGATAGGTGAAATGTAGGGAGTTGCTGTGCGTTTTATAACACCCCATTCTTCCAAGTTACAGCCTGAATCCACGACGGGTCAGCGACATTGGACACCGCAAAAGAGCGATGAATTCCTTACTTTGCATTTTTTATTCTAGTTAGATTTTTTTTTGTACAGTCAGTCTGACTTTTGATCTTGGACTTGTAACACGGTTTTTGGAACGAATTAAATCAGTTTTTAAAAACGTAAATTCCGAAAACCCATTTTTAACTGGCGCAGTCGGTAGGATCGCGAAAGAGTCTGTGATAGATCCTCGTCGTTTCCAAACGTTTATTCGCGATCCGGCAAAAAGTTCCTTGACGGCAGCATCACGACTTTCCCCAGGGACCGAAAAGAAGAGAAAGCAGAACTTCTGGGAATGCATCAAGTCATCACCATTCTTCTGTGAGTATCCATGTCAGATTCCTCTGTTTCTTGTCCACTTACTGATCCAAGTGCAGAGTTAGATTTTAGTAACCTTATTGCGAATTTATCACTCGAAGTACCGAACGGCAATAGTAGTAACAATAATAATACAATGGCAATGGCGAGGCCAACTTTTGACATAAAAATTTGTCCATAATTCCTGAATTCGACGGAAATCCCAACAGCCTTCACGAATTTTTGAAAATTTCTGCAACTATCCTCAACCACTACTTTGATGCCACACCAGCAAATATCAACTGCTTCGAAAACAAGCTACTGTTTTATCGTTTAGTCGTATCTGTCTATGGATGCAGCAACTGGGATGAATTGAAACACGTCCTCATTCAACATTTCGGGGATCAACGAGATGAAAACGCACTCACAAGAGACCTGGTAAATTTGAAACAACTGCCACACGAAACACCTCTTCAGTTTTATGAAAAATGCATGGGCCTTTTAAGTGTGATTTCCAACTACATCGAAATTCACAATAATATCGATGCAGTAACACTGAGCAAAAAGGAATTCTTCAGACAGCAAGCCCTAATCACCTTCCTAGCTGGATTAAAGGAACCTCTGGGCTCAACAATAAGAGCAATGCGACCGGTATCATTGGCTACAGCTATGCAATATATTCAGGAGGAAAACAACATTCGCTACCTGCAAAGAAACCATTTGTCGGATATTTCTTCAACCATCAGGAGACCTCTACCTCCTCAACGATATTCGCAACAACGAATGACACCTCATCCGCAAAATCAACAAATACAACGGCCTGTGTGGTCTTCCCAACAAATATCGGGAAAGCCACAATTTCCAACTGGACCTGTCAATTTCCCACCGCGAGTGAATTTACCACCACGACGCTTTCCAACAAATCAGCAAGTTTTTGGTAAACCACAAAATGTCTGGACACCGAAAAATAACGCAGGACCCTCGAACCAGCCTAGTCCAACTCCTATGAGCATTTCTACACGCAATACCTACCAACCAAACCAAATTCGACCACAATACTCTCGTCCAAATTTCATTTCCGAAGAATTATTCAACGTCGAACATCAAGAACAACCCCACCATACCCAAGAAACTCCTGGATATCATCATGGATACTATGCCGAAGAATTCCCAAAAGCCGATGTAGATGAATACAATGATGCAGAAGCATTACAATACGAAAAAGAAAAACGACAATCAAATGCCCGAAACGTAATCGAACTCTACAGTTTCGCTGATAAGAAAGAATTGCCCTATATAACTATTCAAGATCCGCCTCTGAAACTTTCAATTGATACTGGTTCCACGAAATCTTTCCTCAACCCAGATATCGCATTCAAATTTTTCAAAAATCGCATAAACCACGAACCTTTTGTAGTCACTTCAATTTTTCAAAATCATTCTCAAGACTACTGTGCCCAAATTCCCAGTTTTCTGAATTCGATAGTAGTTCCGACTTGAAATTTTATCTATTCAAATTTCATGAATATTTTGATGGGCTCATTGAATTGGATAATCTCAAATTAATGCAAGCACAATTGGATTTTATTCATTCCACACTGAATACCACATATGCAACGTTACCAATTCTTCATCACGAAACAAGTAAACATCAGTTTTATTCGGTTCAACTTGAACCTCATACAATTACACGTGTTAGATTACCGGTAGCGCAACGCGAAGGAACTATCATATTATCGCAACAAAAGATTCAGGGAGCGAAATTGCGAGAAACATCAACAGCGTGTAATAAATTAGCGTGGGCAGAACTTAACAACGACACAGATTGTGAACTCAATTTGGCACTGACCGACTCAATAGAATCAGCTGATTTTGACCTAGGACAATTCCATTTATTCACTGCAGACATTTCGACCAATACTGCTCAATATTTGGATATAGAAAAATCGATACGGACTGAACATCTCAATGAAGAGGAAAAGAAGCATGTTCTGAGGCTTTGTAAAAAATATTCTGATATTTTTTATGTCCCAGATACACCACTTACTTTCACAAATCAAGTAAAACATCAGATTAGAACGAAAGATGAAATTCCTGTTTTCACCAAATCATATAGATATCCGCATATTCACAAACCGGAAGTAGAGAAACAGGTGAAATCCATGTTAGATCAGGGTATCATAAGACCTAGCGCATCACCTTGGTCTTCACCAATCTGGATTGTACCAAAAAAAGCAGATGCTTCCGGAAAAGTGAAGTGGAGGATCATTGTAGACTACAGGAAAGTGAACGAGAAAACTATTGACGACAAGTACCCGATACCTAGCATCAATGACATACTGGATGAACTTGGAAGGTGTCAATACTTCACCACGTTGGATCTGGCGAGCGGTTTCCACCAGATCGAGATGGCAGAAGAAGATATACCAAAAACAGCATTCACAGTGGAGCATGGGCACTACGAATACATGAGGATGCCTTTTGGATTGAAATCAGCTCCTTCAACATTCCAGAGGGTAGTTGACAACGTTCTGAAAGGCCTACAAGGAAAAATATGTCTCACCTACATGGACGACATTATTGTATATTCTACCTCCTTACAGGAACACATGGTCAACCTCACTAAAGTCTTCGTAAGGTTCAGAGAGACCAATCTGAAAGTCCAATTGGACAAATCAGAGTTTCTTCGCAAAGAAGTAGCATTTTTAGGACACGTCATCACATCGGAAGGATATCAAAGGATTTTTAGGCCTCCTAGGATACTACCGAAAATTCATCAAGGATTTTGCGAAGATCACAAAACCACTCACTTCCTGCCTCAAAAAAGGCCAGAAAATAGAACACACACCACAGTTTGTTGAATGTTTTGAAGCCTGTAGGAACCTTCTGGTCAACGAACCGCTTTTGCAGTATCCCGACTTCACAAAGCAGTTCAATCTCACCACCGATGCGAGCAATTTCGCCATAGGCGCTATACTTTCTCAAGAGCCTGTCGGAAAAAATTAAACCAATCGCATACGCCTCTCGTACATTGGACGAAAACGAGCAAAACTACTCAACGATAGAGAAAGAAATGCTCGCAATTTTATGGGCGACTAAATACTTCAGGCCATATATTTTCGGCCGAAAACTTAAAATTCTATTAGATCACCGACCCCTCCAATGGCTCTTTTCTCTGAAAGACCCAAATTCGAAATTGATAAGATGGAGGCTGAAACTGGAGGAGTATGATTATGAGGTCATATGCAAAAAGGAAAAATGCAATACAAACGTCGATGCCCTTTCAAGAATAGAAGTTAACACCAAAGAAGTATTCAGCCTGAAGGAATATATAGAGAATTTCAATAAGGAACTCGAAAATGCTTCTCTGTTTAATAACGCAAACTCTGAAAACGATTACATTGACTATCCCCAACAAAGAATAGGTGAAGATACATCTGCGACAGAAACAGCCGATGAAGACCCCGACCATCCTCAACCGAAACGGACTTCATCAACCGATACAGCTGATGAAAACCCTGACCGTCCCTAACCAAAGGAAACATCCTCGATGGACACGGATGAAGAGGATTCGGACAATCCAAACCAACCCGAAAACGTAAGAAGCAACAATAACGTTCACACAACCCGAGAAGAACCGGCACTAGTGATTCCGATATTTTTCAACCCAGATGGCGAATATCAATCAATTTGCAACATATTGTTGAGAACCTTCAGAAACACGGCCTACAATTTGGTAAAATGTAACGAAACATTAGAAGATGTGAACAACAAGGACCAACAACAGACCTTAATGCAAAATTATCATGAAGGAAATTCGAATCATCGAGGAATCAATGAAACAGAACTACGAATCCGTGAAAGATTCTACTGGCCATCTATGAGGAAGGACATAGAAGTATACATTGATTTGTGCGAAACCTGTCAAAAAAACAAATACGACAGAAATCCGCCGAAACCAAAATTCATGATAACCCCAATATCAACGAAACCACTCGAAAAATATTCATTTGGACACATTTCAAGCAGACGGACAAAAATTCTTGACAGTTTTGGACGCCTTTTCCAAATATGGTCAAGCATATGCAGTGGAAGCAGCTAATGCCCTCAACATTCTGAGAGCTCTCTCGACATTTATTACACACCATGGGTTACCACAGATGATTGTCTTGGATAGTGGTTCCGAATTCAAAAATGGGTTGTTCCAGGAATTTGTAAACACCCATAAAATACTCATTCACTATACTACACCGGACAGTCCACAGTCGAACGGAATGATCGAACGCTTTCATTCGACAATAATAGAACATCTTCGAATGCTGCGACAGAAAACACGGCAACACAGTATCAAAGACCACATGTTGTATGCCATACTTGGTTACAATAACTCTATCCACTCGGTAACCAGGCAGAAACCATCGACGTGCTCAATGGACATTTCGACAGTCAAGACCCCTTCGACATTGATATCGAAAGGATATTATTGAATAATTATATGCAGCAACATAGAGAAAAAACTGAAGTCGTTTACCAAGTTATCAATGAGAATGCCATCAAACTGAAGGAAAGGACCATCAATAAAAGAAACGAAGGACGACATAATCCTATAACATATTCACCATGTACAAAAGTTTACACTAAACCTACAGCCCTACGGAATGAACTACTACCTAGATATACACCACGAACCATCAAATCTAATAAAAAAGTGACGGTTGAACTACCTCACACCACATGTCATAAAAAGAATATAAAACATATTCCGAAACGTAACAAGAAAATGGTTTTACAGGTGCACCCTCGCATCGGGGCTAGAAATACGGATTCAAGACCTCAAAGACAACCCCGGGATTCTTCCCCTAAAGCTGGGAGAAGCCAGGATCCAGACTAGCACCCATGATTTCTTACATTATTACAACCTGACGCCGATTGCCGAGGAAATCGATCGAATACATATGCAGTTCGATGGCATCACAAAAGCTTTCGAAAACGGCCCAAGTTACCCCTACCTAGAAAAAACAATCTAAGCAAATCAGCTCCTAAAATAACTGGGTGAGCCAGGTCCGGTATTAGTAAAAATTCATGAAAAAATGAGTGTTTCAAAATCGATCAAGAAATTAAAGACTGTTGTTTGACTCGTCGTTGTTTATTTTTGAATGCCCCCGTAACTCTTACTCCAGTGCAAGAAAAGGTTGGTATTTGTTCATGATACTCTCCCAGCTCTGACCAAACCTCGTAACTGATAGCGCATATTTCACTACCCGTATCTATTGAGGCCGGAAAATTGTAATGAAACATTTTCATGGAGATTATAGGTGACCGCGAATCGAGAGTTTCTTGTTCAAATTCAAAGTCACAGTCCATTAAAAGATCACTCCTAGGATTATTTAGACACGATTCGGCCCTGTTTTCAGTCTGATCCGCATCCTGATCCGGACTCACTGATCGAGAGGCTCCGACTCGTTTCCCGAAAAATTATTTTCGTTTTCTGCCACCTCTATAACTGAAACGCGTCTGGGTTCAAATTGTCGAGAATATTCTTTCCTAGGATATTGTTTTTCCTTAGAAGAAGTGGTCGATTGATCTTTTCCGCGATACGTTTCCGAAGACGTTCGGTGGAAATTCAAATTTGGATTATTTTCCCTCGAAAAGTGTAACTGTTCACGGTTCGGACCTGAAGATGAGCTATGGGTTCTCGAATTATTTTTCTCAAAATTGAAATAATAATCTGCCTTCGCAATTTTTCCAAAGCTTCCCCGAACGTGGCACTTCCGACTAATACTGCTGCAATGCTTGGTGGAAAATGGCGGGCAATTGTTTCGATAGTAATATGCTCTGGATATGGCGGGTCTAAATATTTAGCCATAGCTACAAATTTCATAAAATGTTCCAGAAATGAGTGTTCACTTTCCCTATAATGACCTGAATGTAAAGCCAACCTTACCTCAAGTTGTTTTGTCTCTGACCAGAATTGATCTATGAATGCTTTTTTAAACATATTGAAGCTTGAAAAAGTACTCATATATGCTTGGCTCCATAACGCCGCGGTTCCTTTGAATTGAGATGTGATCACAAAGCGAAATCTTTCAAAAGACATATTTTCCTGTTGAACAGTATTCGATTTGCTCTAAAAACTCCATGGGGGCTAGATTGTCTGAATTATCAAAAATAGGTAAACGTCTGTTCGCCTCAAGATTGTTTACATTCCTCACCATACCTGTACTATTCAAATATTTTACTTTCTCAATCACTTTATTGACAATAGTCGACAAATCTATTTGAATTTGCCCTATTTCCATTACCTGAACACTGATTGTTATTTGGATGTATAACCTATGTGTGAAAAATATTAGCCCCATTATTAGATGGATATACAGTAGTTGACTGGGGTTGAGCAGTGTATATCTGCTGATTGTTTTCAGTTCTAGGTAAAGGGCTATTATTTATCACTGGAAAATTGAGCGAACCATAATTATTGTGATATTCATTATTTATATTTCCTAAATTACCATACTGAGGATTTTTTGGCAATTCTGATATCAAAGTTTCCAAATTTACCGAATTGCTACGATCAGTAAATGCATGTGCATCTGCACCACTATCAGGTTCCATATATCTGTAGTGTTTGTTACTCTAAGCTTGATTATCAACATTTGTATTTTCCTGTCTCCTCACCATCTGTGGAGCAGTGTATGCCAATGAATTTACACTCTGATGCATAAACGAAAACTTTTCCCTACCACTGTGCGTATTTTTAACAGTAGAAGCTGATGAATTCCGTCTCTGATTTTCGAAATTAACATCATTATTTTTTCTCCAGATGGGAACAGTTTTATATATCACTTCTTGTTGATTTTGCTGTATATCCAGGGGATTAGAATTTGAGGGGTTAACAGGTCCATTCGTGCTTTGAAATAGCTGATTTATGGTATTTTGTACTTCCGTTCTAGAAGGCAATTTTTTTTTATTATCAATTGTCTTATTTTGACGCAAAAATGGACCTGCATCCAAAATATTATTATTGCTGACTGGTGTACAGACATTTCGTTGGCTAATTCTTTCAATAATACTATTACTATTATCATTGAAAAATGTTTCACTGAAATTACTCAAATGATGCATGTTTCTATTCAAACTTCCATTTTCTCTGTGCTGGAGTTGGTTCACATGTGGTGGGAGATAATTGTTTGACAAGGAAAAACGTCTCCTACCTGAATTTCTTGTAGTTACTGGTGTTTTTTGGCCATCTACATTCCCAGCTACGTGACTCAGTTTTGGAATGGTTCCCGTCGCTGCACTTTCGTTCTCAGTGTTATCACTAGCAATACTCTCCGTAGTTGAATTATTTACTGGAATTGAATGCAATCTATTCCTCAAAACCTCGGTTACTTTAGCAATGAAGTTCGGCAATATTTAAGAATTTTTCCCTATCATTTCGAAACAGTGACGAGGCTTTTGGAAATGATAATTATGTTTCGAAACGGAAAAATAGACGGGACCATTGGAAAATTCCGAGAGTGGTGACGTTCGGGGGCGGTACAGTTCCAGCAACTTTTTGATTAAGGACCCTGCCACCTTCATATTTCAGCAGAGCGCTACTGAATGGAATTGAAGAGAAATGACATAGTCGAATTCAAAAATCCGGGCGTCGGAGGCGGTGCAGCTCCAGCAACTTTTTAATTAAGGACCCTGCCACCTTCATATTTTAGCAGAGCGCTACTGAATGGAATTGAAGAGAAATGACATAGTCGAATTCAAAAATCTGGGCGTCGGAGGTGGTGCAGCTCCAGCAATATTTTTATCAAGGACCCTGCCACCTTTATATTTTAGCAGAGCGCTACTGAATGGGAATGCAGAGAAGTGACATAGTCGAATTCAAAAATCCGGGCGTCGGGGGCGGTGCAGCTCCAGCAAATTTTTTATTGAGGACCCTGCCACCTTTATATTTTAGCAGAGCGTTACTGAATGGAATTGAAGAGAAATGACATAGTCGAATTCAAAAATCCGGGTATCGGAGGCGGTGCAGCTCCAGCAACTTTTTTATCAAGGGCCCTGCCACCTTCATATTTTGGCAGAGCGTTACTGCCTGGAATTGAAGATGAATGGCAGAGTCAAATTCAAAAATCCGGGCGTCGGGGGCGGTGCAGCTCCAGCAATATTTTTATTAAGGACCCTGCCACCTTTATATTTTGGCAGAGCGCTACTGAATGGAATTGCAGAGAAATGACAGAGTCGAATTCAAAAATCCGGGCGTCGGAGGCGGTTCAGCTCCAGCAACTTTTTTATCAAGGACCCTGCCACCTTCATATTTCAGCAGAGCGTTACTGACTGGAATTGAAAAGAAATGGCAGGGTCGAATTCAAAAATCCGGGCGTCGGAGGCGGTGCAGCTCCAGCAACTTTTTTATCAAGGACCCTGCCACCTTCATATTTCAGCAGAGCGTTACTGACTGGAATTGAAAAGAAATGGCAGAGTCGAATTCAAAAATCCGGGCGTCGTGGGCGGTGCAGCTCCAGCAATATTTTTATTAAGGACCCTGCCACCTTTATATTTCAGCAGAGCGCTACTGAATGGAATTGCAGAGAAATGGCATAGTCGAATTCAAAAATCCGGGCGTCAGAGGCGGTGCAGCTCTAGCAACTTTTTTTATCAAGGAACCTGCCACCTTCATATTTTATCAGAGCGTTACCGACTGGAATTGAAGAGAAATGGCAGAGTCGAATTCAAAAATCCGAGCGTCGGAGGCGGTGCAGCTCCAGCAACTTTTTAATTAAGGATACTGCCACCTTCATATTTTAGCAGAGCGCTACTGAATGGAATTGAAGAGAAATGACATAGTCGAATTAAAAAATCCAGGCGTTGGGGGCGGTGTGCAGATCCAGCAATTTTTTTATTGAGGAGCCTGCCACCTTTATATTTCAGCAGAGCGTTACTGAATGGAATTGAAGAGAAATGACATAGTCGAATCCAAAAATCCGGGCGTCGGAGGCGGTGCAGCTCCAGCAACTTTTTAATTAAGGACCCTGCCACCTTCATATTTTAGCAGAGCGCTACTGAATGGAATTGAAGAGAAATGACATAGTCGAATTCAAAAATCCGGGCGTCGGAGGTGGTGCAGTTCCAGCAATATTTTTATCAAGGACCCTGCCACCTTTATATTTTAGCAGAGCGCTACTGAATGGGAATGCAGAGAAGTGACATAGTCGAATTCAAAAATCCGGGCGTCGGGGGCGGTGCAGCTCCAGCAATTTTTTTATTGAGGACCCTGCCACCTTTATATTTTAGCAGAGCGTTATTGAATGGAATTGAGGAGGAATTAAATAGTCGAATTCAAAAATCCGGGTGTCGGAGGCGGTGCAGCTCCAGCAACTTTTTTATCAAGGACCCTGCCACCTTCATATTTTGGCAGATCGTTACTGCCTGGAATTGAAGATGAATGGCAGAGTCGAATTCAAAAATCCGGGCGTCGGGGGCGGTGCAGCTCCAGCAATATTTTTATTAAGGACCCTGACACCTTTATATTTTAGCAGAGCGCTACTGACTGGAATTGAAGAGAAATGGCAGAGTCGAATTCAAAAATCCGGGCGTCGTGGGCGGTGCAGCTCCAGCAATATTTTTATTAAGGACCCTGCCACCTTCATATTTCAGCGGAGCGCCACTGAATGGAATTGCAGAGAAATGACATAGTCGAATTCAAAAATCCGGGCGTCAGAGGCGGTGCAGCTCCAGCAATTTTTTTATCAGGGACCCTGCCACCTTCATATTTTATCAGAGCGTTACCGACTGGAATTGAAGAGAAATGGCAGAGTTGAATTCAAGAATCCGGGCGTCGGGGGCGGTGCAGCTCCAGCAATTTTTTTATTGAGGACCCTGCCACCTTCATATTTTAGTAGAGCGTTACTGAATGGAATTGAAGAGAAATGACAGAGGCGAATTCGAAAATCCGGGCGTCGGGGACGGTGCAGCTCCAGCAACTTTTTATTGGAAACGACAGACTCGAATTCGAGAATTCGGGCGA
Organism: Zygogramma bicolorata; assembly: GCA_032362365.1. Taxonomy (NCBI): domain Eukaryota; kingdom Metazoa; phylum Arthropoda; class Insecta; order Coleoptera; family Chrysomelidae; genus Zygogramma; species Zygogramma bicolorata. The sequence continues at coordinate 96,359 of JAVJAQ010002249.1, forward strand.
CTAGTACGGAGGGCAATAGAGATCCACAAACACACGAATGATTCAGGGAAGAAAAAGTTGTGAACCTCAACCGAATATGGAATCCCAATTCAAGAAGTTCGAGAGTAACAAACATCATGACGGCAGGTAGTACGACAATTAATATTAATGAACATTATCCGTACCGCTTTTCGAAGTCGTAATACTCAGTCATCAGATTTAAATTCGAGATGGATGAGCCTCTGAAGAATCCAGTCAGGACAAAGTTCCAAAATACGACGGTTTTCAAACCCGAACTGAAGTAATGATACAAACTGATGCCACCAATATACTTTTAAAGTAATTAAGTGCCTTCCTACTTATATTTTCCAATAGGTGGGCATAATATATAGTTCTAAAATAGTGAAATCAACATCTCACATTGGGTCTTTTTTCAGAATTGTGTCATAACATATTCACAGATATTGCTTCATAGTCATTTGGTTCCAGTTCTCAAGTACGACTTTCATTATTGCTGATCCGAAATAAATAATTCCAAACATTCTACTCACCAAAATGCAAATAGTTTCATGCTTGGAACTAATCATTTCAAAAACAAGAAATGCTTACGAAACTCTTCAAATCAAGAACCGTTTCTAATTGTTTTTTCCTCAAAATGTGCCCAAAAAAAATTTCGACTCCGTCATTTCCCTTCAATTCCAGTCACTAACGCTCTGCTGAAATATGAAGGTGGCAGGGTCCTTAATAGAAATATTGCTGAAGCTGCACCGCCTCCGACGCTCGGATTTTTGAATTCGACTATGTCATATCTCTGCAATCCCATTCAGTAGAGCTCTGCTGAAATATAAAGGTGGTAGGGTCCTTAATGAAAATATTGCTGGAGCTGCACCGCCCCCGACGCCCGGATTTTTGAATTCGACTATGTCACTTCTCTGCATTCCCATTCAGTAGCGCTCTGCTAAAATATAAAGGTGGCAGGGTCCTTAATAAACATATTGCTGGAGCTGCACCGCCCCCGACGCCCGGATTTTTGAATTCGACTCCGTCATTTCTCTTCAATTCCAGTCAGTAACGCTCTGCTGAAATATGAAGGTGGCAGGGTCCTTAATAAAAATATTGCTGAAGCTGCACCTCCTCCGACGCCCGGATTTTTGAATTCGACCATGTCATTTCTCTGCAATCCCATTCAGTAGAGCTCTGCTAAAATATAAAGATGACAGGGTTCTTATTTGAAAAGTTGCTGAAGCTGCACCGCCTCCGACGCCCGGATTTCTGAATTCGACTCTGTCATTTCTCTGCAATTCCATTCAGTAGCGCTCTGCTGAAGTATGAAGGTGGCAGGGTCCTTAATAAAAATATTGCTGGAGCTGCACCGCCCCCGACGCCCGGATTTTAGAATTCGACTCCGTCATTTCTCTTCAATTCCAGTCAGTAACGCTCTGCTGAAATATGAAGGTGGCAGGGTCCTGAATAAAAAAATTGCTGAAGCTGCACCTCCTCCGACGCCCGGATTTTTTAATTCGACCATGTCATTTCTCTGCAATCCCATTCAGTAGAGCTCTGCTAAAATATAAAGATGACAGGGTTCTTATTTAAAAAGTTGCTGAAGCTGCACCGCCTCCGACGCCCGGATTTCTGAATTCGACTCTGTCATTTCTCTGCAATTCCATTCAGTAGCGCTCTGCTAAAATATGAAGGTGGCAGGGTCCTCGATAAAAAAGTTGCTGTAGCTGCACCGCCTCCGACGCCAGGATTTTTGAATTCGACTATGTCATTTCTCTGCAATCTCATTCAGTAGAGCTCTGCTAAAATATAAAGGTGGCAGGGTCCTTAATTAAAATGTTGCTGGAGCTGCATCACCCCTTGACGCCCGGATTTTTGAATTCGACTATGTCATTTCTCTGCAATCCCATTCAGTAGAGCTCTGCTAAACTATAAAGGTGGCAGGGTCCTTAATTAAAAAGTTGCTGGAGCTGCACCGCCTCCGACGCCCGGATTTTTGAATTCGACTATGTCATTTCTCTGCAATCCCATTCAGTAGAGCTCTGCTGAAATATAAAGGTGGCAGGGTCCTTAATTAAAAAGTTGCTGGAGCTGCACCGCCTCCGACGCTCGGATTTTTGAATTCGACTCTGTCATTTCTCTGCAATTCCATTCAGTAGCGCTCTGCTGAAATATGAAGGTGGCAGGGTCCTTAATAAAAAAGGTGCTGGAGCTGCACCGCCTCCGACGCTCGGATTTTTTAATTCGACTAGGTCATTTCTCTTCAATTCTAGTCAGTAACGTTCTGCTAAAATATGAAGGTGGCAGGGTCCTCAATAAAAAAAATTGCAGGAGCTTTACCGCCTCCGACGCCCGGATTTTTGAATTCGACTCTGTCATTTCTCTGCAATTCCATTCAGTAGCGCTCTGCTAAAATATGAAGGTGGCATGGTACTTAATGAAAAAGTTGCTGGAGCTGCACCGCCCCCGGGCGTCACAACTCTCGAAATTTCCCAATGGTCCCTTCTATTTTTTCCGTTTCGAAACATAATTATCATTTCCAAAAGCCTCGTCACTGTTTCGAAATGATAGGAAAAATTTTTCAAATATTGCCGAACTCCATTGCTAAAGTAACCGAGTTTTCCTCAAAGGGTAGTTCCTAAACAATTTTTCCCCTTGTTGATCGTTTTTCTTCATTGCTATGTGTCTTCTCGAGATCTCGCTGCCCCACGTTGGGCGCCAAGTTGTAGCGGAACTCAAAATAGGGGTACTTTGGGTTCCACAAAGGTTCGAAAAAAATATGGGTTCGACAGAGAGAATTAAGGGAGACAGTTTTAGCTTATTCAGTTCATTCGGCGATGGATTTAACAGAGCTAAAACCAAAAAAAATACAATATCAGATTAAGGATTTGAGAATATTTAACAATCATCCAGAGCACTCCTCATCTAGGCTAACAAATAGTCATATAGAGACAACTCACCTACAACCAGGTAACGCATCAATATTTTTACACAAAAATATCTCTGGTAGGCACCCTAGAGCTTTCAACCTTCAAATCCTTGCACTGAACAAATTCTTCAATTGGATCTCCGCGTTTTTAGATTCGCAATGGTTTTTTCATTAAGTTCAAAAACTTCAACGTTGGGTTCGTGCCTTGTAATACTCCTACGGACATCTCTCGGCGAGAGACGTAACCCTATTCAATTAAAGTTAGGATTCTATCGAATTGAATATCACTGAGGACATAAAAGGCGCAGTGCCTATTATTCCGTTACAATACGGTACGAGACCAGAGTTCCATATCATTCCCTTCACGATGTCGATGAGTCCTGATTCAACGACGGAGCTCAGGAGCTCACCGACTTCGGAACCAGCGGCAGGTCCCATCCAGGTCGAAGAAGTTAGTTCTTCGAGTGATAATGTAAACAGTCGGAGTAATATCAGTTACTATGAGTATTTTCACCAGCATTATGGTTTTCCAGAAGGATACCATGATTGGTGCAACTGTTAGTTTACCGCTATCCAGACCCATCAGTATCTCATCTGATACTGATGACGACGACTAGTCTACTACAAAGTGTAGATTGACAGAAACAGCCCTTTTCAGGGCTACCATTGAGAACTCAAAGTAGCTATCTCACAGTGAGATTCATTAGGTGATCACCTATAGAATATGCATCATTGCATAGTCATGATTTTCTGTTAGGTGGTCACCAATATGTATATATACTTGTCTGTCGATATCTCAGATATCTCAGATGTTCACATCATAATTATGGTGGAACGCATACTTATGATGCATAAGGCGCTCGAAAGATGGATAATTAGCTGTAAAAATGAGATTTAAGGAGAAATCAATAAATAAATGTCATTATGCGCGCTTTTTTAGGTAAGTGGTGGGGAGAAGCCGTGAATTGTCTTGAACACTCCACTGTATATGCTGATTTCGAATCAGTACTGAATCTGATTCAAACTACTTAGCTGAATCTCGAACAATCGTACTCGATCAAAACATACAAACATGAGCCTTATTCATTTACTTATTTGATTAAATGTTCATACAATGATGATTTGTCGAAATTTGTTACGTATAGGGGTGTGGATGCAGCCGAGAAGTTTGTCAGCAAAATTGAAGATGATTTGAAAAACATTTATGAAATCATCTCAGGTACCCTCTTCCTATGGATGTACAAACAGCTGAGGAAGAGAAACAATTTGCTTCTGGGAGAAAAAGGTCTCCTGCTGCTCATTCATCATGTGATTTGAATTTCAAAATACCGAATTTCATTCCCATTATCTTTCACAATCTGAGTGGATACGATTGTCACTCGTTCATCAAGGAATTGTATAAGAACAAAGAGAAAGTGGTTGTAATCATACGGATAAAGATGGTAGGATGAAGAAGAATTATTTGAAAATGAGATTCATAGATAGTTTCAAATTCATGTCTGATTCTTTGGAGAATTTGGGTGCAAATTTAACATCTGATCAGTGTATCGAGATGCACAAACATTTTCCACAAATTGAAAAAGTCGATTTGATGAGGAAGAAAGGTGTATTTTCCTTTAGCTTTGTTAACGACTTTGACAAACTAAATCATCCAAGACTTCCAACTAAAAATCAACGTTATGACAAACTCAATTGTGAACATATATCAGATAATGATTATAGGAGGGCCCGACTTGTATGGAATCGTTCAAGTGCCAGAATTTGGCACTCTGATTTATATTTGAAGTCAGATGTGTTACTATTATGTGACATTTCTGAAAATTTCAGAAATATATGCAATGATAGATATAAATTGGATCCGGCACAATTCTTCACCGCAACGGGATTATCTTGGGATACCACGATGAAATATACAAATATCAATCTGGAATTACTGACTGACATTGATATCATTCATTTTTTTCAAGAAGGTTTACGTGAAGCAATTAGTCAATATGGTGACAGGAAACATAAAGCGAACACTAAATTTTTGCCAAATTGTAATTCAAATGAACTATCTCCATTCATTTCATATTTGGATGCAACAAATATGGACACAGCATGTCACAACATTACCAAAAAGTGAATATCAATGGTCAACATCCCATGAAATTCTCAATCTTGATATAATGAATAAGGATGCTGATAGTACGATATTTACTGGAAGTGGATATTCATTATCCTCAAGAACTTCATGATAAACATTCTGACCTTCCATTCTCAGTTGAACGTTTGATACCTCCACGCTCTGAATCAAAAGTTTCCAAACTAATTCCGAATTCAAACGATAAAAGAGAATATATTGTTTACTATAGAAACGTACAGCAAGCTATTAATCATGGTTTGATAGTGATGAACACACATAGAGTATTGATGTTCAAGCAATCATGTTGGATGAAGCCCCATTTAGATTTGAATACTGAAATGCGTGATAGGTCTAACAAAAATTCTGAGAAAGATTTCTATAAGCTGATGAATGATGCAGTCTATGGAAAAACAATGGAAAAAGTAGACAATAGAAGTGATGTTGGACTCGTTACACATTGGGAAAATGTAAAGAGAACTATGGGTGCTAGTTGTCTCCTCTCGCGACCAAATTTCAAAAATTGCTCCATCTTCACTGAAAATTTTGTTGCCATTCAATTGGGTAGAGTAGAAGTTCATTATGATAAACCACTATATTGAGGATTTTCCATTCTGTAACTCTCCGAAACGGTCATGTATGACTTTTCCTATGGATGTATCAAACATCAATTTGGAGAAGCTAGTAAACCAATTCGACATTCCAGTGAAGAAGTCACTTCTAGTTAATTTCAAGAATGAATTTCAAGATGATCCAATAATCAGCTTTTACGGTACAGGTGCCAAAGCATATTATGTGAAATCTGTGAATAATGAACTCAAAAAGGCCAAAGGAATCAAACGGTCTGTTATGAAGAATGAATTGACATGTGAAGACTATGGAAAAATAATCGAACAGAGAGGCATGATATTCAGGAAAATTAACTCATTCAGAAGCGTGTTGAATGATATTTATACCGAACTGAAAAATAAAGTCTCATTATCATACCACGTCGACAAAGGATTCATTATTCCAAATACCACTCGAACCCTTCCATGGGATCATTGCGATATAGAGTTCTATCAAAATGATCCGAATGATAACAACATTCGTTGGGTATCTGAAATATTTCATTCTTCTTCTCAGGAGAGCTCCTCAGACCAACTGATCAATTTGTTGACTGCTGAGATGAATAACTGAAATATCATTCGTAGTGTTCCTTCCTTCAAAGCGGAACATTCATCATTTGTTATTTTTGTATAATGATTTTGTGATTGTGTAAACTGAAGTATGGATATTTTCACGGAATATTGAATGATTTGGACTATATGTTGTTTTATTTTTTCTTATACTTAATTGTCGCCATGTAAAAATATTAATAAGCATAAATGAAAGTTTGAAGATCCATCAGTAATAAAAGTATCGTTCTGTGGGTGTCATGTCCAAAACAATTGATATATTTGGTCGTGAAAGGAAATAGGATGGTGGTATTATTCGAGGTCCACCAGGCATTAGATTCAAATCAACATCAGACGGTCAATATGATATGCAGAGAACAATATTGAAAAATACAAGAGAGCCAATCGATAATGGTGATTGGGTAACTGTATCATATCTCGAAGAAAAGAACAAAGAAACTAAGGAGTTTACCCCTCATGGCTCTCCAAGCTGAAATACAATCTGCAATAGGTAATGTAGAACGTGAAGCACGTCAAGCATTTGATGATAAGATAGCTGAAGCAAGAATAACATTGGCTCGCAAATACAACAATCTAAAAAGTGACGTCGAAATAAAAACATCCGACGCTACTGCTGCGATGACCAAAAATTATAATGCATTGGAATGAAGAGTTGCAATGCTTGAGAAGAAGCATACGGAGCGGTGGCAAAAGAATAGGCCATTATTGTGGTATCCGGGTATAGTCGTCAATCCTGGTGTTAAAAGATGAATATATCATTGTATTGTGTGCCAATAAATAGAATGCTATGTATTATATGAAATGAATTGGTCTACCATAAATGGAAACCTGTGTCTCATTTCTACCCAATTACTCTAGTAAACAGTCGGATGCGAAGAATGAAGGGAGTGGTGATAGTGGGATTGGTGGATCGGTCTTGTTGGAGTAGGGAGGGTGTGACTTAGAGAGCGACAGTGGTTTGGACTGGTTGGAGAGGGAAGGATGGAACTCAGCTACAAAGGAATAATGACGAGAAAGGAGATGGATGGTGGGAGGGTGGGGGCTAGCTGGAGTATACCAAAGCAGAGCTCCGTTCATAATTTTTTCAATATGACTTCCAGTAGCTAGCCGATCAGTCTCATTGCCCTATTCCGGACCAGTGCCACATCAGCAGTTTTTCATCTTCCAACTTCAACAACATCTAATTGGTAATTTGACAATATCAAGTTTATGAATTTGTCTTATTGCATGTTTTCTATGTGTTTCAGAAATGGATTTCTCAGATTTCGAAGTCAATGCTGCCATTGACAGCATCATCCCAGGACCTGTGGAAGAGGGTGTCACCCTCGCAGAGAAGGTCGAGAGTGACGACCTCGCCGACATCACCGGTGTTACAACGCCGGAGCTGGGAAAGGTGCCTCCAAGAAACGGTACGGTTTTCTCGATATGTTGGAGAATATCGAAAGCGAGGACGAGTTTCAACAACCAGAGCCCTCGACGAGCAGGAATCCACCAAGGATACGAGCGCCCAAAGCGAAGGTTGGTGTCATTGCGAAGTATCGCAAAGTATGTAATGATACCAATCCTCGAGCTGGGCAATGGCCAGTTTCGACGAGAGCTCCGTAAGCCAGCATATCGACTCCACCTGCTGGAGCCTCCGGTGCCATAGTGGCTAGACCGCCCCTTTCCATGCCTCCTGCAGCAGTCGCTACTATGGAGGACAATGCTTTCGCGCCCGTCGTCACTGCCGCCACCGCCATCTCTGCCGCCACCGCCACCACTGCCGTCACCACCACCACTGCCGCCACCACCACCGTTTCGCTCATCGATGGGGTCGACTCATCAGATTAGGACGAGAACGTACGAGTTGGGTAAATCTCCTTCATGAGTCTCGGGAAGAAGTTTGATGATACCAAACGTGCCTGCCAAAAGAGTGAGACTACAAGGGCGGGCATAAGGCATCGTCGAGAAGAGATTGACAGGCAAAAAGCTGACATCGATGGGTTAATGGCTGAACTTGCCGAGCAGAAGTCAGCACTTGCCCGGCAATCTGATGAACTTTCTGAAAAAGACCGGATGGAAGTCGAGGAACATAAAGACAGATATGCCCGATTCAAAAGTACCAAGGGAAAGATTACCAAGTTGATTCTTCTCTTGGGCGACCTCTTCGGTGAGCTGAAGTAGTTTAAGTTAGTTGTAGGTTGATTCTTTTTTTTATTTATATTTTTATACATTAAATCAAGGAATAAATTATTTTAAAGGAAGATGAAACGAATAAAAAAGTGTATATTCAATTGGTTTGGTACACATTCAACAGTGCGATGGTTGGGGCATGACTCTTCATTTCATTGAAATATTATGTGATTATGTTAGGAATTGATGTTGATTTGAATATCACACCCTTTTACACAAACTTTTCAACAACAATTTGCATCATCTATATGAATATTCTCTTGAAAATAAAATGACTTGCTTCATAATGAATTCAACAAGTATAAATTTCAGAATGTTCACATATATCTTACGTCGCTTTTCCTTCCCCACCAACATTTTTTTTTGTATAAATACGGTACGAGAGCAGAGTTTCATATCACTTCCTTCGCGATGTCGATGAGTCCTGATTCAACGACGGAGCTCAAGAGTTCACCGACTTCGGAACCAGCGGCAGGTCCCATCCAGGTCGAAGAAGTTAGTTCTTCGAGTGATAATGTAAACAGTCGGAGTGATATCAGTTACTATGAGTATTTTCACCAGAATTATGGTTTTCCAGAAGGATACCATGATTGATGCAACTGTAAGTTTGCCGCCATCCAGACCCATCAGTATCTCATCTGATACTGATGACGACGATTAGTCTACTACGAAGTGTAGACTGACAAAAACAGCCCTTTTCAGGGTCACCATTAAGAACTCAAAGTAGCTATCTCACAGTGAGATTCATTAGGTGATCACCTATTGAATATGCATTATTGCATAGTCATGATTTTCTGTTAGGTGGTCACCAATATATATATATATATATATATATATATATATATATATACTTGTCTGTGGATATCTCGAACACAGTGAAAATGCATTTAAAAAAAAGGCATCCCACATTCATAAGGTGTTCACATCATAATCATGGTGGAACGCATACTTATGATGCATAAGGCGCTCGAAAAATGCATAATTAGCTGTAAAAATGAGATTTAAGGAAAAATCAATAAATAAATGTCATTATGCGCGCTTCTTTAGGTAAGTGGTGGGGAGAAGCCGTAAATTGTCTTTAACACTCCACTCACCAAAATAATGTTCCTCAAAAAACATGAATTTCAATCATCAATTTGAATAAACAAGAAGTTTCATTACTAGATTCTAAAATAATAGTAATAATCAGTATATAATTTTTTTTTAAGAATTTTTATGTTCATTTCTTCCTGGATAGACATTTGTTTCCATAATTCTAGCATAAAAAAAAATCGTCAATGACATTTAACAATTTGAAACTTTTTTTGCTCATTATATCTAATGATGGACATTTGTAGCGTGAAAACTAACTTTTCAGCTACCGATAATTCTAAAAATCCACCCTACCAATTATCTTTCGAATATTCATATTCTAAAACTACAGTGTAGTAAACATTTCATTCATTCCCAAATGAAATCATTTAATGGGCTTCTCCTTGTCTAAATGAATTTTCTTTCAAAGTGTTTCAGTAAAAGAAGTGAGTTTTCAATTTTTAAAAAGTAAGGTTATTGGTTTGATAAAATTCAAATAGTAAAGTCTTCAAAAGTAGAGGAATATAATTTTCAACGATTGCTGGCAGTGTGAAATATAATCTCAAAAAATGTGTCACTGTTACTTGGGATTCTCTCGCATAGATGTCCTCCTTTAAATTTCAAATTTCGTTTAAGATGTGACCATGAGTTCTGTGGTCACATACAAAGCTGCATGTTTCTACCACAACGCTCTCGAAGAAATGAGAAAAAGCTTTCAGATCCTATGTTCCTGTAAATTGTTCCCTTTTCACGTTCTAAGTATAACACAGATTCTATCATATTCAAAATTCGAATAACCGAACTCTAGTGGTTAAGGAAATTGATAACCTGCCCGCGTAGATTCAAATGACCGGATGTTTAACTTTGACGGGTGAATGTCACTATTTCATTTTATGTTTCTGCGTCGAAGCGACTTTGGCGTCTGTAATTTTGTTGTTATGGCTTTATGAATCGAACAGGAAGTTCTTTTTTCTAACAGAGCGTCTGTTAATTTCGGCACGATGGCAAGTCTCCGAGGTAGAGATTTCTTTTCATTCCTGTGTTGGTTATTAAGTGTGAAGGCCATCCTTTTAGGAGGTGAGTTCACTTTCAGTCAAATGTTTCCATTTTTCAAACCCTTTTATTTTCTATCCCATAGATTTGAGGGCTTTTTTCTTGGGGCTCACGCATTTCTCGTGGTTATCGGCCATTTTCTGGTGCACGATCTTACTCTGGTTTGAACCCATTTTACGGCCTATGAACTTTAAGTTAAGGTTTATCCTAGCCCAACGAGCTCTCGTGAAGATTCCAGCCGTTTTGGAACCAAGTTTTGCTTTCTGGGAAGAATACACGCCCATGCTTGGAAAGCCACCACTAGGAGCTTCTTTTCCGGCACCTATTTTCTCCAAGGCGCTACCCATCTGTGCTGTGAACCTGTACCGCTGTCCAGGTCATCTCCTTTTCGAGGAGCACCATTCTTCTGGGCTCATCAGCTCTCAGGACACACGGGCTGTGTTCCAGGTCACCCCGTTTCCAGGCAGGCAACGTTCCACTACCGAAGTAATGACAGAACTCCCATCCACCTCACAAAGGTATCTTAGATAGTCACCAAGTCAGGTAGTAACCAGAGACTCAATTTGTAACATAAATTTTGAATTCAGTTATTCATATAGGAAAAGTATATTGAGGGTAGTTTCATGATAATCTCAGAGGAGGTATCACATTTTTCATGTGACCCCCCTACTATAGTACTATAGTGGGGGGTAGAAAAGGTTGAAAATTTTATTTGCATATGTGTCAGCAATTATTGGGTACAACCCCCACGATTTGAATCGCAATATTCGAATTTTATACCAAATCATATAAGGACGGTTTTCATTTATACACTCAAATCTAATCATAAAAGAGGATCTATGTTACCACTGTGTTTCTGACAACTGAATTTTCATTCGTGAAATCAAAGCAAAATAAACATAATTTGAGTCCACGAAGTTTTTTTTATTATTATATTTCTTACGAAACAACTTGTTATTTTTCTTAGTTTCCTTCTGAAACAAACTAAGTGGTGCTTACCCTGCCACTCAGTGAAATCCTAACTCAAGCCATCTGTTCTCCTGACAAAGAGCTGCCGGTGCAGTTTGCGTTGCCTATCCTGCCTTGAAGCGCAAGGGAGTGCGACCCAAATTTGACGCCCATGTGTGGGGCTTGATTTCACTGAGTGAATACATACTTGTGGACTTGGAAAATGTTTTATTTTTTGGATTGAAATTAAAAAAAAATCAAATTTTGTTGTATTGAAATTCGGGTTTTCTGGTTGCATTTCATTTAGATATCGTGGAGGTGCAGAAAGGAATTTTTGTTCAAACGACAATCATTTTCTGAGGCTGTCTTGCGAAAAAGAGTGAGTTCTTTCACTTCGTTCAAGTGTTTTTACAATCAATATCAATGTAATAATTTTTTTTCAATATATATATATATATTCTCTCTCGGTTAATTTTGCTTTCTGCTGTTCCTATTCTTCAATAACCACGCTCTGCCACCATGAATGGTCCGCTATTCTACAGAAACTATCTGTATCAGTTACTTTATATAACATTTTATTGAACGACGTTTTCACGAAAAACATAAAACATTGTTTTTTTCAAACAGCTATATAAATTTTTTTTTATACAGAAACTTATTTCAAATCTGAGAAATAAAGATGCTGAATGGAGAATTACTATCTCATCAGTGCTCATGTCCTCGACTCGCGGATAATTTTTCTGGAGCGTTTAATAAACGCACAATTAAGTGAAACGTGATGCAAGCGTAATTTGTTTCGAATTGTGAATATACTTTATTTTCGAAATGTGATGGTTTTCATTTATATCCCGAAAAAGTCCATATTACCGCAAACATGACCTGGATACGTGGCACCCACTTCGAGAAGTCTCAAAGAATAAGTACAAGTCGAGAAAGAGGAAAATCTCTGGGTTCATCTAGTGTTAGGGCGGATTATATCACAGATTATCATCTTTGGTTCAGCCAACTGCAAGTTCTCCCTCTCTCTTTTTATTGCCATGATCCAGAAAGAGGGAAAACCTGTGGTTAACTTTTACCAGAGGATGTCCAGCTGTGATACAACCCGCCATTAGTCAGATTAAGAACATTCCAATATGTTCTTGATTTACTCAATGAATCCTAAATTCTCTCTGTTTGAAAGTCATGATTTTCTGCTGTTTTCTCAAACATAAGGTTTTATTGACAAATATTTGCCTGCTGCAGATTTGATCAAGTCAGAAAAAATACACTTCATAAGAATCACACACAGTTCCATTCAAGTTATCCACAAATTTACATCCACAAATTCTGACGTTGGGTGAGGAAGAGCAATATTATTGTGCGGTGTTGCAAGGTTTCTATAATGTTTTGAAATTTGAACTAATTACCATTTTTGAGCATAAGCCATTTAGGGAGGAAACAATGACATTGATGACAGAAAGTAACTTCTATTCGAAAAATAAAAATAGGTTAATGAAGTGTTATTCTTCACTTGAATCAATTTACAGTTGAAAAATTCATTAATTACATAGTTTCTATGTGATTGAACCGATTAATGATTTATTAGAATTATGACCTCTAGTTCTTTTTCATTTTGAACACTGAACATAATGAATACAATTTTCAATAGGAATAAATCGGAACAGAAAGGCGTATTGCGATCAAATCCGATTATCTTGGAAATCATAGAGTGCTTTATCGTGAGAATTGGTCAAAATTTTATTTGATAATCATACCTTCACCATATCCAAATGAATATTCGTGACAAACGATTTCTTATAGGAAAATACGGAGAATAGTGGGTGAAACTGGGAAGTGCTCGTTGATAGGATATGGTTTGAAATGTTATTTGTTGATGGAACTTCCACGTCTACAAACGAGAATTTGTGGAAAACGATTCTTGATAGGAAAATACGGAAAATAGTGGATAGTGTTTCGATCAAATTCATTTTTCACTGAAACTGAGAAGTGCTTGTTGATGGAATATGGTTTGAAATGTTATTTGTTTGATGGAAATTTCACGGTGTACAAACGAAAACTCGTGGAAAACGATTCTTGATAGGAGAATGCGGAAAAAAGTGGAGGGTGGCTTCTGATCAAATTCGTTATCTACTGGAACTGAGAAGTGCTTGTTGATGAGATATGGTTTGAAATGATCTTTGTTGATGGAACTTCCGATCAAATATTAATATCGATTGCAAATAATGTGATTCCAAACAGTGAATTGTTCGAACAGAAACATTTATAGAGTCAATTAGATATTTGAGCGTGAATCGGTTACCGTTTGGACAGAAATCTACTCACTAAATAATCTGACCGAAAGAAATTTAAGCCGAATACACAAGAGTGTATATGTAGTCATCTGACCAATAGATGACCGTCCGAAATAGCTTATCTTCTCACATGATTTTCGCTATGCCGTTCAATATTATTGACCCGTGTAACTCTGTCATTTTCTTATCTGGCAACCAGTTGTAATGTTTCCCGCGCTTTAACTGCATAGAGACCGGGGAGCAATGCATAAATCGCAAAGATATTCATTTTGTTACAGTCAGACCAGTATCATGTAGTAGACTAATGATTATTTGGATATCTTCATTAGGTTAGGCTAGGAGTTAATAGATCTGTTAACATATTTGCAGTGTATTGCTGTCATTGTATAAGGTAAGTGATCAGATCGACCAATCATGCCAAGAAAAAGTAGAATCGACTTTGGACAGTTAGCAATCGTAATGAAGGAATTTTATTTTTCGTACGAATTTTTAAAAAACATTGATTACAATGACGAGTGTTACATAAAAATTGCGACTGCCATGTTCGAAGGAGATACCAAAAAAATAGATATTTGCTTTCTGAAACTATCAAACATAATTCCGACAATATTATGGAAATTGTCGAATATCCGCAATCATCAAGTGAGATCAATTTCAATAACGGTTTTTTCCTTCTGTTCAAAAAATGAATTGATGCTCTGCAAATAAAAGAAACTGATTCGTATTATTCGAAACAGGAAAGTTATTCTCATTTATGCACATATTTAGGTGTAAGCAATTCTTTGAGAAACCGACTAAAATTGAAAACTATTTATCGGAGGCGTTCAGCAAAATTTCCGAAAACCAGAAGTTGTTCACTATCTTGCATGATAGTCATCTCTCTCATTTTTTTTGTCGTGATATATCAGAAATATCACCAGAGAATGATATAATTCGGGAGGGTTCAAGGTTCAAGGCACAAATTGTTTGGAAAGTGAAAATTCTGATAATAACAGGAAAGTGAAAGAATTGGAAGATAATTATGATACTTCGGAATTGGCAGAAAATGATAAATACTATACTTCAGAATTGACACAAAATTATGAATCTTCCAGAAATAGTCTCTCTGAAAGTGTTTCCAATGAGAAGGAAAAAATTTCTGATGTTTTCCTTGAAAACGGTAATTGTTCTAAACATTCTCAAGTTTTACCGAATGGTAGTAAAAATTTTCTCAACACCAACTGGACAGCAAGGAGTAGGTACGGAAATTGAAAGATTTCAGAAGGTTCGTTCGTATTGAATGATGAAGAGTTACGAGTAGACCGTTGGCCCATGACACAAACATTGTCGATAATCTATGTTCGTATGCCCTTCTGGGGATATACTCAGGAAACCGGGAAAAAGTGCCTCCGAGCGTCTGTGACCAGTCCTTGCACCTACTGACCTCCACTTCCGGTTGAAAAAAAAGGGTCAAGTATTCGAGAAACGAGGAAGCTCGGCCATGTGGATACATTATCGTATCTTGCAAAAATAACCGGGCGCTAGCCGGTTTGCATACGTCTAGGTCGCTGCCGGAAGGAGGCATACGAACCGGAAGTGGCAATTCTCCACTGGTGATGGACGATGATCGAGGACAGTATGCCCTTTCGTGGAACGACTCCTTTCGACCCATTAAACACTATCCGACATTGCATACGATTTCGGAAAGGGCATCTCGACTGGTGATGGAGGAAAGTATGCCCTTTCGTGGAACGACTCTTTTCGACCTATTAAACACTATCCGACATTTGTAAACGATTTCGGAAAGGGCATCTCGATTTATGCCAGCATTAACTGATCGGACTAACATATAAATGAGCAATTCCTACGAAAAGCGGATTTTTCATGTCTTAGGTATCTGTACGACTCTGTATCAAAAATATGTACAATACAATACAAACTGAGTGAATATGTAGATTTATATGAGGGAACTTACAGAGTCAAAGAGTAAAAAAAAATTCGCTTGTGGGAATTGTCAATTATGTAAAATGTAATCTGTAAAATGTAAAAATGCCAAAATTGCTGTTAAAGATTCTAAAAACTTGTTTGTATTAACCTCATAAACAGGGAACGTAAGTAAGTTCCCTCATATAAATCTACATATTCACGCAGTTAGTATTGTATTGTATCATATATTGTTTGTACCTATAGTAATCTGAAGAGGGGAATATATAGATTCCCGAAACGTCATAATTTTTAAATAAAATGGACATGGTTCGTAAAAATCAAAAAAGCTGTAGTTAACATATTTTGCAATCATATATTGAAAGAATATTTACACGAACGAATAAGCTGATTTCAAAAACTAGAAATATTGAATATTTGTTCATTTTTCAATTTGATCATGCGTGTTTCTTCGTGGACCGCTTATTCTGCATCATCATCAGTATCATTGGTGTCTGTGCAATCATAATCATCTTCATTTTCGCTTTCGGTGTCTGAACTTTCAGGTGATTCCATAGAATCTTCATTATTTGCCAAATTCTCAGAGAGCTCGTCTATTGTAAGCTGCAGTGATTTTCGTGGACCTGTTACAGAGAATAATTTTTGTAATCGATTTCATTGATAAAAAATCTTCGCGTGATCAAAAAATATACCTGATCGTTCCTCAGCTGCATTCTCGTGGATAATAATATCATTTACTTCTGCGGGAAGGGTGGGTCCAAGGTACCAATGGAAATCATACTGTTCATCTTCCAAAATCCAGCCCCACTCGCGTGGCTGAAGATCTGTTGGCACTCTGAGATAAGCACCGCTCCACAACTGGGATATAAAAACAGTTCGCCTGAACTGCTGCTCTAATTCAGCCTCACAAGGCGGCAGCCGTGAGGGGTCGTACTTGAATAAACTTTTTATCAGCGTCTCGGAGTTTTTCTTCCGCGTATATGTTGCCGAGAACACGGCCAAGCTGGCTTGGTTTACATCAGTCTCTTTCTTCACCCCATACATGAGGCAAACAAACTTTTGGATAGTTTGGAAGGTATTCCTGTACTCCTGCTGAGATCTATCAAAAATAAACATATTAAAGGTTATACCCTGGGGAAGATGGTTTATCCCGGGCACAAAATGGCACACAATGGGCCAAAACGGACAAAAAGCGGACAAAAATCTTGCTACAAGCTGTTTCGAGAGCAATTTATACAGGAGTGGACTCATTGGAAAGCTTGTTGAATTTGTGATGAGAAAATCGCCCCAAGGAGGGCGCAAGTCACATCCATATATATATGGAGTTTCCGCGAAATCCGAAAAAAATTCTTGCCCGTTTTGAAAATTGCCTACAAACGTGTTTTACAGTCGCTTGGACCACTTAGAGAAAATGTACATGGGGGAATACTCGTTAGAAAAAAATTCCAAAAATCTTGATAATCACTGCAGAGTCCAGTTTCGAAGCCAATATCGGGTCATATATATGGGGGTGTCATGAAATTTCGTTTTTCACTCTCGATTTATAACATCTGGAGTAATATCAATTCAATTTTCGACAATATGCTTCTGTCAAGATTCCTGTTTATTCCTATTCCCTTCTGTCAAAATTGGAATACTCGTCCATGAAAAATAACTATGGCGCATTCATATATGGGGCATTCTCGCGAACAGGTGAAAGAGAATATGAGAAAATCTTGAATCTTATCTCCAAGCAAGTACAAAGTATACATATGAAAATTTCCACAACAATAGCAAAAAATTCCGTTTTGAAGATGATATAGGGGGGTTTCCACGAAATTTTCTGGAAATAAAAAAACAAAAAAAAAGAAATATATTGACGACATTTTGTGCCTGGGGCTATTGAATGTTATTCTGTATCATCTTACCTTATTATGTCTAAACTGGACATCATCTTAAAAGCCTTCTGAAATTCCTCTGACTTCTTAAGTGAATTGAAGGGTCTTTTCTTCCCCTCTTGGTGGAATGTTGGATTCTGATCGCACCCAGTAAATGCGTGAAATGCTGGAAGAGCTTGTGCAAGAGTAGGTCCCAGCTTCTCATATAATTTTGATACATTAATGAATCGGCGTTTGGCAGATACGCCCATTTCCATTCATATTTTCGCTGATTTCTCCATTTTCTCCATGTTTGAAAGTAGGATTATGAGCACGTCGGTATCCGAACACTTTATAACAATTTTTTTTTGGCTCTTGCAGGCGTGGTATATCATTTTCGTGTCGGCCACTTCGTGCTTTTCACATGACAACTCATGACATTCAGTTCTGATTACGCGTCCCGCAGACGATCTGTAGACGTAGCATTTCTTATAGTTCACCTTTATCACCTTGTCTCCTATAATGTTTGCCGCGTCACGCCTTGCCAATGTTCAATCAAAAACCCCACGAATTTTTCTTTAAATAAATTATTCTTCAAATTTGCCGTAAAGGTCCCTTTCCGGAGACGCAGATTTTCTTGGATGACACCAGCATAAGTATCCACGTTTCCACGGAGTTTGTGCTCGGTGGCTTTTATTGAGGGTTTAGGGTAACTATCGAATATGATATCTATTTTGCGACTTTTCAACGCGCACAAGTTATCCAGGATTTGGAGAGCTATTAGCCCGAATGTCGGCTGAACATTTTTGACTAAATATAAGAAGAAAAAGCCATCCACGATGTACTGATCTATAACTGCAGGCGCGAAAGAGTCCTCGATCTCAGCCTCCAGTGTTTTTGCTAAAACTGACTTATCGGTTTTATACATTTGTCCGTTCATGTGACAAAAAACATTCGGGACTGGGCTTATCGGATACTTCATCACTATTTCTAAATCTATCTTATTTTTTAGAGAGATAGCTAGTAACCTTCCGAACAAGTCCCTTTGAATAGTGACCTCCTCGACTTGCTTTCCAACTTTTACTTTTTTCTTGGTTTTTAAGATTGCAAAATTACTGACAGGTATTCTCTTAATCGCTTTATCAAAACGCTCATTCTTTATATCCTCAATACATTCAGAAATAAAAATTTTTCGTAATTCCTCGCCGTTTTCTAAAACTCCCAGAAGAAAGTCGGCAATCTCAGCAGGAGCGGGTTGTCCTGTTGATAATTGATATAATTGATCAACTTTCAGGCGAGGGGAAAAGGGATTTAATCTCTCGTTAATAGCATCAATTAGTTTCATGAGATGAACGTTGTCCTTTTTCATTCTGCTGGACATCAAATCTTTGCTCACATCTTGTTTCCGTTTCACACCAGTTATGTCATAAACGTGGGACAAAATAGACGTTCGCATTCCGTGGCTTATACTCCAGCGCTGCACAGCTGCCAGAGAATTCGTAAAGTGGCTTATACCCGTGAGACTCCGCGCAGCATCCGCGTTGATCGTCTGCTCCAAAGTAAGATCAACGGGAATTTTCGAGTAAGGCTTTTCTGTCCGTTTTATACCGAAACTGCCGGCTAGGAATGATTCTTTCAAACCTGGATGAGTCTCATCTACAGTCAACAAATTCTCGTGATATTGAACTAACCAGCGTGAGTAATTTTGGTGGTTAAACGAAAAAAGCAAATTACATATTTTCGGAATGACATATAAAAACAACTCGTAATTGCCTGTTCTTATAGCTGTAGAGAATTCTAAATAATATGACACCAGGGTGCAATATATCAGACAAAACTGGCCAGTTTTTCCATGTCGCCCTTCTAAAGTTTCTCGTCGAAACTGATTGTATTTTTCAAATACCGCAATAATCACATCATTCTCGATCCTTGGATTAGCTGATCTGGTATTCTGAAACTTTTCTAAATATGTCACAATCTCCTTCTCATTACTTGTTAAAGTACAGCTAATATCTTCATTAAAATCCACAAAGTGCTGAAAATGTATTATTTCTAAAGCCAAGGCAATAAGTGGGTGCAATCTTTTACCCCGATGAAAATGTTTCCCCGAAAGGAAGGAAGACATCGATCCATTCGCCAATATACCACTGTCTACCAGTATATCGTCTATGCCACTTCCGTCCATGAACTTTCCCAAGGCTTTAAAGTAGGACATTATAATATGGAAGCATCCTAAGTGTATGAAAACATTGTCAAAACGTCCGTTCGAACATTTTTGGATATTTAAAGCTTTTATAGCTACGGCCAGATCGTAAGTGACTTGGGCGTATTTTTCTTGGCACTCCTCAGCGACTTGTTGTGACTGCTTCAGCGTCTCAAGGACAACGCTGTCATCTGTGGGGGACGCATTCAAGGGAGTAAGATACGAGATCGTCTGCTGTTTGCAGGTGTCTAAAATGATTTTAGAATTATAACCAACCCACATGGGCGTGGGTATCTGCATGAAAAATGACAGCATCCACAGGGCATATCTATTTTTAAGATCCACGTAGTTATTCGGCTCAATATTTCGGAGAGGAGAGTCGACAGGTTGGAAAGTTCGGTGAATTCTGGGCCTCTTAATAAAAGGCTCAAACGTGGTACTCAGAGCTGCAAACGCGCGCCGTCGTCTGTCCGAGTTTCGCACTTGGGGCGACTGGCTTTCTAGTTCTTGACTCGCTGGTATTAAATTTGTACGTGACCGAGTGAGCAAACCCTCTGGGTTCGTCGGTATATTAATGTCCTGAAAAATAATGCCCACGGTGTCATGGAGCGTATCTCGCCCGTCGATAGTCTCCACAAATTTATCGAAATTATCATACGCCAATCCAGTGTTTAAATTCGGGACTGTACGTATGTCATCAGGACAAATTGTATTAGACTCGACACAGGTATACGTAATTTCCGTTTCAAAGCCTAATAATGTCGTATAGGAGCAGCAGTGGCCCAGAGAATTAAGGATATCTACAACTATTTTGCTGCTTGTAAGGCTTTTCATCGCCATCCCGAGAGTGATGTGCTTAGAAGGCTTGACTCTTGCGTTAGTTACATTATATATAGCATCCTGAGCCAGAGATTCGGTTTTTCTTTTGAAACTTTCAGATTTATTCCTCCTAGAGTTTCCACCGCCTAATAAATATTTGTAGAAGTTTGAAAGATTATCAGGTAAACAACTTTCCCCCTCAATTAGAGCGGTTGCTGTCAAGGGATCTGGCAATTCCTTTTTCTCCATATCGAGAATCTCTCTCCTTATCAGAAAGGCCGACCTTCCTACAACATCCTGCCGGACGAGTTCATCGAAGTTGAAATTTTCTAAATTTGCAGATTTCGGCAAAAGGACGAGATTTTTCCCCTATTGATAAATTTGACATGGCCTTCTAAATGCACATCGGCTAAAATCTTATCTTTCAATCCTTCAAGTGAGAAAGCAATGGGAATATCTTTCCAACATTTCTCGACTTCCTCTTCGAGGCACTCCTGATAAACCCCTTTTAAAAAAGTGTAGAAGAAACTTTTGCCTTTTTGTACAACATTATTTAGGAGGAACTCCCGGAAAGTTCCATAAGCATTTTCTCGTTCCAGAAGCAGAACGTTCCGCGCTGAATCGAGACCTTTTCGCTTTTGTGAATTTTCAAATTTGGATCTGTAAGTTTTTGCACAGATCGCATGATATCCTGAAAATTCGTTCTGGTTGGTAATATTGGCGAGTTTTTCCAGTAATTCATAGTCTTCTTGTGCTGTCGCGTATTCCTTTATCTTGTCAAAAGTACTATACTTTTGTGTACATAACAAATGGTATTTTTTGCCTTTATACCTTTTCTCTTGTAATGTGCAGAAAATACAACGAGTATTTAACGTATCTACTGTCGGTGGTAAGTCGACTGTTTCCTCTTCTCCAGAATCCGGATTTTTCTGGTTGCTGAAAAGGCAAGAATAATAATGCATATCGACTAGGCAATTGTTATACAAGTCAGTAAATGATGACGAACTGCGATATCAAATATCTATGTGAAGATTCAAAGAAAACGAAAACAAAATAATTTTGGTTGGTTCAATAGCATGGGAATGAAATAATAAAAAAATTTCAGGAACTCTCGTACACTGTCATATTCCGGACTCAAACCTTGGACTGAAAATGCTGTGAAAAGAGATCTCCCAACATTTCATTTTCTTATTGAAATTTTTTTTCCTACGAAAACCCCCATATAGCGATAAAATAATAAAAAAATTCCAGGATACTCCCATATGGGTGAAACCGTGTAAAATGGAAATTTTTGGAAAGAAAATGAGAAAAAACATTTTCTCAAATTCAAAATATGGCTAATGGGGGAGGCTTGTACTTCCGAGACGAACCGTTGACCACGGTGGGAGAGCTACCGAGCGTCTCCTGAGCGATTGGGGCGATTTGAACATATTTTGGAAACGACGGTCGGGACAGTTTCATTGAATTACGGAGAATATTTCCCTCATGTATAAATTTCTCATAAGAGGAATGCAATTACCGAAAACATACAGCGGTAATTGCACTGCGGAGCGATAATTGCATTGCGAAAACATCCCGTCGCCATGACACCACAAACAATACTGAAAAATGTCAGATAAACTTCAAACAGTGGACATTGAAGTTTCGTTCATGTATGAACATAGGGCAAAGTAACGCAAAAACGCAAAAAATTTAAACTACTGGAATCGTATAGACACGTTCATGATGAAACGCAAGATGAGGTATGAAAGGTAAGGTAGCTAACATAAAAGTTGACTTTTATGCGTTGCATTCTCACCTCTAGTCAATCGAAGGGCTTTTGAAAACGATATATTCCGAGTGAAGAAAATGGTTGTAAATCTAGTTCAGTTGTCAGTTAGATGGATTTAAAATAGAAAAATGTGAAAATATGAATAAAAATGAACGATATTCATCTCATATAAGTTCAATGGAACAATTTTATCATATTTATGGCAAATCAAAACTTACTAGCATTTGCGAAGCACATATTCTACATTAATACGTTTTCGTGAACCGTATGCACATGAACTAGGTACACTTAAAGCATGTCCAGCACAATTTTTATCTTTTGTCTTTGTCAGTACTATGATATTTCTTAGAAAAAAATCCATATTTCTTCATTCGTGAAATATTCCAATGAATTACACTCGCGCAAAAAAATTATCAGATACTTTTTCATTCAATCGTGTTATCTTATAAAAATTGCATTCGGTTATTTTCATATTTTGTAAAAGAGCCCTCCTCCTTCGGACTCGGGCTCTTTCGCTAAAATATGAAAATAAACTCATGCAATTTTTGGACAACACGCTTTCTTGAAAAAGTTATCGGTATTTTTTATGCACTTGTGCAATTATAATGATCAAAAACATACCTGATATCAGGTGATCCTTCTGGAACATTTACAGGATCTGGGCCCGTTTCAGGAGGACCGGTCTCAAGTCCAATTCGATATTTTTCGTTGAGAGCATTAAAATTACTGTAACATTGAGAATGATAACCGATTTCTTGATTAACTGTAGTCGGCACGTGGGTGGTGCAGTATCGAAGTTGAAACTGAATATGGCTTCTCAGAGACAATTGACACTTCTGGAGAGTACGCTCGTTAAATTTTTTCACTGTTGTGTCGTTTTCCTCACACACGAAACACTTCAGTCCAACTGTAACTGGCGATTCTGACATTTTTTCCGGGTAGAAATCTTGTAACGCAAAAGTTACAAGTCTGGCACATTCAAACTATTAAACCCAAATGATTTCTCTCTTCGTGATGGCGTCGTTTCTCAATATCCCCACGTGTGGGAAATAATACTCGCCAGACTGAGGTATAAATAGCAGAGGATGGATATACTTATACAGTAGAACTTCGAAAGGTAGGCAGATAATATCTCTCTTTCTACCTGCTCGACGTACGAATGAACTCTATACGTGAGAAGTAAACTCTCACAGTTACACCAACTGACAAAGAATATTATAGCTATGGACAGCTACTCTCCATAATTATAGCTTTGAAACTAACGAGAGGATGCTTTCTGAATCGGTAAGAAACTGAAGGTTCAGGGGCGGGGCAAGTACTTCAGTGCCCCGGTTTATAGATCGTCTGCCCTTACGAAAAAAAAAACGAATCGCTATTTTTTCGCGAAAAGAACGCGAATCGCTAAGGCTTGATTCACATGGACATCTGGACGTTGAGTTTGGCGGGCAAGTTTGAATGAATCGATCCCACTCGTACAATGGGAGATTAATATTTTCCCGACTTTTTTAAGGTCCGATTGTATGTTATTGGAAATATCAATGTAGTAAGCCCTGATTCAACCCATTTACACACTATCGACCATGTTTGGACACTCGCAAATAGATGTGCCTTTTGCTCAGTGGAAAACCCTGGAAATGGATTTATCGGGGGAAAAAACTTGTGGTCCCTAATGGGAGGGTAATTTCCACTTTTTTCACTTTAAATTGTTAAAAAACAATAGTAGCGCGATCTTCAAGGTGAAATAATTGGTATATTTGGATTCAGCGGGACAAAAAACATAAAATAAACGTTATCTGCAGAGGGGCCCTTTTATTGAAAGTTTGGGAATTAATTAAGTAATGTTGGCACCGCGCAAATTGTATGCAAACCATTATTTGATAAATACTTTCACTTCTACTAACCGTGGTCAAAATTTCAACATTTCCTCAATTATCGACTATTTCTAGGTTATTCCGGTTAGTTGATGCTGGCATAAATCGAGATGCCCTTTCCGAAATCGTATGCAAATGTCGGATAGTGTTTAATGGGTCGAAAGGAGTCGTTCCACGAAAGGGCATACTTTCCTCGATCATCGTCCATCACCAGTGGGAAATTGCCACTTCCGGTTCGTATGCCTCCTTCCGGCAGCGACCTAGACGTATGCAAACCGGCTAGCGCCCGGTTATTTTTGCAAGATACGATAATGTATCCACATAGCCGAGCTTCCTCGTTCATCGAATACTTAACCCTTTTTTTCAACCGGAAGTGGAGGTCAGCAGGTGCAAGGACTGGTCACAGACGCTTGGAGGCACTTTTTCCCGGTTTCCCAAGCCTCCTGAGTATATCCCCAAAAGGGCATATGAACATAGATTATCGACAATGTTTGTGTCATGGGCCAACGGTCTAGAGGTATATGCATAAATAATAAATTACAAAAGGGTAAATACAACGTTGTGCTGACAGAAAAAAATCAAAAGTGTAAATAACGTTTCCATTCTCAATATTAAACAATCCAACTTTGTGAAAACCCGATTTATGCTTACTGCATGCATACGAAATGCAAGCTATTTTTGTTGAAAATAAAAAACGTCTGTGGATGCCACGATCATTTGCTAGAGGTATACAGTTCTTCATTCGACTTCAATCATCTTCAAAAGCTAACAAGTCATGTCCGTTTTATTCAAAGAAAGATAGTCGGTAATGAACTTTTAAATAAAAAGCCTATGATGCGACTGGATCGATTATCAGGCGTCCTCAAGGAGTTGAAGAGAAAACGTTCTATTATGCTGGTGTGATCAGAACTAAAAACTCTAGAGTTTGTGCAGTATTAGAACTGATTTCAAGTAATCACGATGCTGGAACAAAAGGGACATGGATGACAAAATTCAGAGTATATGCTACTGCTATTTTCAGTAGGTGGCCTTTGTTCTCTGCAGTAGTGGTATACTTATCCTTTGCTCTCCTGAATGCCGTTACCATGTTTTGGAATAATGTAACACTTTGGATTACTTGAATATCGTTTATCATAACTTGAGTATTGATGAACAAGTTCTTCCAGAAAATATTATCAGGATAAGTATTTCTGCTGTCATGTCTTCAAAATGGTTTGTAGTGATATAAATACTTGTTTTGAGGAAATGGCAGCAGGAGAATATTTGAAGTACAAGTTTGCCGTTTTGTTTGATATGAGAAATATTAACAATATATTCGAATGGTTGAGGCATATATATTTCTTGTTATCAAACCAATGGGTAACTCCTTCGGTCGCAAACGCTGAATCATTTCAAAATAATTCATCACGACCTGGCGAAGCAGAAACGCCTAATTCAGCAAAGGATACTCCAATACCATTCCCAGACGATAAAAATTATGCGATTTATAAAAGGAGTATGTCTTCTCAGAAATTCCGGGAAATGTTGAGTTCAGATGTTGGTATAGATAGTACTGCATCTGGAAAAATATACAACGAATACTACTCTCCTCTCCAGGAAATAATTAGTAAAAAAATATTCCTTTCATTCCTCTCTGGACTGGAGTGCTCCTCAATGGTAGAGAGAGTAATGCACCAGTTGAAAGATAATAATAATAATAATAATAATAATAATAATAATAATAATTTTATTTGCACGTAAATAACACATTAAACACAATATCATATGTTACAAATATATAAATAGATATAGATAAAGAGTATTCAAAGTAAACTGTATTAAAATCCAGTACTTATATCACAGTTAGTGGAAGTAATCGGCATCAATAATGATATAACAATTAATAATAATGTAACTAATCAATATAAAAATGTATGTAAGTAAAGGTGGAGTAAAAATATAAAATTTATATCATAGTTCGAATAATGTATATGGCATCAATAATAAAATAATATGTTTTGCAAACAAATAGGTGCCCACAAAGTCATAGACTGTCTGTGGTGACTATATCGTGCATTTCCTATTACATAATACCAACAAATTGAGTTTCCTGTTATAATTACCAAAATAACCCTTCTACATTTCATTTCCTATTTCAAATTAATTATTACATTCAATCAACCTATGTATTTCCGATCTATTTGAGTTCAGTAAGTATTTTTTTAGATTTTTAACAAACTTGTTAAATATTGTTATAGTTTTTATTTCATGAGGCAGAAAGTTAAAGAACCTTGGAGCCAAATGGGTATAACAGCGTTGACCGATAGACTTTGAGGCAAATGGTGTTCTAAAATGATCCATCTTCCTTCTCGTTTCGTAGGTATATTCCAGTTTGAAAAGGTATGATTTATGTTTGAATGCAAAGCAGGTTGCTTTGAAAAAATAATGTTGTCGAATATCAAATACCTTGGATTCGGAATATAAAGTTTCAGAAGAATATCGATTTGTTTTTTTCAGCATGATCTTCAGGAATGTTCTTTGAAGCACTTCCAGATTCTTAATATGCTCTTTCAGTGCACTACCCCAGCCGATTATACCATATGTGATTCTGGATTCAACTAGCGCATAATAAATCATTTTAAGATGTTTATCATCAAAGAATTTTCTCAGGAACTTGAATCGATACAAAATACTTCTTAGTGTATTACATAGTTTCAGTATGTGCTTATTCCATCTGAGATTATTGTCTATTGTAATACCTAGATATTTAATCGATTCAGTTTCTTTTACTTCAAGGTGCTCATCGATCTTGATGGTGTTATATTGTGGTTTGAAAATATTGTAACATGAGAAGGAGATGAAGAAAGTTTTATCGAAATTGATGGTGAGGACTTTATGGTCAAACCAGTTCTTAATTGCTTTCATGTCTTTTTCTATAATTCCCTTGGGTTTATCCCAATTTTCAGCATGAAAAATTACAGCAGTATCATCGGCGAAACTGACCACTTCTCCCTTCATATCTAGAGAGAAAATATCATTGATGTAGAAAACAAATAGTAGTGGACCAAGGACGGTACCTTGGGGAACACCATATTCAACAGTTTTTTCATCACTGATACAGTTATTAACTATTACTTGCTGCTTCCGGTCACTCAAGTAGCTTTCCATCAACATTTTTACCACTCCTCGACAACCCAAATCCTCTAATACGTCCAAAAGCTGTTTGTGATTTACCGTATCAAACGCTTTGGCGAGATCTAAAAATACACCTATCGTTTTTTGTCCGTTGTCTAGTGATTTATAGATTTTTGATGTTACATACGCAATTGAATACTGAGTGGATTTATTTCTTTGAAACCCGTATTGCCAGCTGCTGATAAGGTTAAATTTTTCAATATACATTATAAGTCTGTTTTTTAAGGTTTTTTCGAATATTTTTGCAATAGTAGAGATTATCGATATTGGTCTATAGTTTTTAGTTGCGTTTTTTGGACCTGATTTATGTATTGGTTTGATAAGAGCTCTTTTGAATTGTTTTGGGCATATACCGGATATAAAAATATTATTAATTATGTATGATATCTGTTTGCATACGTCCTCCGCTATTTCTTTTAACATTTCAGATGTTATCCCATCAAAACCAGGAGATTTCTTATTTTTTAAAGTCATGATGAGTTCGTGTATCTCTTTATCATCTGTTGGTGTCAAGAACAGAGTATGATTTTTGATATTTCTTACTGGTTCATAATTTGTTTTCTTTATTTTGTTTGCAAATTCAGCCCCCACAGCCGTGAAGTAATCTACAAAGGCATTTGAGATATCTGTATTTTCCACCAGAGTTTTTCCATTTGTTATGATTTCTTTAACAATTGCAGGATGTTTTTTAGAGTGTGTGAGTTCATTTACAATATTCCAGACATTTTTATTTTTATTTTGGTTTGTAGATATCTTATTTTTATAATATTGTGTTTTAGCAGTTTTCATTATCATGTTCAAGTGATTTCTGTAGTTACTGAATTGCAGTTTAAGTTCTTTGTTTGAAGGATTTTTATTTAGTTGTTTGTACATCTTATCCCTATATATTATGGAATTCATTATTGCCTTTGTTATCCATGGGCTTCTTTTTGTTTTGCCGTGCTTTAGTTTAATTATGTTCTTACTTTTATTTATTGCTCCTAATATGTTGTCATAAAATAGATCAGTTAAAATATTTACATCAGTAATTTGATAAAAGGTTTCCCACTCTAAGTGTTTAGCGAGAGTTTTTGATTTAGTGTAGTCTACTCTTTCAATAAATTGTTGATTTTTTGCATTATCTAATCTTTTATTTTCTTTGAGGTTCAGATTGAGAATGATAGGATAGTGATCTGTGATAGGTGTTCTCATTACAAATGGTTTGAGTTTATTTTCTATGTTTTTGGTTTTCACAAAACAGTGATCGAGACAACTCTTGCTGATACCTTGAACTCTTGTATACTCATTTATAGATGACCTCAAATCATATTCACTCATTATGTTAAGATAATTTTCACTGTGATCATTCATACTTTTCAGGTCAATATTAATATCTCCAATAAATACATCATAATCGAAAGGATCTTTTGAGCTAAGTTCCAAATACGATGGCAGAGAATTCAAAAACATTTGCATATCAGTTGAGGGGGACCTATATATAGCAGTGAGATGAAATTTAAGCTTTTCATATAAAAATTTCACTGACAAAACTTTTATCTCTCCTATATACTCTATTTTGTAACTGAAGTTTATTGTATCTTTTATGAACATCAAAACACCATCATTCTTATTTAAATTTCCTTCGTTATAAAGAATGTTGTATCCTTTCATTTCATAAAGACGAAGATCTTGTATTTGAAAAGTTTCGGATAAAACAATTATTTCAAATTTAGTTTCCAACAAGTTCAGAATTACCTCTAATTGATCAAAATTTTTTTGTACACTCCTTATGTTTGTATGTAGAATATTCAGCTGATTTATATTTTTCTCAATATGACTGTCCAAATCTGTCACATCAGTTATTACGGTATTTATAGGGAAATATTCATAGTCACGAATATATGGATCCATCTCTTCACTAAGTACTAGCACTATAGATAAAAGTTTAAGTTTTGAAAAATAATACAGTGATTTTTTTTTAAATGTCTTTATAGCATGCGAGTAAAGGATAATGCAAAATTTAATTATTCAAAAAATGACCTGTTTTGAAGAGTTCATTTTCTCAGAGTTCCTCGGTACAAAAAAAAACATCGTTTCAGATGGGGAAAAAAAATTAGGGAATATACGGGGGTGTTTGCAAGGAAAATACTTTCGATATTGAGTCTAAAAAATGTTCAAGAAATAAAAAAATTGAAGCAGTAATTTTGAAACAGTGTGAAAAGTGGAAAAGAGCTGAAAACATTCCGAAATATTTTGGTAATAATTCCATATAACATTTCACAGAAAGTGTGGATGTCCGTTCTGAGAAGTGCTTATATTGAAATGAAGGATTACTGTATATTACTGCCAAATGGGTTCAGTGTAATGGGTGGGTTAATATTCAATGCGTGAATGTCGATATGACTGATTGTGATGGCTCTTTTTATTGCAAAAGATGTGAAGAAAAAAACCCACATGATTCACCTGAGGACATGGAATTGCACAAAAAATGCCAGCATTTTCTGAAAACACTGTTCGCTGTTGATCCGCGAAAGTTAGAAAAAAAACTAGAATGCAAAGGAATTGCGACGTTTGGTCCGACGAAAAAAAAAAAAAAAGAATAACTGCTTCAAATTTTGGTCTGATTTGTAAGGCGTATGAGAGAAAAACATTGTATTCGATTGCCTATGATTTACATTACACGACTATTCCCAAAGTCGCAGCTATACAGTACGGCATAGACCATGAGCAAGCTGCACTAACCGAATACACCAAAGTGGCAGAAAATAAGGTTTTTTCCTCCAGGCTATGTATTCATTACAATTTCCTTACTTGGGCTGTTCTCCAGATGGTCTCGTTGGTTCAACTGGTAACGTGGAGATGAAATTCCCCTATTCAATACGAGATTTTGCAGCTCAGGAGGCTGTTCGTCGAAATAAAGTCAAGTACCTAACTGTTCAAGGTTACCTCATCAGAAATACCAATTATTTCTTTCAAATACAGGGCA
Source organism: Zygogramma bicolorata (assembly GCA_032362365.1). Classification (NCBI taxonomy): domain Eukaryota; kingdom Metazoa; phylum Arthropoda; class Insecta; order Coleoptera; family Chrysomelidae; genus Zygogramma; species Zygogramma bicolorata. The sequence goes on from JAVJAQ010002249.1 coordinate 126,687, forward strand.
TATTGGAAATTTTGGACAGATCTTGATGTGACTTAGTTATTTACAGTAACAACAACATTTTCATTACAAGGGTATCGAGAGATGAAAAGATCTGGACTTTGATGATATTAAAATTCACTTTATTTTATTTTAACTTGTTTTTACCAGAAAGGTTTTTGGGGAGAAAAAATAAGCTTTCAGTTCAAGAGAAGAAGGAGAAAAAGTTTACTCCAATATCTGACATACAATTCTTTCCCAATACTCTAGTTAGAAATGCGAATTTTCATAAATATTCTGATAGAGACTATATTGTAGCTCATTATGATCATCTCGATTACACATTCAGAAATATGAATGTCAGTGATTTCACAACCCTGTATGATGAGGAGTGGCTATCGAATTTTGTGATAGACATCTACCTTCATCTCTCAAATACAATTGACAATTATATTCAAATTTTTGATTCCCATACTAGTTACAGAATATTTAATGGTAAATTCATTCAAGAATTGAATGAGAGTTGTGATTTCGCCAAAAATGTCATTGTTATGCCAATTCTCATCAATGGAAATAATTGGTGTCTCATTATAGCTGATTGTGAACAAAAACAATTCAGTTTTTTGAATCCAATAGGTGAGACAGAAAGAGAGTGTTCTCAATATATGGACAAATTCCGAAATTATCTTTCGTATTCTTTCCCTGGATTATATCATGACCAATGAAATATATAAAACACGCACTTCAAAAAGACAGCTATAATTGTGGAATATATATCCTTTATTTTTTCAAGCAGTTTCACAATAATGAGAGTATGACAGAAAGCTTTTCACCAAGTGAATTCAGGAAGGATGTTCAATCATTTCTTCTTGAGCTATCAGTAAAACTTATTGTTGTCTTCTCCTTTGTTTGTCACGTTTTTATATTGTATTAATTCAATATTCAGATACTGCACTGGTCTTCGGGATAGAATCGCAACACGAGCATTTGCTTAGGCGATCCTCCCCAAAATTGGTGCAGAAATTCAAAGAATATGATAAAGAGTAATATGAAAAAATTTATGTAAAAATGGTGTCTGAATAAATCTATCTATCATCTGATATGAAATTGAAATGCATGTTCTGTGGTCAATCTAATCAAAGTAAAAAAACAGTCTCGTGTGAGCAGTGTCAGAGCTTGTTCCATATCAAATGCATACACAATAAATTAGATGATAACTACACATTTCCATTTGATTATTGCGATATTTGTCTTCCTAATATAAAATTTTGATTTCATGGACTGATGCAGACTGACTAATTTGAATTTAAAATCTGTTAGTTACTATTACTCTGGTCGATTATTTAGTTATGTATTCAGTCAGATGTGTGTATATATGTTGATTTATATTTAAGATTAGACATAAGTCATTTCTTCCATTCCTGCAACCTTTTCTACACCACCGAAATATGCAAGATGTCACACACACGCTGAATCATGATGTCTGGATTCAATGCAGCTGATGAGTTCTTTCTGGATCCAATTAGGAACGAAAAATCCAAATCATGGCATAGATATGTGAGATATAATCAGCATCCATTATTCCGTTTTCATTATTGATTATTTTAAAAATCATCTTCGATAAATTCAAGAATTCGCATTCGAAATTTAAAATGTTGGCCGCTATAACTACTAAAAGGTAGATAGATGGCCGATATTATATGGCGATGCAGAACATAAGGCTTGGTACACTACAGAGTGTAATTCAGCAGACTATATGGATGAAAAGTTGCCACGGAAACAATGGAAAAATATATGAAGAAGGTTGATGAAAATTCTGATTCCAATAGACTCTACTGGTGTATCTGAAAATGATTGGCTTGTGATATTTTATATATATTGTCACATACGTGATTAACTTTCCCTATATTAGACTATAAATACTGTAGTGAATAGCTTGCTAGCCGTTTCTCAACACTGTGTTCAATATCACAATTGATAATCGATGTTTCTTTCTCTCATGAGAAATCGTTCCTTTCTATTATAAGAGTTGATTTTCCGATTTTCTGTAGATGATAATGAACCGTTTTCGAAATTGTTTCAATTTCAATCTATTAGTTTCTATGACAACGCATGGTGAAGTAAAGGAACAAAGTTGAACAATTCTAAAATTCATATCTTTGTTCCGAATCAAACATAAGGTAGGGTAACTAAATTGAGATGAGGTAACAAAAATAGAAAATCAAGTAGATTCACTTCTTTGGAAAATTGCATGTATTTGAACTTGGACAATCTCATTTATGTAGAAAAGGAGTAGGAACGTATAATTAGGAATTTGGATATTTTTGTAGAGGAATTACTTTTCATGTACAAACTCTCTCTTCTGAGATTAATCAGTCATTAATTCATAAGATTAATCAATCATCAATAATTATAGAATCTTAACTTATTCAGGACCTGCTACGGAAAAAGTAGCTTCATTTTTGCATAAACAAAATTTAAAAGTAGCATATAAAACAGATAACACGTTGTGAAGGTTCATCAAGAATAACAAAGATAAAACAATAGAAGAAGAAAAATCAGGAGTTTATAAATTGAATTGTGGATCTTGCTCCAAAGTATATATTGGCCAGACAGGTAGACCATTCAAAAGCCGCATACGTGAACATCGTATGAATTATGAAAAGAAAACAACTCATTCATCATATGCCAATCACATTTTGAAGGAAGGCCATGACTTCGATAAAAATTTCGAAATTCTGCATGTTGAAAATAAAGGCATTAGACTTAATTATTTAGAATTTTTGGAAATCAATAAATTAAAAAATTCAAATTGTTTGCTAAATGATCAATTGGATCTCAATAGTTCCCCTTTGTTGAACTTATTCAATTAATAAGTAACTATGGTCCGATATCATAATCATTATCAGTGTAATTCTAGGAATCAGTATCAGTCATTAGCATCAGTTAATAAGTTTAGGAATCATCATCAGTGTCAGTTGTATCATTCTAGGAATCAGAGATAATTAGAGTAGACCTTGATGTATTTAAGGAGCTTTTAACGAAGAATAATTTAGTGTTTAAAGACATCGCTTGATAAAGATACAGTGTATCGAAACATGTCGCGAAGACAATAAATTTTGTGGAAATTTAATCGTGTCTACCTTATAGCGTAATAACTATGGATTTCCATCAAGTAAAGGCCACTTCAATCAAAAAAAAAAAAACTATATAATTCATGAATTTTTCAATTGTAAATTGATTTATGTGAAGAATAACACTTCTTTAACCTATTTTTTTTCTCGAGTGAAAGTTACTTTCTGCACCAATGTCATTGTTTTCTCCCTGAATGGCTTATGATGAAAATTGTAATCAGTTCAATATTCCAAAACATTATAGAAACTTGGCAACACCGCACAATAATATTGCTCCACCTCACCCAAGATCAGAGTTTGTGGTTGTGAATTTGTGGATAACTCCACACTAATGTTCTAATGTATAACTTAAGTTCACTAGTAGACACTTTTTCGTGAAAGAACCAAACTTTTTACCACATCATGCCTTTTTGTGTAGTGTAAACTCAGTTTATTCTCTACTCTCATATTACTTTTTCACTTAGCCGTAACAATCATAATGTATTTTTCATTAGCCATATATTATGTAGCATCTAGGGTTTTTTTCAGTGAACATGTAATTAGGCCTGTATTGACCTGTTTGTTTACTTGGATTAAATGAACAAATTAATGAATGAAATATTGATAATACATTAAGGAGTACACAACACATTATACAGACAATCAACCTATAGAACAAAAAATAGATTTTTTCTTCTTCCACACAAAATCAGTGGTGAGTGCTTTTTACACATCCTCAGCTGTGAATCAGTAGGTAATTGTGAAAAAATTAATTTCGGAATTGATGAGTTTTCGCAATGGAGAATGCTATCAGAAAGCTCCTCACCAAATTTGGGAGCTCTAGGAGGAAAATGATTTTTTTCAGGAGAATTATTCAGAGGTTAAATAACCCCTTCGAATTCTTCTGGACCGAAAATGGAAAATAGATTTCCTTGAAAATGTACACAGAGTGCATTTTAAGATGCAGATTTCGGAATTAAAAATAATTTTGTCTCATCTATTTTTCGAAATATTTCGATTCTTATGTGAGAAATTGAATTTCGATTTTGATGCTGTCAGAGAGCTCGTCACCAAATTTGGGAGCTCTACGAGAAAGTTGTTTTTTTCGAGGAAAACCTGACCTAACCCAACCTTACCTAACCTAAACTTAACCTAAGTGACTAACCTAACATAATCGATTTGACTATTTTCGGGCCGATATTGGAATATAGATTCCCTTTGAAATGCAAACAGATCAGTGTCTCATGTGCAGATTCTAGAACTGAAAACGATTTTTTCCTGTCTCTGTTAGTTTCCGATATATAACGTTTATTATGAGTAGAGTAGAGTAGATTTATTGACTGCGTTTAGAGGATTGAATCAAGTTAGTAGCAAGTCATAAATTAACGATTGATATCAATAAAATATTGATTATACATTAATGAGTACACAACACATCATACAGACAATCAACTTGTAGAACAAAAAATAGATTTTTTTTTCTTTCACACAAAATCAGTGGTGAGTGGTTTTCACATATCCTCAGCTGTGAAACGGTAATTGTGAAGAAATAAATTTCGGAATTGATGAATTTCCGCAATGGAGAATGCTGTCAGAAAGCTCCTCACCAAATTTGGGAGCTCTAGGAGAAAAATGATTTTCCACAGGAGAGTCACTCAGAGGTTGAATAACCCCTTTGAATTTTTTTGGACCGAAAATGGAAAATCGATTTTCCTGAAAATATACACAGAGTTGCATTTGAAGATGCGGATTTCGGAACTAAAAATAATTTCTCTGTCTCATCTGGTTTTCGAAATATTTCGATTTTTATGTGAAAAATTGAATTTCGATTTTGATGCTGTCAGAGAGCTCGTCACCAAATTTGGGAGCTCTACGAGAGAGTTGATTTCTTCGAAGAAAACTCAACCTAACCTGAACTTAATCTAAGTGACTTACCTAACATAACCGATTTGACTATTTTCGGACCGATATTGGAATATAGGTTTCCTTTGAAATGCAAACAGATCAGTGTCTCATGTGCAGATTCTAGAACTGAAAACGATTTTTCCTGTCTCTGTTAGTTTCCAATATATAACGTTTATTATGAGTAGAGTAGATTTATTGACTACGTTCACAGGATTGAATCAAGTTAGTAGCAAGTCATAAAATAACGATTGATATAAATAAATAATCAAAAGAATACTAACTGAGACAGGTAAACGCAGAGGCGGAGATGTTTTAATTGCTTTACTGAAAGACTACTCTGCCATAGCGATTGATGTAACTTTTTGTTCAGAAACAGTCCTCATTAAAACTAATATTTTGGGCAACAAAATAATTTTCAGCAGTTCGTTCCACTATTTATAAAGAAATTTTGGAAATATTTTATTTTATTGGAAATGTCACTGGCCCCGACACACATTTCGTTCTTGTAGAAGATTACAATATACCTCAAATTAATGGCACAGCATACGATTTTGTGACGAACCGTTCAAAAAATGTAATTATAGATATAATGGCTCTTTTGATGGATGTGTATAATCTTAATCTTTTAACGACTGTGAGAATGGGGATAATAGAACCCTCGATCTTGTTATTAGCAACCTAGAAGTGCAAGTTACTGACGATGTATCACCATTATTAAATATATATAAAAAACATCTTCCCTTGTTATGCACCTTTGAACTCCGGAAATCAAGGTGCATATATGGAAGAGGCAACACTTCAGAGGGTCAATATAATTTCAAACTGGCCAACTTTGAACAAATATACAATTTCTTACGCTTAATTGATTGGACTCCAATCGGACACAATCGAAATGTAAACGAACAGGTTTATTTTCTATACCGTAAACTATACAGGATTTTAGATCAGTGCGTTCCAAAATTTAAATTCAATATATCATCAAAGAAAAACTTTCCTCCCTGGTTTACATCTGATATTAAAAGAAAATTGAAACAAAAAGAGTATCACAGAAAACGACAAAGTCATTTAGTAGAAAACAAGGATACTTCCAAGAGATTGAGATCTGAATTGAAGAAGGATGTAAAAATTGCACACACTCAATATATTCGGTATACTGAAAAGAACATTGAGTTCAAATCAAACAATTTCTGGAATTATATCAATTCGCTTGAAAAAAGTAGCCCTACAAATGTGCAGTTTGTTATTGATAATGTGGCCACAAATGATCCCAACGTAATAACGGAGGCCTTTGCCACTTATTTCTCGTCCGTATATGATAATCCGTCGTCTTACGATCTTTCAGAAATACATAATCATTTTACCCTGGTAGATGAGCACACGCTGGAATTCAAGCATGTGAAGTTATCACATCTATAAAAAACTCAAACCCAAGAAGTTCTCTGGACCTGATGAATTACCCTGTTATTTAACTAAAGCTCGTAAAGAGTATCTAATTTATCCGTCGATGTTCATATTTCGAAACTCACTTCAAAGTGGTACATTTCCCGATCTCTTCAAAAACACCAAGCTGACACCAATCCACAATAAAAATAATAAGGGACTTATTAGTAATTATAGGCCTATAGCTATACTCAATTGTTTTTCCAAATTATTTCAGTTTATAATATTCGAAAATATATACTGGCACGTGAAAAATCGCATCACTAACGCTCAACAGGGTTTCTGTAGGAATAAATCGATTAAAACAAATTTAGTAACATTCATTACCAAAGTTTCGGAGGGTAGGGAGCCAGGACTGCAGGTGGACGCTGTTTACACCGACCTCGCGAATGCATTTGACAAGGTAAACCATGATATCCTTTTACAAAAATTGACCAAGTTTGGATTCAGTTACCCACTAATATCTCTGATGAGAAATTATTTGATCAAAAGGAATCAATTCGTTGTGTACCGCGGATTTAACTCGAGTAGATTTTCTGCGGGGTCGAGTGTACCTCAGGGTTCGAACCTAGGTCCACTACTCTTCCTACTATTTATAAATGATTCACCTGAGTTTTTTTTCGTCGGAATGTCTTTTATACGCCGATGACTGCAGAATATTCAGAAAAATCATAACTGATGGAGATTACTACATACTTCAAAAAGATATTGATTCCTTATATACCCGGACAATGCTCAACAAGCTTTACCTTGTTCTAGCAAATGTTCAGTTGTCACTCACAAACAGTCATCAGATATACGGTCGTTCGATTATAATATCAATGGGGAAACCTCATCTCGACTTTCCTCTATAAAAGACCTCGGAGTCATATTTTAAAGAAGACTTGAGTTTGACAAACACATACAAACTATATCTAGAGCCGCCCTGAAATTACTCGGTTTCATCAAACGAACAACCCATCAATTCAATAACATAGACGTTATTAGGTCCTTATACTTTTCCTTCATCCGCAGTCGATTAGAATTTCCTAGTATTATATGGGACCTGGGTAAAATTAAACTGATCGAGTCCTTGGAAACAGTACAAAATAAAATGATTTCTTTACCAAAATTACAAATTAGAAGGCAAAAACAAAAAATTATTTTTGTTCACAAACTAGTAGGGATACAAGCAGAATTCTGGCTCACTTCAAGGTCACGTCCAGCAATTGGAGTTGGAATATGACATCGGTACATGTGACGGTACGGGTACGTGTCATGAAGTCGACGCTGTCGAGATCGTTCTTGTGAAGATGAATTCTGGGTGCGGTAGTTCCATTACCGCTCTTCTGAATATGCATGTCAAAAGCGGTAGTTCCGATTTGGCTCTTGTCGGAGATTCGTGACAAAACTGAAACTGGAATTACCGCTCTTGTGAATAAACATGTCAAAAGCGGTAGTTCCGATTTGGCTTTTGTCGGAGATTCGTGACAACACTGAAACTGGAATCACCGCTCTTGTGAAGATGTATGTCAAAAGTGGTAGTTCCGATTTGGCTCTTGTCGAAAATTTGTAACAAAACTGAAACTGGAATTACCGCTCTTGTTAATATGCATGTCAAAAGCGGTAGTTCCGATTTGGCTCTTGTCGAAAATTTGTAACAAAACTGAAACTGCAAATACCGCTCTTGTGAATATGCATGTCAAAATCGGTAGTTTCGATTTGGCTTTCGTCGGAAATGTCTGATAGAACTGAACCTGGAATTGCCGTTTATCAGAAATTTCGATGTAAATGGTGCAATTTGATACATGATATAGGTGTACCTCTCGACGGTACACCTTCGAATTGGCCAAATGATACAGTGATGATAAATGAAGCGGGCGGCAGTTTCGATTTGGCTTTTGTCGAACATTTATTACAAAAAGACTTGTTTTTCATCATGTATGATTAATCAGTGATAACAAAACCGCAACTAACGGTGTCGAATACACATGAGAACTTGTTTTTCAACATTCATCACGTTATCAGTAATGACGAAACCGCAAATAACGGTCGAATACGCATGGAAACTTATTTTTGTGAATTCGTTCAAGAATGCCTCTTATCGCATAGAAACCACGAACATGCATCGCATGCATGTTCTGAAAAACATTCTATTTGTTCTAGAACGTTATCAGACATCGACTATAAAACAGTTGGAACAAAGATTAACAAGCCACTTTGAAGAATCAGTTCATATTTGAGAGTGATACCAGTGACAAGTGCACCAATAATTTCTTTGAAGTCACTTCGAAAAATCAGTTCATACTAGAGAGTGATACCAGTGACAAGTGCGTCAATTACTTTTTGAAAGTAAGTGTTTTTCAATTGTTTTCCATGCTCACCTTCTGAGTTGTAGTTTTCATTGATTTTCATACGTTCTTAGTTCAGCTTTCAGATGAATTTGAATGTGATATAATTCAGAGCCAATTTAATAATCATTTCCAGATTCACTTTAAAGTTTTTTTATGCACACATTTGAAGGATTACTGTTTTCCATTGAATTTGAAATTCGAAGCGGTTCATTTTCCAGTTCGAATTCATCTTAGATTCACTTTAATGTGCACCTTTGAGGGACTATTCTTTTCCATTGAATTTGTAATTCAAAGCGGTTCATTTTTTCAGTTCAAATTTTTCTTAGTTTACTTGAATGTTCCCACCTTTGAAGGACTGCTTGTTTTTCATCAAATTTTCTGGGGGAGAATGTGTAATTATGCTTCAGAGAGGTGTCCCGAAATTTATCGATTTTAGTCAAATATTTTCATCCCTCCTTTCATTGAGAGAAAGTGTTCATGTGATTTGTGATCCTTTTTCATTTTTGTCTTTCAGAGATGGATCTACGAAAATCGAACGCCAAATCAGTCATAGCCAAGAAGAAACCTATCATTAAAGTTGCAGATTTGCCTGAAGGGACGCCGCACAAAATTTTAGCAGCCAAAATTGTACGAGGGAGATTTGGTGAGACGGTGTTGTTGGATTTGGATGAGAAGGTGTTATTTCTGCCGCAGAGAGTGACGGAGGACTATCGTTCCTACCTGGAAGAATTTTCGTCGGGAAAATCCACTATTGTGTTCAAGGGGCTGGTTTACATCGGGAAACCCAATTGTGTTATTTCATTTGAAATTGTAGAAAATTAAGGTTAGTATCGTGGTTTAGGCAGAGAATCTGTGGTTTTATGAAATATTTTTGTTCCAAAAGTTTTATAGATCAGTACCATCATCCCATGAAACACACTCTCAATTTTCTTTATATTTTTTGTATTAAAAAACGTAATCATTTCAGAACAATGAATACATCAACGTGTGCAGTCCAGAACAATTTCGACAGCGTTCACAGAACCATCTCAGTAGCCTTTCACCGACTTCAGTCCCCCCCGACAGTCTAGCTTTAAATCTCAACAGCAGCAGCCTCAAATCTCAGCAGAGCCTTCCTTCAGCAGCTGCCAGAACCATCAGCAACCAGAACAACTTCATCGCACCAATAATTTCTGAACAATCGGTGAGTCTCGTCAATAAATAAAATCCAAATGACTGATTTTCCAAAAACAATGTCGATAATTGATAAATACCTTTCACTCATCAGAGATAATTATTCAGATGATATTGCCACAAGAGCTGTACAATTTATCAATAAGCATATACAAAAATGCGTTTCAGCTATGAAAAAAATTACCTTTTCAGTTGGAGAAAAAAAGAAAATAATTACAAAAATTGGAGAATTGGAACGCTTCAGAGTGATTATCAGAATGATGAATAATGAACATACAGGCTCAGGTTTACAGCGACGGAGCTCCAGGGTAAAGTGGCGAAATGTTAACAATGTTTTCAATCGTAGAGTAAAAACGGGGGTAATCATCAATTTAACCCATGAAGATCCTAAAAAGTTTCTAGGTGATGCTTTCTTCTTATTCAAACGTGAGATTTCCAAAATTTTGAAAGAAATGCCAATTCTCAGAGTGAACTTAACATTTTCAGGTGATTTTATTGAAAATTCAAATGATGGGGAGATTGTTGATCAGAAATATTTCAGTACCCCAAATAAAGTTATAGATTCAGGTACAGACTTGACTGCTTGGTACAATGAACATGCTGTGGATGTAATATTGAATAAACTAAGTGAATTTGAGGAACACATGTCGGGTTGGGCTCTGAGTAAAATTATTTTGTTGGAAGTAGCAATAAATAAATTTGAAATTGGTAACGGTTCTTCTTTCATACCGCTACCGAAACAAATCGCAAGTAAGCATGCATCCATAAATAAGCGAAATGATGATGAAATATGCTTCTTTTGGAGTATTATTAACGCCTTATATCCTGTAGAAAAAAACTCAGACAGAATGTTAAATTATCCGCACTATTCTACAGTTTTGAATACTACAGGGCTGAATACTCCAATGGAGTTACATCAAATTTCCAAATTCGAACAACTCAATGATATTTCTGTGAATGTTTACGCTTTCGAATTGAATCAAGCAAATCAAAAATCATTTTATGTGGTAGTACCTGCCAGACTCACGACCAAAAAACGACTTAGACATGTTAATTTGCTATTGATTCAAGATAAATATTCTCCAAAATTGAACGATTATGAGGCTCCTCCTATTGATGATGACAAAACCGAAATTGAATTTCATTACTGTTGGATTGAAAACATATCACGATTATTGAGTTCCCAGTTGAATAAAGACCACTGTAAAAAAAAATTGTGTGTGATAGATGTCTGAATTATTTTTATTCTGAACAAAAATTGAATGATCATACTGTTTTGTGTGAAAAAGTGAACGACTGTAAAATCTCGTTCCCTACATTTGATTATGAGAAATTTCGGAATAATATCTATAAACGAAAATGCCCATTCATGATTTTTGCCGATTTCGAGTCACTGTTGGAAAAATGTGATGAAAGCATATCAAACAAAACTACAAAATACCAAAGACATATACCTTTCAGTGCAGGCTACTACTTGAAGTGTTCCTATGACGATAGTCTCTCTCGTTTCAAAAGCTATCGAGGTGAAGAAGGTATAAAATGGTTTGCTGATGAGTTGTCCGATATGGCAAAATTTGTCGAATCTAAAATGAAGAATATTGAGCCGATGATAGTGCCTCTGAATACAATCGCTGCAACGACTTGTCATATTTGTGAGAAGCCGTTCACCCCCAAAGATGTTATCGTACGTGACCACGATCACTTTACGGGGGTGTTCCGGGGGTGGGCGCATCAAGCTCCTTGTAACGTCAATTTTCGAAAATTATTCATGGTACCCACTACTTTTCATAATCTTTCAGGATACGACAGTCACTTCATTATAAGAGATCTCGCAAAAAGAGGATGTGTGAGCATACTTCCTTCAAATAAAGAAAAATATATTTCCTTTACACTGAACGATGCTGCAACTGAAATTAAATTTCGATTTATAGATTCTTTCCGATTCATGGGAACTTCGTTGGATGAATAAGACCCAAATTGAATCAAAATAATCTGAAAATTTCAAAAAAAGAATTTGTCCATTTAGATGCTGAGAAATTCGCTCTTCTCACCAAGAAGGGGGTATTTCCATACGATTATATAGATAGCATGGAAAAATTAAACGACTCTGAGTTACCATCACGAGAAGGATTCTATAATAAACTAAACGATGAACAAATAACAGAAGAGAAATATGCTCACGCACAAAATGTTTGGGAGTCATTCAAAATTACAAATTTAGGGGCGTATGCCGACCTATATTTGAAAACGGATATTTTATTATTGGCAGATATTTTTGAGAATTTTCGTAAAAAAAGCATAACGACTTATGGGTTGGATCCTGCGTGGTAGTATACTATGCCGGGGTTCACGTGGGATGCTATGTTGAAGTATACAAAATGTAAATTACAAATTTTAAAAGACATTGACATGATTATGTTCGTAGAAAAGGGAATAAGGGGTGGAATATCGGTTTGTTCGAATAGATATTCAAAAGCAAATAATAAATATATGGAAGCATACGATGCTGAAAAACCTTCGAGATATCTTTCATATTTAGACGTTAAAAATTTATATGGGTGGGCAATGTCGGAATTCTTACCGTACAACAGTTTCCAGTGGAATGAAAATTTTGATAAAGATGTTACTCAAATCCTCAACAATGCTTCGGAAGGCTACATATTGGAAGTCGATTTGGAGTATCCTGAGAGATTACATGATTTACATAAAGATTTTCCATTTTGTCCAGAGCATCGAGCACCACCAAATTCCAAACAAAAAAAAATTAATGGACACCCTGTATAATAAAGACAAACATATTTCGTTCTATCGCAACTTGAAACAGGCACTGAATAACGGTTTGATTCTAACGAAAATTCATTGGGTTCTGAAATTCAAACAATCTGCATGGCTGCGTCCCTATATCGAAATGAATACTCGTCTGAGGGCTGTGGTCACCAGTTCTTTCGAAAAAAATTTATATAAACTAATGGATGATGCCGTTTTTGGAAAAACAATGGAGAACATCCGGTTACACCGGGTGGTCAAACTTGTAAATTCGTGGAACGGTCGTTATGGTGCTAAAAATTTAATATCAAGCCCCCGATTCCAGAGTCGAACCATCTTCGATACAGACTTGATGGCTATTGGATTGAGAAAAGCTGAACTCATATTCAATAAACCTTTGTTCATTGGAATGGCAATATCAGACATTTCAAAAACATGTTTGATTTCCATTACGACTTTATGAAACCTACCCACTTTGGGCAGAGAAAATTGCAAATCAATGTATTCAGACACGGACAGCTTCATATACGAAATTACGTGTGGGTATTTGTATTCGGAACTCGTTAAAAAACAATTATCAAAATTTGATACTTCAGATTATTCACCCGATAATAAGTTTCAAATTCCACTTGTGAATAAAAAAATTCCTTGCTTAATGAAAAATGAGGCAAATGGTAAAATTATCACAGATTTTGTAGGGCTACGTTCCAAAATGTACGCCTATAAGGTGCAAGGCGAAAAAGAAAATCAAAGGGAGTTCGATATAATGTAGTCAAAAATAAAATCAATTTCGAAGATTATATCGATTGTCTCAAAAATTTCAAGGAAAAAATACGTGAACAGTGTATTATTCCCTCATACGCCCACAACGTTTTCAGCATCAAGCAGATGAAAGAAGCCTTGAGTCCACATCACGACAAACGAAATGTATATCGATTACTCAGATGAATAAGGTGATTTATGGAATGAAATACCAAAATGTGGATGCTGTTTTATTTTTGAGTTACAAAAATTCTCGAAAATGAAGCAATAGGTGTTCTACAAATCGGACAACTTCCACATCAAATAGAACAATCAACACAGCATGCTGAATGTTTACATGGCATGAATACAACTTTAATTTCATTTTCCAAACAAATTTTACAAGTATAATGCTGATCTGTGTCTGATGGAGATTGGATGTTTTTAAATTCAAAATTGGGATTTTTGAGTTTCCAAAACTCACATTTATCATGCTGAGTCCAAACTTCATCTTCAGGCATCCACTCTTTCACCTCGAGTCCGCAGTAAAAACACTTGACTCGATCACTTCTGCCGGTATAAAAGAATCCTGCCTCAGCTAGGTCATGTGGTTTTTGTTGAAGAGCGACCGGCCAATCGTCGAATGTCTTCAATCGGGCATCAAAATTAACCTTATCTTTATATACGGGGCGTCTTTTTCGTCTCACATAATCCCCCTCTTCATCGAAAAATGTGCAATCAGGTTGCCATCTGGAATGATCCATCAGAGGGTCATCTCCAACCTCCCATCTAAACCCTTCAATGTGACATTTTGGGCACACAACTACATCATCTCTACCAGTATAAATGAACCCAGCATCAGCAAGTTTATCTTTTGGGAATTCAGACTTCCAATCACAAAAAGTTTCAAGTCTATCGACATTGGTGTTGAAATTCACTTGCATTCTAGCTTCCACCTTTATACTGTTTGCAGTACACAACTGAAATGAAACGCAAGATGTCCTGTAATATATTTATTCAAACTTTTTCCGGTCAAAATCAACTGAAACTTTATCGCATACAATAGCTTTCACAACTAGTACATAAATCACATAAGGCATTTATAATACTTTCTGAATCTGAAGTACATTGTTTGGAAATTTTGGCAGCTGTTTGCAGAAAATTATGGTAATATTCGGAAAATTTAATTTTTGACAACATGCTGAATTTTTTGGTAATCAGAGAATCTAATTGCAAAATTTCATACACATCATTCTCCAACAGATGAAACATTTCAATGTCTTTGGATATAACACATAATTTCATATCTTCACTGTACTTCAAAGTAATATGGATGGAGTCGCCGCAATCTAGGGTCATGGTCGCGGCAGGAGTATCCGATAATCTGCTCAGCAAACTGATGAATACACCCCATTCGTAGGTATTGAAGGACATTTGACAATCAGCGTTCAGCGAATACACCATCTTGACAGCTGGTTCGAATCCTCGTGCAGGACTAAGGCCACAATGCAACTTGAATGAATTTGCACCAAAGTTGAACACTGAATTGAGTATATAGAAACGTTCACATTTGATGGCTTCTTGGTAAATTCGGCAGGCACGTTCCAATTCGGCAACATAGTCAAAGTGATCAGAGCAACCGTAATCAGAAGTTGATGACTCACTACGCTCTTCAGACATGATTGCTGGCGACTGATCAAAATTCAACAAATCCGAATGAATTTATAGCATCAAGTGCATCCGGTAGGGAGAAAAGGCCCCCATGAAGCTGATGAATTGTGCATATTTTTCATTCATTTACAAACGATTTGACGGATCAATCCGACTGTTATGTGATTTGTCCAAACCCAACCATTTCACATAGACCTTATTTCCCTTCTTCCTAAAGACTTTTTCCACTAAATAAACATCGGGATTTTTCGATTCATGTAATTCCTCTTCGTAAAAAGCACCACTGATTGGACGCCCCTCCATATCTTTCAGCAAGTAGGGGTTGGTAATTTTGACTTCCGCTACGCGAAAGATCTCACAGGTCCAATTGGGTATGTAACCTTTCTCGAAAATATGTTTGACCTTCGAAATTCGAACCATATCACCGACTTTGAAGTTGTGTCGTCCAGTAGCAATTTTGATGAAATTATATGCAGTGTTGAGAACGTGCCTCTCATTGGCTTTCGTTACATCGCAGGGTTTCATGTTGATTGTGCGATGTTTGTGATTGTTGTAATTTTCCACGAGTTGAGGTAGAATATCCAACCATTTGTAGGAGCCATTCGAACTGAAGTGTTTGAAGAGTTTCTCTTTCAAAGTTCGAATCACACGTTCGGCAATAGCTGCTTTTTTCACAGTATACGTACTATAATAATTGATGTTGTGTTTCTTCATTAAATTTTGGAACGTTGAATTGTAAAACTCTTTACCCAAATCTGACAGTAGATTTTTGGGAGTTCGCCCTCCACTTCTTTTCAAAATTTCGGTCATTACATTGGTGACGTCTACAGCATTTTTACTTTTGACCGGTTCAGCCCATAGGTATTTGGAGAAGGTATCGATAACAACCAAAATGTACTTGTAGTTTCGGTTGATTTTGGCATAATTTTGAAGATCAGTAAGGTCCTTTTGCCATAAGTCATCCAACCCCTTAATTATAGTACGGCGTCGTGGAAAGTTCTTGCGAGCTGACCTATGTAACCCATTCACCAACTGAATTTTCTCCTTTGAATGCCCTTCCATCCCGATGGTAGATGATATACTGATATTATGCATCCACTACCACCGCATTCTGCCACTGGTTGATTTCCTTGATGGCGGCTTTCATCTCAAGTATATCTGAACTAGTTTTGGTAATTTCATTTTTGAATTGAAGTAATGCTGCTTCAAGTTTCAAATATGTCTCATTATGATTCCGTTGAAAACACTTCAGTTCACCAGTCAAGGTAGTTGTATCTTTTTTCATCGAAATGATATCCTTGTCATGTTCACCCAATAGAGCCTGAATCAACTTCACACCTTTATCAAATTTTTGCTCGAAAGTATTCACCCGATTAATCGAGGTGTTTGTTTCCTTTTCCAGCATGCTTATATTATTTGTGTGTCGTCCCACTACAGCTTGAATATTTTGCATGTTCGCAACCAAATCTTGTTGAAGGCGATCTATTCTATCTGTGATTCTCTTATTGTGTTGAACGAGTTGTTCATCGGTATTCTCAATTTTTCTCTCAACAAGCTTCATGACTCCTCGAAGGTTTCTACCTCTCACGTTAAGGTCTCTTTCTATATATTGTTTTCGCCAAGCACAGAGTGATGCGAGCGTTTCCCTTTCCTCAACTTCACTTTTGATTTGGTCAATCAAGGTATTCGTAGAGTTATCCACATATTGTTTATTGGCCACATCGTCAGCATCTGTTGGCATCTTCACATGGCTTATTTTCAAAAAGTCTGCATCGATATTTCCATCGTGAGTATAATGGAGGGTTATACCTGAACAATCACAAGACCCTTGCGGCTCTTTATCAGAGTCTTATGCCGATTTGGCAGAGTAAACGAACTTGTTGATATTCATGATGAGACTGATGCAGTAGAGTTGAAAAATTTGAATATATTGGATGACACTGGTCTCTTTCAATTCCTCGATAATTGCCACGATCTCATTATGTACAGATGTATAACCTGCCGATCCAGATGCAGTGAGAAGTCTCAACCTGTCGACCAGCTCATTGACATCATCCCAATACACGTATTCAACTGGTTTTTGGTTGAATGTCAAACTATCGATTGGAATGCCACTACCAGTGGTGTGGTTTTATTTTTGATAGTACTCTTCATACATCCAAGACTATTGAGATGAGGTTTTGTCAACTCTATAATCCTTTTATAATTTTCCAAATCTTCCTTCTCATATTTTTTGGGGTAATCATAAAATAGCAATTGATACAGGCCTGGTGTTTCCTTGAACTGATGTCCTTCTGTTGTGATTCTTCCTTCGCGAAAATCAATTTCCTTACCCCCCAGGAACCATTTTGAAGAAACAAAGTCGTATATAGGACCGTAAACCATATCAATTTGCTCACTTTCACAAAAAATATTCCATGATATATTCCCGTGACATTGTTGGATATTGTTCTGGATGATCATTCAAAACATCCTTTGGAATTTTTTGATTTGATTCCAAACTATCGAAGACCTAATCTTCATCTTCTTCTTCTTCAGCATCCGCAGCAGCAACCTCTTCCAGCTGTAAAAATTTGGTGGGTTCTAAATGCTGCTGCGTTTCGTCCACTTTTTCAGGTTCTGTTTTTATCAATTGTTTGACATATTTCGGTATGAATGGTCTCAGTGGGGGTGGTTTCAATTTCCGTTTGGGTGCTGAGTATGCAGCAATTCGTTTCAGCGGTTCAGTTATGGGTTGGAATAATTTTTGAATAGCTTCATCTTCTTCAGACTTGCCCAATTTCAGTGCCAAGTATTTCCTTCGCACTCCTTTTGCTAACTGATTTATTTTAGATTTACGTTCAGCATCAGCAATTTGATCATCTATACTTGTCGATGACATGATGCCCACTGAGGAATTACTCCAGCATCACACTCTTATAAATTTTTCAAAACCCATGCGATATCTGCCATTGTTCTATCGAAATCGTTGACAATGACCAAAGTGCCAAATTTCTCGTTCCAACATTTCGAGCAGATTGTTTTGAATTCATCTTAGGTGAAATCAGGTGAGACATGTTCATCAAATACATGTTTCAAATTCATGTCATCCTGCTTGAATAATACAATGACATTACAGTTATCTCTTATCAATTGTTTTGGTGTTTTTGAATAGGTCTGGCAAAGGTAGGCAGCATCGATTGAGTGTCGGCACATTGCATAATATTCTCGAATTTTATTTTGTTTATCGCGAGCCACTTCGTCGAAAATGAATATGGAATTTTCTCGTGCTTCGGCCGGATCGACTATTCCATCATTGTCTTCGAAGGGAAAGTAACCCATACCTTTGATTTTCTTCAAGACCTCTTGCAGCAGTTGATATTTCGGTTGAAACAATGATTTCGAGTAGACGTAGATGGTTTTTAATTTGGCACCATTCGGATTAAATAACAAACTCAACATAGCGTTGGTTTTACCACACCCACTCGGACCGCAAAATATAGCTCTGAAAGAATCGGGTAACAGAACACCGTGTCAACTCTTTTTCGAAACATTAACAAAATCTAAATTTTCTATAGGCAGCGTAGGTTTCTGCTGAGTAACCTTCATGGTCTCTCACATTAAACTGTGAAAAAAGCATCTGACGCTCCGTTAAATGCGACTAACGGTTCTTTAAATGCGACTAACGATTCGTTAAATGCGACTTACGCTTCGTTAAATGCGACTAACGCTCATACCCTTCATACACAATTACTCTGAGCACATTTGTCAGTATAATGCTAACCTTCGAACGACAAGGAGGTGGTATCGTGAACACTCTGATCAATGAACTCCCCTTTGAGTTACACTCACCTGGATACCAGTACTGTGGACCTGGAACGCAACTGCAGAAGAGGTTAGCTCTTGGTCGAAAGGGCATTAACGGTCTAGATTCCGCCTGCCGTCGACACGATACAGCCTATTCTCAAAATAAGTCTTTGGAAAATCGTCATGAGGCTGATTTGGAGTTGGAGGACAGTGCGTGGGAGCGATTCAAGTCGAAAGACGCTAGTTTGGGAGAGAAAGCAGCCTCTTGGTTCGTAACGACAGCCATGAAGACCAAACGCAAACTCGGTATGGGTGTGAAAAAGACATCATTCAAAAGGGCCATCGTTCAGAAAATTGAAAAATCTCTCAAATCTCTCAATTCGGGTGATATCCACAAGTCATCGCTGGCTGCTCAACGTGTTGCTAGACGTTTGCTTGAACAAGAAGGAGGTCGTAAAAAATTCGAGTACCTCGAATGATACCAACTGAAGGGAAAAGTGGTGGTATTCTACCTTTGATACCAATATTTGCTGTCCTTAGTGCCCTAGGTGGTTCGGCTGGTGGCGCTGCAGGAGCTGCCAAGACTGTGATTGATGCCAAGAATGCAAAGAAAAAAGTTGAAGAAGATCAACGTCACAACAAAGCAATGGAACAGATTGGAAAACAGAGGTCAGGATTACCCAAAAGAGCCCTTTTCGATGTGGAGTGGAGACGATATGCGAAACAATTGAAAATTCCTCATTACAAGGAAGTCTTCATGCGTGATAAACTCGCACACCCTACACCAGCAGCCAAAGACTGTGCCATCGTTAATTTGTATTTGCAAAAGAACAAAGAAACCCATTGGGTAGCTTACTGCAAACATGACAATAAGGTGAAATATTTCGACAGTTTCGGTCATTTGAAACCACCCGTAGAATTGGTGAAATATCTTGGCAATGTCAAAATTTAATACAACAATGATCGCTATCAGAATTTCAATGAGACGAATTGTGGGCATTTGTGCTTGGAATTCCTCTATAAAACTAGTGTGTAGCACTGGTTGAGGTTCAGTCATGTCTCTGATTGTCACGCTGACAAGTCATACTTCCACGGCTAGCAGTGACTTCACCAACCCGATTCCCTTGGACCCTGACGCTGAATACGGTTTGTCTTTGATTGGTTCCCATTCGTACAACAGCATCCCAAACATAGAGAAGGGTAATAGAAAGTTTCACTATTTCAAGAACGCTGATAAGACCAAGAGAGAAATCATCAATATTCCCATTGGTTCCTACGAAATCACTAACATTGCCAAATTCCTAACGAAACTCATAGAAAAACCCCAGGATATCAAGAGGAAGAAAAACGACGAACAGGAAGAAGATATAAGTGATAAAGTATTTTCTCTGAAAGCCAATCTCAATACTCTAGAGTGTGAAATATACAGCAAAGTACATACCATTGATTTTCGACCTGAGGACTGCATCGGAAAATTACTGGGATTTTCAGAGAGATTGCTGGAACCTGGCCAAGTTCATAAGTCTGATTTACCAGATACCAAACTTCTCCCAGCCGCTTGGTATGAATAATTTGGATCAGTTATATTGGGATATTATAAGTTTCTAAACTGTGAATTAGGGAGAAGTGAGGTTATGTACTAAAAACATAAGTCATAAATTGTCCTGAAAGCAATTCTACTGGTAAATGGCAAGCTAAAGACTGAGATACTGCTGTGGAGGAATATCCGGAAGTGTCAGGAAACCTAGTAAATATTTTTCTGGAACCCTTTCATTAAAACACCATCCATTTTGGTCTGTTAATCTGACACCGATCCCTTTTTGCTTCTGAAAGTTTCTTGTTCCAAAAATATTAACTTTCATATAGGTTTCGATTTGGTACGATTTTTTATGAAAGACAAAAAGTAGTAACCAGATTTCTGGAGTTTTTGTGCCTTTGAGTTTTTCCAAGGTAGAAAAACATGGTACGACACCTGGTTTTTATGGCGGTTTTTCCATCATTTTTTGTTTCTGAAAAAGATTTCTATAGATACGAGAATTCGAAAAATCACGGGGAGTTGTACTTTACCTGCGATAGTTGAATTTTTCCTGCGAAGCAGTTTTTTTAAATTACCGACCGAATTTTCCTAAGTACATTTGATTTTGATACTCAGAATATTTCTCCACCGTATTGTTTGGTTTCAAATTTTCAATATTTTCATTTGAGTGAGAGTGACAGTGAATTGCAGTGTTGGTGCAACGTTGACATTGATACCGTTTCAATTGTCATATCTCCCTTCGTATTTCGTGTACGGATTTCAGAGCCAGTTTTGAGTAAGTGACTGCTACCGTTTTATTTCATTTTCTTGAACAGAGTTCACAAGTGACACCCGGAAGTAAGAACCTGGGGTATATAGATTTTTATATCCTTTCTCGATCACTGATCCCTCGATTACACAACCGTCGCAAATCACTTTGGTACCGTGAACTTTTAGTTCCCACAAGCCGCTGAGAATAACCGGGTAGTAGAAACAAGGTTCACCGTTGATCGGTACTCTTCCCGATTTTGCAATGAATATATTGGTTCTCCAGCCGCTGAGAATACCGGAAAGGCGGAACTTATTATTTCTAGCAGCAACAAGCGGTTGTGAAATTTTATGTGGTCAGGTCCGCGTTCTAAGAAGTGTTTAATAAGTAATCTGTTTTGGGAAGATCTGACTGGTAAACCTTCGCGAGTCATTTGGTACTGCGAATTTAGTCCCCTAGTCGCTGAGAAGTCCGGGCTCAGGGACGGAGTTCGCCATTGATCAGTACCGTTAATCACTCTAAATATTAGGTCCCTAAGTAGCTGCGAAGTCCGGGCTCGGGAGCTAATTGCATTAAAAGTGATACCGTTCTTTATTTTTTAATTTATTACAAAAAGGGTTCCCGTCTTATGCTTCCTAAAGTCCGTTCTCATTCTGCTTAAGTTGAAGTTCTATCTAATTATTATTCTTTTACTTCAGAGGTATACTTGTGAAAATTTTAAGTTGAAAGGTTTATATTTGGCACAAGCTCTGAAATCGGTAACGTTCTACCGACCGAGATAACGTTCAATTTTTATTTAAAGTCATTTTCTTAAGGCTTCCATTTACCGAGTTGCTCACCCGTTCACTTGTTGATTTTCCGATAGAGTATTACCGTTAAATTTCTATCTGCTTTGTTTGTGAGCATACTCGTTTTAATAAAACAACAATTGTGAGATTGAAATTTCAGTTTGTTTTCCTCAGTCACCCCACTTTTCCAGGTTTATATCTCGACAACAATTCAAGGTTAATTTGTGCTTTTCTGAATATCAAGTGAGATACCGTCCAGGGACGGCTGTTTAAGTGAACTTTCGACGAACCGTTACCGAACCGAAATTAGTATATTTTATTTTTCTGATCTACTGAATGTATCGGTGTTGAATATTTATATTCCAATACCGATTTTTCAGTGGATTTTGCTGCCGGTACTCCTGTTGGAAGTAATAGGTGTAATTAAAGCCTACACCCTATTACAAAAGTCTTTTCTGGTCACATTATCAGACCCCTGGGATACCGTATCTCCATCTGCTGCTACCTGGGCCTCCCTAACGACTTTTGAGGGAGCAGTGGACCATACCATTCCAAAAACTGGCGCCCGAGTTTTTCTTTGGAATTGGAGTCTGTTTCTAGCCGAGAAATAGAACCAGTTTCCGAGAAACCGACTGCGCCAAGAAGTAACGCCCGCCGAACCCCGAGAAAAGCGTAACAATCTACCTGTGTCGAGCAAAGGTGAAATCAACAACATCACGGTACACATTCTCGATCAAGATTTTGCTCCGGTGGATTTCAAAGGTGAACTTAATGTCATAAGATTGGTTTTGAAAAAACTCTGAGATGGGTTTGTTTTTGATATATTCAATCACAACACATCCACACCATCAGTAGTGAAGAAGTCCTCCAACAGGTCGGTCACTTCCAATTTTTCTGCTACAAATCAGCGATTTCTGCAATCATTGGGTTACAATGTTGTCTCGACACGTGTTCGACATCTACCGCCGTCCTCAATTCGACGAATCCATCCAACGTTTGGAAACTAGAACTCATTACCCATATGTGAAATCCTTCGAGAATAATGATATTGTTGAAATTTCCATTCAACAAAAGTGAAACATGGTTACTCATATACGATGCTGTGATAAGTATCAGAGGAACAATGAAAAAAACTGCTGAAGACGGAACTGTTCATTTTGTTAATAATGCGCCAGCTTTCTTTTTCGACACTATCTCATACGAAGTCAATGGTAAAGAATTGGATACAGTTCGTAATCCTGGAATAATGAGTACACTCAGAGGATGCCTGTGATATAGTGCAGACGATACCAACCACATGTGTACTTCTGGATGGAATTATCCCAATGGATCTCTACGAAATGATGCTGATGGATTTTTAATTTTCACATCCCACTGAAACACCTTTTGGGCATTTTCAATGACCTTACTTTTGCCACGTGTGGTAAACAATCTCTACGTTTGGTTCGTGCACGCAACGATAACAACAGCATATTCATCAAAGATGCTGCCAATGCACCTGGAAAGACTACTGCCCAATTGAAGATCGAAGGCATCGAATTGAAAGTGAAGCACACTTTACCTAATGATGAAATTCGTTTGAATCTATTGCAATCTATCAAAGCTAATACACCCATAATGATACCCTTTCGAAAATGGGAACTTCACGAACTACCAGCATTGACTGAGGGATCAACGAAAGAAATCTGGGCTGTCAAAACTGCTTCTGCCATGGAGAGCCCTCGATATATCATCACAGTATTCCAAACAAGCCGTGTGGACAACTTGCATAAAGATCCCACATACTTTGATAATATTGATATAATGGACATCAGATTGACATTGAACAGTGACATCTACCCGCACGAGCAAATGAGATTGGATTTTGGAAAAAGCGATTTCGTTGAGGCACATCCCACCTACACAGACTTCTACTCCAGCTACATGAACTCTCCAAGATAACAACCACTACTCGATTACATAACTTCAAAAATCGAGCCATTTTTGTGATAGATGTTTCCAAAAGGGCTGAATTCATGAAGTCGAGCACCGTGGGTGTGAAGCTCGATATTGAAGCTAAAAATGGGTTCCCATCTAACACGCGTGCCTACTGTGTCATCATTCACGATTGTGTTATAGAAAATTTACCATTGAGTGAGATAGTTAGACATTTATCGTGAAGAGATCTGAGTGGGACGATCAGTTGTATGAAAGACTCTGAAGATGAAGGTTGCAGCAGTAGACATACAAGGATTCGATTTGAGTGGTGTGTTTTACCCCAAAGAAATTTCCATAACCAATGGGACGCAAACAAATTATTTTTTGCTGAAGCCCCCGCAGCCGTATAGTTCACTTTCTGCTGCAGAGAAACGACAAGTGAGATATGTCGAGCAGAACGTGCACGGCTTGCGATATTCCGATGGATTCGTCGACTACTCTGATTTGAATAGTATTTGGCAATCTCTGATGTGATATATGTGAAGGGGCATCAAAAATTCGACATTCTCCAAAATTACTTTGCTGGATACACATCACCATCGCACATTGTTAATTTGGAAAAATTTCATACTGAGCAGGCTACAACCACTCAGCCACCAGTTTTTTCCTTTGAGAAACCTCTGTGTATGAATCATAGAGGTAAAAAAGTGCGCTGTAGTCTGATACACTGTTTTGCAATATGGAAGTGGATGGTGCAGCAAATGGTATGGTAGTCGATCCGGAAATTTCATCTTCAGTGGAACAATTCGAGAAGTTGAGATCACCGTTGGCAGTAGCATGGAACGATGTATTTTCCAATTCAAATAGATGTGAATTCAATAGAAAACCTACACGTAGGATAACACCTGTACGTATTCCCAAATAAATATGTGAGTCATATAGTTGTTTAAATGTATGAGTGGGTTGATTGGGTTTTCAGTTGTTTGTATGCAATGGCTTTGTTGAGATCGAATTATATAATTTTGTCTGAAGTCTTTTCCAATATTCTCTACATTAATCCTCCAGAAAAAGTGGATAAAGTGTTTGTAAATTTTGAAAATGCGAGCGGATATAAAAACGAAACGTTGAATTGGATGCCAATGATTCCGACCGCACTGAATGAAGGTCATCTGCATGTTTTGAGTGCCGAAATACCTGCCCATTCCAATTCTTACAAGCTGAGACTTGTTTTTGAAGTACACAGTTTTGGAGACTTACCTGATTGGAAGGAAATCGAACCACAACCTGCCAAGATCTGCCTCGAGTCTGATATAAAAACAATTTTGGGTCTGATATACTTCATTACAAGCGTATCACTGATGCAAATTTTCAAATTTTTGCTCAAATATCTATTCAAAGTGTCGCAATATGAAGAGGGTGAGGTTCAGCGAGGATAATCAAGTGCGCTACTTGTATGTGTGGCAATTTGCATACAGACAATCAAGAAGCACATTTTGGGAGTATTTTCCGATCGACCGAATTCGTTTCCAGAGACGCATCGCAGAATCATCCCGATCGATTGAACCGATTTTAGATCAATCACATCGAAAAAACATATTTGAAGCAAGATTTGCATAAATTGGATTCGTTCAATGGAGATATTATCGTAATCAAAATATTTTTTGTTTATGTACTTGTATCATCAACACCTTTTTCGCCGGGAGCAGAATAAGAATTACCACTTTTGACATACATCTTCCCAAGAGCGGTAATTCCAGTTTCAGTTTTGTAATAAATTTTCGACAAGAGCCTAATCGGAACTACCGCTTTTGACATGCATATTCACAAGAGCGATAATTCCAGTTTCAGTTTTGTTACAAATTTTCGACAAGAACCAAATCGGAACTACCGCTTCTGACATTCATCTTCCCAAGAGCGGTGATTCCAGTTTCAGTTTTGTCACGAATCTCCGACCAGAGCCAAATCGGGACTACCGCTTTTCACATGCATATTCACAAGAGCGGTAATTCCAGTTTCAGTTTTGTTACAAATTTTCGACAAGAGCCAAATCGGAACTACCGCTTTTGACATGCATATTCACAAGAGCGGTAATTCCAGTTTCAGTTTTGTAATAAATTTTCGACAAGAGCCAAATCGGAACTACCGCTTTTGACATACATCTTCACAAGAGCGGTAATTCCAGTTTCAGTTTTGTCACGAATCTCCGACAAAAGCCAAATCGGAACTACCGCTTTTCACATTCATTCATACAAAAGCGGTAATGGAACTACCGCACCTAGAATACATCTTCACAAGAACGGTCTCGACAGCGTCGACTTCATGACACGTACCCGTATCGTCACATGTACCGATGTCATATTCCAACTCCAATCGATGGACGTGACCTTGAAGTGAGCCAGAATTCTGCTTGTATCCCTACTCAAACTTATTGTATATAAGCTGGAAAAATACTGATGCCTTCAGAGACGTAGACTTGTTCAGTCACCACTTCTCAACCCAACTTCGGAAATTGTCCCATATTTTGTAACCCCAACAAAAAAAAATCTTATACTATATCAGCTCTGTAGTTCGAACATATAATAAGCGGTTCACATTTATTTGTGAGCAGCCTCCGGTTCAGATCTATTAGGCTACTTGCACACACACCAATCTTGGACGGCCGATTTTATACCGGTCGTCCAAATTCCAATAGTGAATCACATGTGGGAACGGGACCTGGCACACACGTCGACCGTTGATCGGTGCCGGTAAAATATCGGTTAGCAGCCGTCCACTGCCACTGCATGGACGGTATTACCAGGAAGTAGTGGCGTGTGTGTGTGAGAGAGGAAAGGTTTTGGCATTGGAATGTGTTCTTTCTGCCACAGAATTTTTGAGGTTTTGGCATTGGAATGTGTTCTTTCTGCCACATAATTTTTAAACGAGCATCTAGCCCTATATTTTAATTTGCACGAGGTAATGTATTTGATGATGGCGTCGGGTACTTCTCGATTGTCAAGAGCAAGAAGATGCGCGATATTAGTTGGTAATTGCACATTTAATGATATTAAATCAGCTAATAAGGCAGAAATATACCTAGAGGTATTTGCACATTCAAAAAAAATGTGATTCAAGTTCCCAACTGATAAATTGTTACATGAACATTTATTAGAATTAATTATTCCTATTTCGGCGAGGTGAGCAGGAAAGCAACCATGATTAAGTTTCATTCTACTAATTGAACGTGAATAGAATTTTGTTACTCGGTATTGTGTAATATGCGGAACCTCTCTTGGTAGTGTGGGGTGTATGAGTGTGTACTGATTATTGCTTGTTCGAACGAAAGACAGCCATCTCTCTTCCCATTGTTTTCGCTGTGAAGTTTTCAAGTAACTAATTCGATCTTCATTTGCAAAAACGAATTCAATGTCCTTAAGTGCAGTTGCTTCTTCGGCTGCCTCGTCGGCTAATTCATTGCCCTTTATGCCTACATGTCCTTTGCTCCAAATGAAGGTAACTTTAATATTGTGCTGGGACAGTTTACTTAAGGTATCACGTATGTTGCATATCAATTCCTGTTTGAAATTATTTGAAAGTTGAATTTTCAACGAGTGTAAAACAGATTGTGAGTCTGTTATCATTACGATATTTTCCAATCTCTCAGTTGTAACCCACAGCAAGGCTCTTTCTATGGCTACCGCTTCTGCGGTATAGACGGAGCATTCGTTCTGGATTCGGATTTTGTAGGTTTCATTGGTGTTTGAAATGTAAAATGCACAGCCTGTACCTCCAGTGCATGTTTTTGAACCATCTGTATAGATAACGGTATCATGTGTGTAATCACTCAGTATGGCATTCAGAACAGCATTATTGAATGTAGGGTTATCGTTATAGTTAGGGAATATGATTGTGGGTCGGAATATAATAGTATTAAATTCACATGAGTAAATTGGCCATTTTTGGAACTGGTGAGTTAGTTTTAATGAAGGCATCTGCCAATGGGGGTTCCTTACTATTCCAGTATTTATTGGTGAGGTTTGCAGTATTGAGTTCGGCTATTCGTGCTAAGACTGGAGTATTACATGATCTGATCTCAATCATCATTTTGTTGGTCAAAAATTGTCTTCAAAGTTCTAGTGGGGGTTCGGAGGCCCCTACCAGTATAGCATGACATGGAGAGGAATTCATCAATCCAAGACAAATGCGGATTGATTAATACTGAATGCGATTTAGTTTGAGTAGGTTAGTTTTACTTGCTGAACCATAGAAAATACTCCCATAATCCAAGATCGAGCGAATATAGGTACGGTAGAACATGAGTGATATTTTAGGGTCTGCTCCCCACCTCTTTTTCGATGCACACCTGAGCATATTGATACCTCTTTGGCATTTACTTTTGATGTATTCTACATGCTCAGTCCACAAAAGCTTGGTAACAAGTATCAAGCCCAGATATTTGAAATGGTTTACAACTGGAATATTATAACTGGCGAGTGTCAATTGCTCCACTGCAGGTTGTCTATGTCTCGAGAAAAATACCACTGCTAATTTATCCGCTGATAAATCAAAGTCATGTTCTACCAACCAATTTTTGAGAACATACATGATATACCTCAGTTCTCTGACACACTCAGTATATGAATCATGGATAGTATATAAGCAAACATCATCTGCGTATTGGGTACACTTGACTGAACTTCCAAACTTGTCGTGAATACTAGCAGTGTATACATTGGAAAGTAGTGGACTCAATACTGAACCTTGTGGAAGTCCATTTCTACATAATCTGGGACCGTGTAGAACATTATTTTGATCTTTGAGATAAATAGTTGTAATCCTATATAATTCTTCCAAATTAGCAGATGCCCTCATTGAAATACCAAAATTATCCAATTTTATTATTAGTATATCCAGATCCACAACATCATATGCACCTTTGAGGTCAAAGAAAAGACACGCGAGATATTTGTTTTTTGATAGTGAACACTGAATGTCAGTAACTACTTGGGTAAGTGCATCAATGGTGCCCAAACCCCTACGAAAACCATACTGACTGTTTGGCAATAAAGCTCTGTATTCAAAGAGCCATTCCAATCTTACCCTTATCATTCTTTCGAAAGTTTTAGTAATTGTTGATAACAACGAAATGGGCCGATATGATGAGGGTTCTTCTTTATTTTTGTGAGGTTTAAGGATCACACAAATGATGATTTCTCTCAGCTTCTCTACATAGTTATCTTTCAACCACCAACCATTTAATATATTTAAAATATATTTCTGAACCTTCTCCGTTGTATTACTGAGTATTTGATAGGTTATATAATCTTAACCGAGAGCAGTGCTGCGACTTACTTTGAGAGCTGTATTGAGTTCTTCAGGCGAAAATTCCTTGTCAATTACGTCACTAGTATCAGAGGTACTTTCATTATTAGGGTGTATAGGTTTTGTTAGGAACTAATTGTGGTGCAAATTTATCGAGTAATTGCCCAATGAGTTTTGAGCAGATATTGTTTCGCTTTTGGGCAGTATTTTTATTATTATTCTTATTGATGAATTGCCAGATTTCCGAAATGGGTGTACTTTTATTTAATTTACTAACAAAGTATTTCCAACGATTCCTACTTTTCTCCTTGAATGAAAGTTTTGTTAATGCACTTACTCTTTTGAATTCAATAAAATTAGCATAGTTTGATTGTTTTCTGTACTTATCTAAGGTAGCCTTTCTGTTTTTCAATAACAGGGAGCATTCGTTGTCCCACCATACCGGTTTACGAACAGACGGTAAAAATGTTTTTTTACTGGGATAGTATTATCCGCTGCCTCAGAAATAGTATTCATAAGAAATGTGAATTGTTCAGGAGTGGATGAGGAAATGTGAGGGTGTTTGAATTCAGTATCTAGTTCTGTTTTTGATTGAGTCCAATTAGCATGATTTTCATCCCATCTCGTCGAGGGGTTGACGAAAGTAGGAGTGTAATCATCGATGTTCTCGATAAGGATGGGGTAATGATCTGAACCCATAGGATCAGGTGAAACTTGCCATTTATATTTGCCCAAGAGGTCGGCCGTAATCAAGGTGATATCCACAGCCGAGTCATGTTGACTCGGCCGAGGAACCCTAGTGGGTTGTCCGTTATTTAGAATAATGTGATTCGTGTCATCTAAGGAGTCATATAGGATGCAGCCTTGGTTATTGGTGCTGTGAGAACCCCAACAAGCGTGGTGAGAATTAAGAACACCGCCTAGAATGGAATGTGTGTCGAATTGTTTGAATAAATTAACAAAATCTCTTTTTGTAACTACAATATTTGGTGGTTTATAAACAGAGACAACGCTTATATTCTGTTTTTCTGATTTCATCTCACATGCTTCAATCCCTGGGTTGAAATTGCGGTTCAATGGTATGTGTTGGTATGCTAAGTTGGAACGGATGAGTATACCAACTCCCCCTTTCCCATCATTTCTAGCTCTATGAACCAGGTTGTATGAGGGTATCTTGAGATTTGAATTCGGTTTTATCCAAGTTTCAATAAATTAAATCTGTGGAATTTTCAGTTGAAAAACTCATTAGATTGGCTTTATTCGCTATTAATGATCTGGAATTCCATTGAAGTATTTTCATTTGTTGTGTTTTTGATTTAATATGAAGAGTCTTGATCGCTATCTAAAATTTCCATTACATCTGTATCTCTAGCCGTTTCAAAACTAGAGTTAATACACTGTCTCACATCATTTTCGTAGGCTATATTTTCATTAGTTTTATTGGAGAAGTTTTGTATGTAGGTGTAATTTTTGAAATGAGTTCTTCTTTATATTTCATAAATTCTTCGCGGTATCGATTTGGCAAAATACTAGTCGATTCACTTTTTTCATTCGCAAGTGAATTTTTTTGGGAGGTACTTCGGGAAGTGGATGGATGGGGAAGCATTAAGTTTCCTCTTTATCGTTGGGTTAGGTCTCGTGTATCTTCTGAGGGGGGTATTTGGTGGGAATGAGGGGGGATCAGTTGGAACAGAGGGGTTGTGTAAGGGGGGGAAATTATCTAATGTATTCAGAATATAGAATCTATTATTAGTGATCACTTTACTGTATGATGGGTTGTTGACTACAGATTCAGCTTCTTTGAGAGAAATATTTTGTGTGGCCATAACAGTTTTGATGTTGTACGTAAACAAGACATTTCTTCGAGATAGTTGAATGATCATTGTTTTTGCAAAAAATGCAGGAGGCCTTATTTTTTTCATTATTGCAGGTTGGTTCATTTTCTTCATCATGGGAGAGAGCGCAGTTCTGACAAAGATTTTTTTTGTTTCACACAGCTTTGCTGTGTGCCCATATTTCAAGCAAGAAAAGCATTGAACGACCGGTTGAATGTAAGTAAGTTTCAACGGGAAAATTCACCAATCTGAGCTGGACGCAAGACGGTAATTGATTGCCTACGAAAGTTATAATAACATTATGTCTAGGAACATAATCGATTGCCCCATTATTTTTATTCACTTTCCTTTTCATCTTTTTCACATCAGAAATAGGTATGTTCGATTGAATGTTGTCTTTCAGGAACTCTTCAGTGAACATAGTATCAACTGCTCTTATGATTCCTTTTTTGTGTGTAAAAATTTTTGGAATATATGCAATGAAATTGTTTTTCAAAATCAAATCGTGATTAACTAGCATGTTAGCCGCCTCGTGATTTTTAAAGATGACTTTAACTCTGTTGACGCCAACAGTTTTGATGTCCACTATATTATCTCTGAACACATCATTCTCAAAAAGAAAGTGACCAACTCCAACTGGGTATAATCTTCCGATGTTTTGTCTGTATGTTCAACAAAAACATGATAAAGTTGACAGTCATCTGGTTTGTACCTATTATCGAAATCAATATTTGTTTTGATGTTTGTACTTACCTCTGGCTGCTCATTTGGAATGTTATCCAGATTATTATCGCTATTTGTTTTGGGCGGCGTATTGCCGCCCTCTTCATTTAACATATCTGACGAATAAAAGTAAAAAAGAAGGAGAATAAACCACACTTCGTGAAGAATCTATCTCCAAATGAATGGATAATGAAAAACTTCAGATAGCAATGGTAAAAAGGCAATGCCCACTTCAATAAGAAATTCGCTCAGTAAACACGTTCACACACCTTGACTGATCGAATCGAACTGAAGTAGCAGAAGTAGTGGCGTACGCAACTGAATACACGCTTGCACACCCACCGATTGTTTACCGACCTTTTCAATCGACTGCCTGGTGAAATTGTAGATACGAAGTACTACTTTGATTGATAGGATAAATCCAGTACTTGCGCTTAATCCCACGGCTCTTAATTCGGCGATACAATAACCACATAGCAACAACTCGTTTGGGATACATTATTTTTCAATAACCTCGTGTCACGACAACAAAGCATTCGATTGTTTGACCGGTAAAAATCCGATGAGTCTGCAAGCACCCGCTACCAATAAAATATCGGCCGATTTTATACTGGCCGTCCAAAATCGGTGTGTGTGCAAGTAGCCGATAGGTTCAAATGTATAACTTGAGTTCACTAGTAGACACTTTTTCGTATAAGTACCGAACTTTTTACTACATCATGCCTTTTTTGTGTAGTGTAAACTTAGTTTGTTCTCTACTCTTATATTACTTTTTCACTCAGCCGTAACAATCATAATGTATTTTTCATTAGCCATATATTATGTAGCATCTAAGGTTTTTTCCAGTGAACATGTAATTAGGCCTGTATTGACCTGTTTATTTGTTTGGAATAAATAAATGAAATATTGATAATACATTAAGGAGTACACAACACATCATACAGACAATCCACTTGTAGAACAAAAAAATAGTTTTTTTTTCTTTCACACAAAATCAGTGGTGAGTGCTTTTCACATATCCCCAGCTGTGAATCGGTAATTGTGAAAAAATAAATTTCGGAATTGATGAGTTTCCGCAATGGAGAATGCTGTCAGAAAGCTCCTAACCAAATTTTGGAACTCTAGGAGAAAAATGATTTTTATTTTTATTCAGAGGTTGAATAACCCCTTTGAATTCTTTTGGACCGAAAATGGAAAACAGATTTCCTTGAAAATGTACACAGAGTGCATTATAAGATGCAGATTTCGGAACTAAAAATAATTTCTCTGTCTCATCTAGTATTGAAAAATCTCGATGAGTGTGTGATAAATTGAATTTCGATTTTGATGAGTATCCCCAAGATGGAATACTGTGACGAATTTCTTCACAAACTTTGAGAGCTCTAGGAGAAAGTTGATTTCTTCGAGGAAAACCTAATGTAATATTAACTCAAGTGACTAACCTTACATGAACCCTTTTACTATTTCAGGACCGAAAATGGAATGAAGATTCCCTGTAAAATGCAAACAGAGCAGTGTCTTACGTGCTGAAAACGATTTTTCCCTATTTGTTAGTTTCCGAGATATAACGTTTTTCATGTGAAGAAATATATTTCAAATTTGATGAGTTTTCGCGATGGAGAATGCTGTCAGAGAGCTCGTCACCAAATTCGGGAGCTCTACGAGAAAGCCGATTTTTTCTAGGAAAACCTAGCCTAACCTAACCTAGCCTAACCTAACCCAACCCAACCTAACCTAACCCAAACTTAACCTAAGTGACTAACCTAACATAACCCCTTCGACAATATTCGGACCGAAAATGGAAAATAGATATCCCTCAAATTGCAAACAAGTAGAGGGCTTAAGACGGAAGTAGACCTCCTACCACCACTTTGACCTTGATTAACCTTGTTGAAGAGTCACCTTGAATGACCTTTGGTGTGTGTACTACCAAGCGCATGCAAGTTGACTTTGAATAACCTTGATGATGAGTCACCTTGAATGACCTTTGGTCGTGTAGTGTGTGTACTACCGAGCGCATGCAGGTTTGCCCTTGAATACCCTTGAGTGTTGGCGTGGTCTAGATAAATATGCATTGCCCTTGAATGACATTGGTGAATCATTTCTAGGCTGCAATTGAATAACATCAAAGGATCTTGTGACCTCCGATAACTTTGAGTATTCCCGATATCGAATGACTTTGTGCAATGTCCTTTAGGCATTTCAGTATTTTTCTGTGTCACGCGGAATGACCAATAGGAACAGCTTAATTGATTCTTGTTCTGGTCAGAAACCACAAATTCTATGTTGGCTACACTGAGACCTCGAAAAATTAAAGTTAACAACTGACACTTGACGGGACATGAAAATCAGACAATTGACAATTTATTGAAAGATGCAAAAATAACCAAAACATCAAGTTTATAACCCCATTAATTTTCAAAAATAAAAACAGAGGGCAATAATTAGAAATCACTCCTCATGATAACTTCTCTATAACCACAAACATAGACACCTAACTTAAGCTTAGTTGAGAACATTAAATTCTAAGGTGGGTAAAACATTGTTTTTGGTTATTTTATTCACCTCCTTCATATTTAGATTGCTCTTGTGAAGAGTAGAATAACTCCCACCCTCTACAGTAACTGGAATTCAAGCTATAACACTTTATCAATCAGAAGGACCATGACTACAAAAACAAGTTGAAAACAGATGTAGGAATCATTATTCTGGCATTGAAAATGCATCACAGTATTTCCACTCTTCTGCAGTGAAATAATCAGAACCTGATTCTATTTGTGAATTTGTTTTGTGAATGGAAATGTTGATGAGGTTTTGATGAAAGAGGTTATACAACCAAGCAAATATTGTCCTAAAACTCTGCCAAAAAAACAAAAAAAGTACAGTAGCGAAAATTCACATGCTACATGGTGAACCTAACCTATTCGATTGAAAAGTAAAATACTTGGAAAGATGGAAAGTTTCAAGTACAATGTTAATGATTCGAATATCTATTTTTCCCGCGCCAGGAAGTGACGTTAAACTCATCCTTTCAAAAAGCAAGTTTTTTTTGAGGAAGTAAAAAAAAGTAGAGAGAATTCGGCGTGCTCTGAGAAGTTCAAGACGAACCTAATTCGATATTTGGCAGAATTTTGGCTATTTTCTAACTCTGTTGGGATTATTTGGATGCTGGTTCGATTATATCTTTGGCTCTGTAGTTGGTGAGCAAAAGTACTCCTCCAAAGAGGGATCATTTCTTAGGACTCCAGTCACTCCTTTTCTTGTTACTACTCAAAATAGCCCACACACCATCTAAGGTAGGATCACCGTCCTTTGAATCAGACAAATGCATCTCACAAGTTGTTTGAGAGTATATTTCAAGAGAAAAATTCATTTGAAGGGCTTCTCGTTTTTCCAGTTGAACTCTGAAGAAATTTGACGTTTCTTGAATGGTGCAGTTTCGATGAGGAATGAGTATTCGGATGGAAAAAATCTGCTTTATGTATGCGATGGTACCAGGTGAAGATTCCTATATGCACCAGTGAGTTTGGTTTTGCAAATTAAGAACTCCCTGACACCTTAAAGATACATTTGACTTCAAGCCAAATATCCGGTAAGAGATCTCAGTTAGTTTTATGATACGCTGAAAGTAGAGAAGGCGACCAGGAATTGGAAGTCACTATCCATAGCGCAATATATCCACAGGGCTCTGATAACGGATGAATTCGTTTGGTTTTGATCAGTGTAGAATCATACTGATCAGTTTCAAATGCATATACTGATAATTGAAGCTCAGAAGAGCATGTAAACCAAGGTGATCACCAAGGTAAAAGTAGCTATTCGCTGATACATACTTTTTTTTTATTTGCTGATGAAGAGCGAAATACCACATTCAGTAGTAATATTTAATGAATATTAAATATATTTTGGTAAAATTCAATTCAACTTGATTCAACTTCATGTAATCAAATTTAGTGTTGTGTGTGAAGGATATTCCTGTAATCCATAATTGTTACTATCTCATTGAATATCTCTACCAAGTGACTATAAAATATTTCATTTACTAGCCAACCTTACTCACCCCACCGCCCACTGAGCTAGTCAGTGTCTTATCTCCTACGGTAAACTGAAAGGGACACTTTAAATACTTTTTTTTGTAACGAAACTCTGTTCGACAAGCCAACTAATAGTCGAAGGCCAAAACTTGCCAATTACAAAAAAAAATCCATCTCATTTGTAAATTTATTTTAGTAATTATTAGTGTTACACCCTGGATGGATGAGCTAGAAAAATTAGGTGTTATTGTTACTGATAGCCACTAAGGTCCAATAGAAATACTTTTTAGTGCGGATGTCGCTGGAAAATTGTTAACTGATCCACGGTATGTTTTGAAATCTGGTCTGGTTGCCTTCAAGACTTCATTGGGATGGACGTTGATGGGCAAAATTCAAAATTCGCCTCGAAAATGCCAAAATACTTCTTCAATGACTGCTACATCTTTGTCAAACAGATCAATCAATCTAAGCGATATTTGAAGCTTAGATATTTTAGACATTGCCGATCCCAATGAGAATAAAACCCATCAAGAACATGAAAAAATGACAATGGAATATTTCCTGAGTACAATTACCAGAGATGAAACGGAAAGGTATGAAGTTAAAATGCCATGGATAGTAGGTCACCCTCCCTTAGCTGACAATCTATATTCAGCTCAGAAGAGATTGGACAATTTGATGAAAAAAACTAAAACTAGATGGATTTTATGAAGAATATAACAGAGTCATCGAAGAATGGTTATCTTCATTTTGAATCCCATTATCTGCCACACCGACATGTTGTAAAATCAACTGCAAATGCCAGTACCAAACTTCGACCGGTCTTTGATGCATCCGCAAAACAAAAAAATCAACCTTCGCTGAATCATTGCTTAGATGAAGGCACAAATTTGATAGCCATAATCCCTTCAATTCTCTATGGAGTCCGAATATCAAGAATTGGAGTAATTTCCGATATAAGAAAAGCTTTTCTTCAAATAAAGCTTCACAAGAATGAAAGAAACTTTTTGAGATTCCTCTGGTATGAAATAAATGGTCAACTCAAACATTTCCGACATGCACGAGAAGTTTTTGGAGTAACATGTAGTCCTCTTTTATTGGGAGCAGTTATCAATCACCATTTACAAAGTATCCTTGACGAAAACGATTTGGAATATCGTCATACTTCGACAAAAACTATTTTAAAACTACAGAAAAGTTTTCATGTCGATAACTGTGTCACCAGTGTTGACTCGGAGGAAGAGCTATATGAATTCATGAGAGAGTCACAGCAGTTATGATCCAGGCCAAGTTTGATCTTCGCGAATGGGAACATAGTATTTTTTAAACTAAAACACAGAATATAGAGATGTCATACGTACTTGGATTGCACTGGAATAGATGCTCTGATACACTCAAGATTTGCCCTGATGCATTTGAGGACTTCAGTACCGAGAGAATATCGAAAAGAATTATCCTTTCAGTCACAAACAAAATTTTTGATCCTCTTGGTTTTGTTTCTCCTGTATTGCTATGTTCAAAACTACTCCTACTAGGCCAGACGACAGGTGGTTTCAGATAGAAAAAGGTCGGAATTTAATGAAACTTGGAGATGTTGTTCAGGGATGGTTAATTAACATTTTGTCAAGTTTTGGACCTCGAGGACCCTGTGCAAAAAGAGGAGGGGGGGAGAACTGCAAAAATCTCGACCTTTCGTCAGTTTTTCGTCAATTACCTTTTTTCCTTACATCCTACGACAAAAGCGTTCAGAAACATTTTGTAGTACGTGAAATTATCTACAATTTGAGTACTCACATATGTCTGTATGTCAATTCCTTACTGAGATATGGCGCTTCGCAGAAAATATTATTTTCCGAAATTCAGTAAAAATACCTCAAAAAAGCAGAAACCAACCTTATTTCTTATTTTAATAATAATAATTGTTGTTATTATGGTCTCTTGTTAGAATAACTAATTTTGAACCCCCCCAATCCCCCCTCCCTTCCCCACCTAACCCCAATTCTCAAAAGCTTATTTTCTACTGTAATTTCATACCAACCATATATCATGTCGGTAATATTAGTATTGACATTAGTTACTTTTTAGACCGATATTCCCTCTCCCTCTCCTTCCCTCCACTACATAATTGTTCCAGGGTAGGTAAAAAAAGACGTAGTCCTTTCGTAAACAAAATTATATTAACAAAATTAAGGTTTTGACAAAGTATACACTTGAGGCAACAGAGATATTGTTGAAAGGTCTCTCATACATAGTAGGTACGCATTTGTACTCATTACAGTTCTTGTCGAGATTTTTTAGCCGTTGGTTCTGCTTCTAATTGCTCGTCGTCCTCCTGCACAATCAGGCTGTTAAGGACGTCCTCGCCGTCGTCGTATTCGTCGATTATGTCTGACGAGTCCTCCTCGTTCAAATCAGTTGCAGGGGCGTTTTCGCAGGAGTGGCCTGTGCAGTACTTGCACATAGCTGAGCATCTAAGACCTGCTTTCTTGCAGCTGTAAGCTCCGGTGCTACAGCCTTTGCTGCACTTGCAGGAAACAATTTGGAGGATGTTATCTGGCACAGCATTTTCCGTTGTGGGGATTGGTAGTACCCCTCGCGTGGTTAGGCTCCAGCCCCAAACTGATGGGCGAAGTTCATTACCTAACCACGCTTGTACTTGCTGGTAAGTGCGGAGGGAGTGGTAATTGGCAGCGTCCCTTGTCGGTGGTAGGCGGGCTAGTTCCAATTTAGCCTTCGTCACTGATCGTGTAAATAATCGGTACCGCAAGTCGTCAAGGTTGTCATTGTCAATATTGCCTCCATAAACTACTACCAGGAACTTTTCTCCAGCGTCCTTGATTTGCTGAGGAGTAGCGTTTGATGTAAGAAACGGAGCCACTACTGCAGAGAGGGCGGTATTCTTCATATAGGTGCTGCAAATTTTTTTCTTCCCCAATCCATACGGTGCTGAAGTGGTATCACACCCACTCACTGCGTGGAGGAAAAGTATATCTTTGGGAGGAAAGGAACAGGAACTTGGTGAGTAGAGGACACTAGGACCACCACCTCTTCCACTTTTCTGAAGATAGATGTTCTTTATGGACATACCCAATGCCGTCAACAGAATAAGTATGTCCACATCTTCAGCAATAATAATGACGCTGTCGAATTCGCTAGCTTTGGATATGGCGGTGTTGACGATCAACACGTCGGCGTCTTCATGTGCTTGCTTCACTTCGATGCTAGCATTCGCCATTCTTGTCATCAACATCGAAATGAATGCGCTCTTATTGTGATCGTTTGCCAAAAACTTTTCTTGTGCTACAGTCACTTTGGTAGACGAGGAGAACACGATTTTGGTTGCTGTTTGTAATGCAGAACGGCGAGCTCGTTCTGCGGCTTTGGTGCTTTCATAGCCGGCATTAGTTGGGTATCCATCAAACACAACAATCACATTGCCACTGAAGTGTTTTTGCACGTAGTTGATGTATGTAGAGCATAGCATCTCGAATGTGGTTGTGGGAGTTTTGTTCCACATCACTTTATGTAACAAGTAACCTCCATCAATCACGTTACATTTCTTGTTGCCAAGGTTGACTTCCTCTATGGGAGTGAAGAGTGAGTACATTGCAGACTTCGTTCCTTTTCGCATTCCCTCCTCAGTGAAGAGTGCCATAGGAAAAGGTGCGAGTTCAAATTTCAAGAGTTCTTTCAGATCTTCTTCTGATTTTTTGGCAATGCAGACACGTTGGAAGAGAGTGAGAGGATTGACAGTGATTTTTTTACCAGCAATTTTCAACGAGCAGGAAACAGAAGCGAGAGTCACGACCTTATCCTTCCGTTTCAGTTTCAATTCTCCAAAATTTCCCCCCACGACTTTCTTCATGCTTGATATGCCTATCTCTCGTGCTAAGTGACAGTTCACTTCGTCATGACCAATAATTCCTGTACTCAGAGAAACTATTTCCTGGATGTGAAGGAATGGGGGGTGTTCAGTGAACCATGCGCGCAGTTTCCCAATGTCCATGTTGTCTCTCACTACTCGGGTTGGTCTCATGTCCACGTGCTGTTCAGATGTCTCTGAGCGAAT
This sequence comes from Zygogramma bicolorata, assembly GCA_032362365.1. NCBI lineage: Eukaryota > Metazoa > Arthropoda > Insecta > Coleoptera > Chrysomelidae > Zygogramma > Zygogramma bicolorata. Next base: position 166,543 of record JAVJAQ010002249.1, read on the forward strand.
ATCAGCGAACAATTCTATTTGTTCACAAATGCTTTGAAGGCACAGCATGCCCAATGTCCATCTAGCAAGCACAGAATCGCTTACACCGCGTCCACGAGTAAGTCCACCATAGCTCTTCATAGCCCGCATGAGAACTTGCTCTATAGTCATGTCGGACCAGATGCCCGACCAAAATTTTTCTGATCTGCGAATAGTGAAGTAGCCATCTTTGGTGAACCTCATATATTCGTGAGGATCCATCCTGTCCTGTAGGGTAACCATATCTTGGTAATAGAGCTGGGCACTTTTGGCATAATTCAGGTGCCCAGCAGCGTGAAAGTAGGGTATCATTTCCTTGACACAATCTAGATGGAGTTTCCAACTACCCATTCTTTCTGCTTTCATAAAGTTTTTCAGAAGTGTACACATTCTAAAATACTGGACCCATAGAGCAGCCGTTGGGCCTTTTCTTTCAATTGCGGTCAGCATCTCTGGAAATCGCTCAGTCAAAGCATGGAAATCGAGATTATCTGCTTCCCTGAAGATGTTGGATTTATCCGGTAAATTAAGCACTTGGTCTAGCGCTGCCAATTCTTGTTCAGTGAAGTCAACTTGTTCAAAAATTATACCTGCTAAAGCAGCATGTGTCAGGATATGAGCACGAACAGCCCTGGCATACGCATGCCCTGTTAGGATTTTGTCAACACTGTTAGTAGCGTAGATTGTGCTGAATAGCTCCTTCAACCCACTCCCATCCATGATTGTGCCCATCGCCCCCATGAATGACATTAACAGGTGAAATCCCCCTAGCCTGACAACCACATTTTTTAGCTCTGGTAGAGTGTCGTTTGCCACTATATCACATGCTTTCCAGTACAATGGCTGGTCAAAAGTCACAATGCAAGTATTCTGTTTAATCAATGTACATTGTTTAAGAGCAGATACAATAGATGTATATACTGTATTATATTCACTAGGTGGAGCATTGATGAACGGGAGGCAAACTACTTTCGAGCATTCATACTTTTCACCACTGGTTCCAAGCTCCATAAAACCATTCCACCCAGGTAAGGATGGTGAAGAAGCAGAGTTTTTTCCATATAGCCAAACAATGTCATCGGGCGAGGGTACAACACCTTGTGAATAGCTGATATCGATATCCGCTATTTTAATTGTTTTCAGACCTGCATTGGGTGGTCGGTGGTATGACATCAAATCTACTGTACCAGCGTCAGCAATGACTTTGGCTGCTGACGACACCTTCAATCGAGCTACTTCAGATTCAGTGGCTACAGCTTCCCGGGGAGTCACAGCCATGATGCCTCCCATAGCGTGGAATGTATGATGTCCATCCAAAGTATTAACATTAAAGTCCGCATTGTCAAATATAAACTGACTGAATGGAACGGCAGACTCCACAATTTTGGCACCTTGCCTAGCTTGCAATACGTACGACCCTTCTAGCCTATTAGCTTCTTCGTAAGATGCTGAAAAGCCCATGGAAGATAGAAGATGCAGGAGATGTTTAGAGCCAAATTTCTTATAGATAAATACGGAAACAGCAGTCATGATGGAGGAAAGAAAAGATTTGGGTCGCACTGCTATCATGATTGCATGAGCCAGAGCGAGGCATTTCTTCTCCCAAGAGTCCAAGGATCCTCGTTTGTTTGTCAAAATCAAGACGTGGAGTAGAAGAAACAGCGTCTCTGGAACCGCAGTACGTGCACTATCCAAGTAGTTGTCAATCGGAGGATACTTATCTGTGTTGAACACTTTGGCGCGGATGTCCTCAAAGATTATTTTTCCAGCTGCCTCCACAATCCGAAGTCTTTCTTCCTGTTCGTCTCCTTTCTTTTCGTTAGAGTACCAGTTATCATACAGAATTTTGTCACCAACCCTCTTGACACTGACGACAGGCCCTCTCCTTGATTCTGAAATGATGATTTGGTCTCCATATTTCTCCTGAAGACGACTTTTTACAGTTTTGCTGTGTGGTCGACTGTCTTCCTCAATCAGCTCCAACAGCTGCTGAATGGAAAATTGGCATTCATCACTGTTCCCCTCGATATATGGAAATATCACCTGCATGGCTTCGTCAACACTCGGCGATGGGCGGAATCCTCTTTTCTGCGCTGACTTAGGTGGATGGTAAAAACTCTTAAGACACTTTTGGTGATACTCAGCATTGACAGCAACTAAATCAGTGTTCAAATTGAGTAACTGGCTGATGCGTTCTTCTATTTTTTTCCCCCACTCGTCTCCACGCATTCTCGCCTTTTCTATAATTTTATTAGCCATTTCAGGTATAGTCACTTTAACCGGAACATTGCGTCTTTCCAAAGGTAACTTTGCCTGCTTAGCTCTGTAATCATCAGATATAGCTTCCTCACAAAGAAAACACGCGTTGGTGAAGTCGAATTTTTGAATTTGTGACCGGGTAGGTACAAGAAAACGAGATTCGGATGTGTCATATCCTCGACGTGCAAAGGCAGCAATCAATTTCTCATTGTTATACCTTGTTTGGCAAGCACTGTGCACTCTCACTTCACTCAACCCTCGTAGGAACTGTTCATCTGCCGAAAGTTTCCGTTTCACACTGGACTCCAACAGTCTGGCAACTCCTCTGGCTTTTACTACACTTAGTTCACCAGCTTCAACTCCTCCTTTACAAATAAAACATAAGTCTGATCCACTAGATGTTGACGCCATCTCCGAAAGGCACTCGAATTTGCACTAATACGGATTCACCAGGCTCTCTTGAAACGTGAACTCAACAAATACCTGCAACAAAAGGAAATGAATATTACTACTTTTTTTCAATAATTATTTCATGGGGAAGGGGGAAGGGTGAAGGGAATATGGAGGGTGAAGGGATATGAAGGGTGAAGTAAGAAATAAGGTTGGTTTCTGCTTTTTTGAGGTATTTTTACTGAATTTCGGAAAATAATATTTTCTGCGAAGCGCCATATCTCAGTGAGGAATTGACATACAGACATATGTGAGTACTCAAATTGTAGATAATTTCACGTACTACAAAATGTTTCTGAACGCTTTTGTCGTAGGATGTAAGGAAAAAAGGTAATTGACGAAAAACTGACGAAAGGTCGAGATTTTTGCAGTTCTCCCACCCCCTCCTCTTTTTGCACAGGGTCCTCGAGGTCCAAAACTTGACAAAATGTTAATTAACCATCCCTGAACAACATCTCCAAGTTTCATCAAATTCCTACCTTTCTCTACCCAACTCCACTTCTTGCGAATTGTCGACCGGATTATACAAGAAACGTGGATAATGAAATTGGGTTGGAATGAAGACGTGCCAGAAAATACCAAATATACTCTCTTGGTATGGTTGAGAGAGCTGAATTCCCTTTTTCAATTGGAGGTTCCCAGGTGGCTCAAGACGGAATGAATCACATGAGAAACTGAGTCTTCACGCATTCTGCGATTCAAGTAAATCTGCTTATGCAGCTGTTCTTTTCCTCAGAACCGAATCAAATGAAAAGGTCACAGTTCAACTCGTACAAGCGGAATCAAGGGTCTCACCAATCAAAAAACTATCTATTCCACGACTTGAACTACTAGTTGCTACAATAGAATTGAGGTTGATAAAATCAATTTCACAAAATATAGAAGGTGAATTCGATACATTATTTTGGGACTGATTCTACCGTTGTATTATCATGGATACAAAGAAAGGAGAAATGAAAGCCATTCGTATGGAATAGAGTCCAAGAAATTAGGAAATATTCAGAAAAAAACAGTTGGTTTCACGTGCCTGGATCTTTGAATCCTGCAGATTTGCCATCCAGAGGATGTTCAGGTACTCAACTGCTGAATTCTCGATGGTGGTAGGGACCATTATGGCTCTACAAAGAGAAAATCAAGTGGCTAAAGCAAGAATATACCACAGACGAAGATTCATTTTCACAAGAAATGGGATAAAGTATAATATCCATGTTTTCTTAAAATGATTTACTTTTCTTGAACATACAGATATTTTTCGAAATATCGAAAGATAGTCAATCATATTGGATGGATGAAAAGATTCATCTTCAACTGGTCATACCCTGGAATTCGACAAGTCGGTGAATTAGCAGTGAAAGAAGTTGAGGAAGCCGAGAAATATTTGATGAAATGTGTGCAATATGATGGCTTTCGATCCAGTGAAGTTAATTTGCCCTTATCAACCTTCAAGGATGAAGATGGGACCATGAGGTTGGAGACAATAATTACCGAGCGAGAAGATTCGCTAGAGTTTCGCTATCTAATCATATTACCACCAAAACATCCAGTGGTTTCAAGGCTCATCAACGACTATCATATCCAATACGTTCATGGGGAAACACAAGGTTTAATGTCCATTCTTCGGGAGAAATTTTGGATAGTTGGAGGAAGAGTGTATAGTATGCCGCAGATATACGGCAAGAAGATGTGAGTCAGGACCAGTAACTTCATCAAAAGATCGTGTTAGAGATGCATCAATTTTCGAAATCACTGAAATTGATATGTTCGGTCATTTGTATCTGAGAAAGGAACAGAAAGTATATGCTGCATTTTCACGTATGCAGTCTACAGGGCTATACATTTGGAGTTAGTGTGTTCTTTTTCAATGGATAGTTTCCTGAAAGCTTTTAGGCGATTTGTGGCAAGAAGGGGACGACCATCAGTAATCTACAGTGATAATGGTAAAAACTCCACTGGTACTGAAAATGCTCTGGCAGCGTTGAATTGGCAGGAAATTGAGAAAGATCACACTTCTCAACGAATTAACTGGAAATTCAATCCTCCATCAGCTGCGTGGTGGGGTGGCTGATGGGAAAGACTGATACGGCTCATGAAACAGCTGTTAAAGAAAGTCCTGGGTAACGCTCGTTCAACTTTTGAAGAGTTAACATCGGTCTTATGTGACTGTGAAGCTTTTATCAATTCAAGACCCCTCACATATATTTCCGAAGATGTCTCTGATTTGATCACTTTAACTCCAAATATGTTTCTGCAGGACATCAGAGAAATAAGAGTATCCGATTTTGATGAGATAGAAAAGACGAACCTTAGAAAACGTTTAAAATACCTGAATAAAGTGAGAGAAGATCTTAGAAAGCGTTTTCGCAATGAATATTTAGTACAGCTGTATCTGCGGAAAACGATTATCAACTACATCATTTGAAAGTTGGGGACATGGTTTTTGTAGAAACGAACCATTCCAAACGAAATGAATGGCCTATTGGACGAATAGAGCGAATGTTTAAAGGGAACGATGGTGAAGTACGATTGGTGCAGGTGAAAACTATCATGGGCATCCTCATGAGACCTGTTCAGAAATTGTTTCCTTTAGAATCAGAGCCTAAACATGAGGAAACAATTACGATCATCGAAAACAGAAAACAAAATATGTGAAATCCTGAAGAGGAAGCAGAAGAAGTCGTGGCAAGATCAGGAAGGAAAATCAACCCGCCTTCCCGATTTGGATATTGAATTTTCTCTACCAAGAATATTTTTCTGGGCGGGAGAATGTTGGAAATTGTTAGACGTGATGTTGGTTTACCATATCACTGTTCATTTGCTTTGTTGTTGAAAAAAAGTTTTATGAAAGGTAGTCATAATTTTTGATATTTTTATCAGTTTGTTTCAAAACTCCCAATAAAGTACTTTTTCATCCAGTCTGCTTTAGTGACAATTAATCAACACTGGTTAGGTGTGATATTCACAACAACCTAACATAACCTTACCAAACCTAACCTAACCTTAACTAACCTAACATGAACCCTCTGACTATTTCCGGATCGAAGATGGAATATAGATTTCCTTGAAATTGTTAACAGAGCAGTGTCTAACGTGTAGATTCCAGAACTGAAAACGAATTTTCCCTGCCTGTTAGTTTCCGAGATATTACGTTTTTTATGTGAAAAAATATATTTCGAATTTGATGAGTTTTCGCGATGGAGAATGCTATCAGAGAGCTCGTCACCAAATTCTCTACGAGAAAGTTGATTTTTTCGAGGAAAACCCAACCTAACCTAACCCAAACTTAACCTAAGTAACCAACCTATTATAATCCCTTTGACCATTTCCTGCCCGAACATGGAATATAGATTTCCTTCAAAATGCAAACAGAGCAGTGTCTCATGAGCAGATTCTAGAACTGAAAACGATTTTTCCCTGTCTCTAATAGTTTTCGAGATATTACGTTCATAATGTGGAAAAATAAATTTCGGATTCGATGAGTTCTCGCAATGGAGAATGCTGTCAGGAAGATCCTCACCAAATTTGGGAGAGAATTTAGGAGAAAAATTATTTTTTTCAGGAGATTTATTCAAAGATTAAATAACCCCTTCGAATTCTTTTGGACCGAAAATTGAAAATAGATTTCCTTGAAAATGTACACATTAACAGATTCAAAGATGCAGATTCTGGAACTAAAAATTATTCTTTTGTCTCATCTAGTTTTCGAAATATTTCGATTTTTATGTGAAAAATTTAATTTCTATTTTGATGAGTATCCGCAAGAGAGAATATTGCCACAAATCTCTTCACAAAGTTTGGGAGCTCTAGGAGAAATTAGATTTTTTCGAGGAAAACCTAACGTAACCTTGACCTGAGTGACTAATCTAACATGAACCCTTCGACTATTTTCGGACCGGAAATGGAATATAGATTTCCTGTATAATGCAAACAGAGCAGTTTCTGATTTGCAGATTCCAGAACTGAAAACGATTTGTTCCTGTCTGTGAGTTTTCGAAATATAATAATAATAATAATAATAATAACTATTGGTGGAAAAAGTTATCGAGCACCCACCACCATTTGGCCAGAATATTCAGTTCTTGGCTAAATGGAGAGCAGCTGATTCCGGAATGGTTAGTCGAGGGGCGAACCGTGCTAATCCCGAAGAACGGAGATTTGTCGGATCCTAAGAATTACAGACCGATAGCATGCTTGAATACGTGTTACAAGATGTTTACACGCATCTTGTATATGCGTACTCTCCAAGCAGTTGACCCGGTGTTCGAACGGATATATGAGCAAAAAGGGTCGAAGAGGGGTTCCGCGGGCTGTAAGGAGAACCTGCTGATCGATAGATGTATCACGCAGGACTCCGTGCAGTATAAGCGGAATCTTTCTATGGCCTGGATCGACTATCGCAAGGCGTTCGATACAACATCACATGAGTTGTTGTTGTACTTACTCGAATGCCTTGCGGTACCCGATTAAATAGTGGGATGCATCGAACAACTGATGCCGCTCTGGAGGACCCGCTTCACCATAACATCAGGTGAAAGCAGGGTCCAAACAGAGCCGGTCATCATAAGGAGAGGTGTTTCTCAGGGAGATTCCCTCAGCCCTCTTCTCTTCTGCATCTCACTAATGCCATTATCCGTTGCACTCAGGAAAACCCGGGGATATAACTGCGGCACCCCTGGAAACCGGAGGCATAAGGTCACCCATCTTTTCTATATGGATGACCTCAAGCTTTATGCTTCTGGAGAAAGGGACCTACAGCAGTCCCTCAGGGTGGTGCAGGAGTTCACGCATGCTGTCGGTATGGAATTCGGGATTGACAAATGGTTCATCTCAAAACAGGACGATGCGAGGATTTCGCTGAGGATGCCCAACTCGTAGATGGAAGCATTCTACATCATTTGAATGCCGGAGAGACATACACCTATTTGGGTGTGGAACAACGCCACACCCAAGAGGTAGACTCGGTGAAAAATGCTCTCCGTGGCAAGTATAGGCAGAAACTACGGCAGATCTGGTCCTCAGAGCTGCCGGGCAAAAACAAAGTTTCTGCCACCAACATGCTTGCCATTCCGATTCTACTCTACTCCTTCGGAGTAGTCAAGTGGACTCAGGAAGAGTTGCGGCAACTTGACGTGAAGACTCGCAAAATGATGCATATGCACAGAAGCATGCATCCCAAATCGTCCGTTCCACGGTTATATCTCCTTCGACAACAAGGGGGCCGTGGACTTTTGAGTTTGGAGTGTCTTCACAACAGAATGGTACTGGATGGAGCCTGTAGAGTCATCAGGAGTTCGGATCCCCTACACTGCATGGTCCGAGATCATGAAAATGCAGGAATCGGAGCCTTTTTATTCAAGGCAGCAAGGCGCGCTGCTGATGAACTTGGTATAGTCTTCGACACCGAGCGGGTAAACTAACTCTCTGTCACCGAGTTGGAGCCCGCTCTGGGAAAAGCTCACATCAAGGCTGCAGAGAATGCTAAAATGCTGCAGCTACATACAGACAAGCCCATGCATGGAGTCTTCTTTAAGAACATCGAGGACCATGGCTTGTCTGTTGAGCTGACATTTGCCTTCCTCAGGTCGGGTGAGCTGAAGTCGGAGACTGAGGGGTTCATCATGGCGTGCCAAGACGGTGTCTTCAATGCCCTTGTCTATCGGAGCCGCGTAATGGGTATAGAGGTCCCTGATACTAGATGCAGGGCCTGCCGACAGGCGCCCGAGACTTTGATGCATTTGCTGTCATCTTGTGCAGTTTATGCGGTCTCGGCCTATATCCATCGCCATAACGCGGCCTTACGAGTGCTGTACTATTTTCTTCGGCACTCGTATGAAATAGACAGGACACCGGTGCTGCCTTACGCTCCAGGGGATATTGAGTCCGTAGTGGAGAATGAAAGGTGTCGAATTTTTTGGAACTTTTCATTCCCCACCCTCAGGCAAATACAAGCCAATAAGCCTGATATAGTACTCTTCGACCACCGAAGTAAGACGATATTCGTTATTGAGTTTTCGGCCCCAGCCGAAACGAATATCGTCCGAAAAGAGGAGGAAAAACGGACAAAGTACCAGGATTTACTTTACGAACTCCGCAGGCTCCACCCGGACTATTCTGTCGAGTTAGTGGTTCTGATTATAGGTGTTCTCGGTGGTTCCAGACCAACGCTACTCTCGGAGCTCAAGATCATACCGGCATGCCGTAATGCGGCAGAGATCTTGGCCGGCCGCATGCAGAAGGCCGTTATTCTCGGTTCATTGCGTCTGCTCAGGACTCACGATTCTCGGAGCCAGTGACCACTTACCCCGCGGTGCGGGGAGTGGTCATTGGTTGATTATACTAGCGCGTCCGCCCACTGGGTTGGAGCAGTGGGAAGTACGGACCCGACTAGGCTTGTTTCGACGACGAATACAATAATAATAATAATAATAATAATAATAATATGCATTTATTGACAGAATATAGTACCTAGATACATTTGGGGAGAAAAAAGTGAAAATCTGTCAAAAGGTTACAAGATTGGTTTGAACCATTCTTACTCTTGCACCTGACAAAAACAAAAAAAGAAGAGAAAACATAAACATGAAGTTGCTATCATACTAATAATAATGATGAAAGGTATGTAGTTGATTTTTATCTTGGTGAAGTTTCCACAAATAACATTTGGAAGCATATGAATATTTTATGGATATTATTACAATACTAAGACAACTACAGCAGTTTGGTAATAGCTTGAATGATATAGAATAACAATCTTGTGGGAAAAATATAAGATACTGAAGAATACATAATTCAAAAATACAATAAGAAAGATCAATGAATGAGAAATTAGGTGATATATTGATAGCGGAGAACACAACAAATTCACCAACGATGATTATCCGATAATAGGTTTTGTTTATAATATTTTTTGAAGCTCGAAACAGATACAGAGTGGAGGAACGGCGGAAGGTCATTATAAAACTTGGCGATGGTATAAGTAAAAGATCGTTTGAATTGTTCGGTGAAATGTCTAACAATATGAATCATTTTACGTCTTATATTCACGTGGTGCACATCAGTTCTAAACTGAATTTTATTATATAAGTATGGGGGTGTATGTGTGACAACTAATTTATGGAATAAAACCGCAGAATGAAGTGTACGCCTATCAAACATATTCAACCAATTAGCTTTTCCTAGGGTGTGTGAAATGGGATCCCTCTTCCTAATGCCAAATGAAAATCTCGAACATGAGTTTTGAAACTTCTGAATTCTCTGTTGTTCATTGGTGTTCAGAAAGTAGTGATATACTACATCGCAATGGTTAAAAGTAGACAGAATCAGAGAATCACACAGTAGCAATTTAGTTTTCAGGTTCAAGGAATGTCTGTGTGGATATAATAGTTTCATTTTTCCATAAGCCTTCCGTATTAACAGTGATTTATGCTTTTTGAATTTGAGGTCGTCATCGAGTGTAATTCCCACATTTTTCACCTGATTCTTCACAGGAAGATGTACAGTACCTATTTTTTTACCCGAATTACTAATTTTCGACCTAGTACCCTGTCTTCCAAATTTGATTACAGAGCACTTGTCAATATTTATATGGAGGGAATGTTTCTTCGAAACTTTCACTAAGTGGTTCAATTCTTCATTTATAATATTGACACTATGCTGCATATCATCGTATTTGAACGAATAATACAACCGAGTATCATCGGCGTACATATGAAACTTCATTGCATTCAATCCTACGGTCAGTTGAGTTGTATATATAATGTACAGAATGGGCCCAAGTATTGACCCCTGTGGTACACCCGATGGTAGTTCATTGAAATCTGATAAATCATCATCAACCTTCACCATTTGCGATCTGTTCGAGAGGTACGAGGCGAGAAACTTTACAGCATTATCAGTTAAACCATTATAATGTAATATGGAGAGAAGAAGTTGATGATTTATCGTATCAGAGGCCTTACTGTAATCGATCAGAATCAAAGCAGTAATTTCACCATCATCATAAGCTTTGACAATATCGTCAAGTATATTCAGAAGGCCGTTGCACAACTATAATCCGGTCTGAAACCTGATTGCATCGTAGGAAGGATGTTGTTTATAGAAAGATGAGCACGAAGCTGTTGAGCTATTGCTTTTTCTAGAATTTTAGAGAGGTATGGTAGTAGAAAAATAGGGCGCAGGTCTTTATATTCCATCGGTTCCTTGACTTTTGGTTTTGGGATCACAATAGATTCCTTCCACAAACTAGGAAAAACGTTTTTTTCCAGACAAAAATTTATTAGGTGGAGTATGACAGGTAATAATGATGGACAACAGAGATTAACAAGAAAATTGTCAAGATCGTCAACTCCTCTGGACTTGCTTTTAATTTGTGACATTATGATTAGTAACTCAGCCTCCGTGATAGGATGATATTCTAAAAATGAAGTTACAGAATCATTTGTGTTGTTTTCATAAAAACCTCTCAAACCAGAATCAATTTTGTTATTAAATTTAGTGGACGATATAAAAAAATCATTGATCTCACTTGCATTGTGCAACTGGGCGGGTATATTCGAGGATTTGGTTCTACTATGTATGTTTAATTTTCTGAGTTTATGCCACAAGTCTTTAGATCTATTAGTATTCACGACGATATGTTCCAGATAAGCCTTTCTTTCACGTTCAATTGAAGACTTCGTGTAATTTCTGATAGTTTTGTAGTAATTCCAATCCCCGACTATGCCCGTTCTTCTGAATTTGTTTAAAGCTTTATCCCTGAGTTTCATCATGAGTTTTATGTTGTCGGTTATCCATGGTGTAAATGGCTTGTTGAAGTTTATTGTAATGTATGGAGAGTGAATATCAAATAAGTTGAGAATATGCGAACAGAAATATTCAATTTTATTGTCGATGTGATCTATAACAAACATGGGAAGCCAGGAAATCGAATTCAAATCGTATGTGAAATTATCAATATCGAAGTTTCTGAAATTGCGAAACGTTCGCGGTACAGGTTTATTAAGATGTTTCGTCTGCGGTATAATGCAGTAAACTAAGTAGTGATCTGATATATGATGTAAATCTACCGTTCCACAGTCATCCCAGTTCAATTCATCGTGTATGATAACATAGTCTAGTAGAGTGGACGATGAGTGCGTGACTCTAGTTGGCGATTGTATAATTTGCTTCAATTCGTACGTTTCGAGAATATCATTCAGCAGAATATAATTTCTGTCTGTAATATCTAGACCATTTATATTGAAGTCACCCATACAAATAAGATAATTGGATCTGGGTGCCACTAGAATGAGGCTATCTTCAAATTCGCTAATAAATTCAGGAATATTTGAGGTTGGTGGCCTATAAATAACGCCAACAGTATATATTTTTGAACCATACCTTAATTCGACCCATAATTGTTCAATATTGTTAGAAATATCACTTACCAAAATGTCAAAACGAAATGACTTCCTGAAAAATAAACCAACACCATCTCCTCTGGTATCTCTAGCTGCGTGTATGAATCTATAATTAGGTATCTGAAACATGGTTACATCGCTATTAGATTTCAGCCATGTTTCATATACCGCCAGAATGTCGTACTCTTTTGCAATTACTATCTCTCGTAGATCATTAAAACCAGCGAACAGTGAGCGTACATTTATATGCGCAAATATAATTATGAAAGGTGAGAAAATAATTTTCGAGAATCGGTAGAAATTTACAAAGAAAAAGTTGAATAATATATCAAATTTATGAACAAAATAGAGCAAGTTCTAGAATCTGATACGTATTTATAACTATTACGTTTTTTATGTGAAAAAATATACTTCAAATTTGATGAGTTTTCGCAATGGAGAATGCTGTCAGAGAGCTCGTCACCAAATTTGGGAGCTCTACGAGAAAGGTGATTTTTTCGAGGAAAACCTAACCTATCCTAACCCAAGCTAACCTAACCCTAACCCAAGTGACTAACCTAACATGAACCCTTTGACTATTTTCGGACCAAAAATGGAATATAGATTTTTAAAAAAATGCAAACAGATCAGTGTCTAACGTGCAGATTCCAGAACTGAAAACGATTTTTCTCTGTCTGTTAGTTTCCGAGATATTACGTTCGCTATGTGAAAAGATATGTTCCAAATTTGATGTTTTCGCAATGGAGAATGCTATCAGAGAGCTCGTCACCAATTTTGGGAGCTCTACGAGAAGCTGATTTTTTAGAGGAAAACCTAACCCAACCCACCTTTTTGTTTGTAGGGGGAGAAAGACCTTCGAATGACCTAGGACCGGCTCCACGGTCAACTGGTGCTTCTTTAGCCAGTAAACCTTCCCCTTCTTCGCCACTTTAGGTTGACATGGAATCGTCTGTACAGACATAGCGTCGGGTCAACTAAGGCGGGTCAATCAGTTCCTGTTTTGACCTTGATGCGTTCTCGAAAGCTGATTTTTTCGAGAAAAACCTAACCCAACCCAACCTTTTTTTTTTTTGGTAGAAAGAGAGAGACCTTCGAATGACCTAGGACCGGCTCCATGGTCAACTCGTGCTTCGTTAGCCAGTAAAACTTCCCCTTCTTCGCTACGTTAGGTTGACATGGAATCGTCTGTACAGACATAGCGTCGGGTCAACCAAGGCGGGTCAATCAGTTCCTGTTTTGACCTTGATGCGTTTTCTCCTCTTCCTCTTTTATTTTCATTATATTTTCTATTATTCGTGAGGCTTGCTCCCATGTGTTTTTGTCTCTGGTAATCTCTCTTGTAATAATCTCCGGGGAAATTTCTCCAAGCAGGTGTATCAAATTTATCCGTTCGGTGTTCCACCTAGGGCATCGGAAGATTGTGTGTTCCGCATCGTCTGAAGGTGCCTGGCAATGTTGGCAAGTGCTGTACGGTATCTTTCCTATTTTGTGTGTGTATTTCTTGAAAGATCCGTGGCCACTCAGCACTTGGGTGGTTGAGTAATTTAGGGAGTTGTAGTTTTTCGCGTCGGTCCATGTGGCAATGTCCGGAATGAGTCTTTTTGTCCTCTGTCCTTTGTTGTTATTGGCGTTCCATCTGGTCTGCCACTCTTCCATGGTCCTCCGTCTTTCCTCTTTTTTGTGGCAACATCTATGCGTCTGGCTTGCCCCAATCTCATTCTTTCCTTGATTAACAGGTCTATAGGAGGAACCGCCACAATGATTTGCTTGTCATCTAACCAAACACCGATATATTTCTCGAATTTTTTTGTTTCGTTCACTGGGACTTCATTATGATCGCCCCCGTTTTTTTCCGGAGCGATCTCCAGCCCGTTTTGAGTCATCCATGACTTTACCATCTCCAGGCATCTGTTTCCTCTTTCTATAAGTGTATTTTGATTGTTAGCCGTTACCATGAGTGCCAAATCATCGGCATATGCCGCTGAGTCGCATCCAGGAGGCAGTGCCAGGTAAAGTACGTCGTTATATAGGACGTTCCACAGGGTGGGACCCTTCATTATGATCGCCTCCGTTTCTTTCCGGAGCGATCTCCAGCCCGTTTTGAGTCATCCATGACTTTACCATCTCCAGGCATCTGTTTCCTCTTTCCATAAGTGTATTTTGATTGTTAGCCGTTACCATGAGTGCCAAATCATCGGCATATGCCGCTGAGTCGCATCCAGGAGGCAGTGCCAGGTAAAGTACGTCGTCATATAGGACGTTCCACAGGGTGGGACCCAAAACCGATCCCTGTGGAACCTCCTGCGTCATATCCTGATTATATTCTTTACACTTTGGTGTTCTCTCTGTCAAGTATTTGTCGATGATGTTCACCAAATATTTTTCTACGCCTAGTCCCTCAAGTTTGTCTATGATTTTTTTCCATTTGGCAGTATTGAAAGCATTTTTCACATACACCATTATCACAGCCTTCCAATTGTTTATCCGCGTTATTGATTTTTCTATCACGTATTGTACTGCGTCGACCGTTGATTTTTTTGGTCGAAAGCCGAATTATGTGTCTGAGATACTTTTTTTGGCTGTCAGTTCCTCTTCTAGTCTAAACTTCAAGAGGTACTCGTACAGCTTTCCAAAACCATTAAGCAGGCAAATGGGTCTGTACTTTTGCTGGTTTTCACCTTCTAGGAAAAGACATCCTGGAAATCTGTCCGTTCATTATTCAATACGACTTCAGGGACGGCAGTGGCTGCCTTTTTACAGTTTCCCCGGCCTGATCCCATCCGGTCCGGCTGCCTTTTTCTTTTCAAGATTTCTTGCAGCAGCTAAAAGCTCTTCCATGTTGAAAGGTGATGGGGGGGGGGGGTACCGCCTACGGCTCTTCGTTCTCTCGGATCTATGTGAGCAGAAAATAGTTTTTGATTTTTCTTATTACCTCTGTGTGTGGTAGGTCGTATGGTGTTTTCTACGCCCTTAGTTGATTTATAAGCATTTTGTAGCCCTGCCCTCATGGATCCTCCCCCAAAGAATCGCAGAGGTTTCTCCTTGTTCCCTCTTTGATTTCTCAATCTCTTACTTCAGCGTTTTTCTGGATACCCTGTATGTCGCCCCCAGCACTGCGACCCTGTCCTGATCTCCATGTCCGGCCCCTGCCCTTTGGAGCGTTCTTCTGTTCTCGTTACATTCCGTCCTCAGTTGACTGATGGCATCATTTCACCAGTTTGCACAAGTCCTCTGTCTGCCATCTTGGAATTTAGTCGTATTTCTCCTTTGTGCGTAGGTGATTATGTTTGGCAGATTTTCCAGGTTATTCATTTCCCCCCTGCTCACCTTCAGTTCCTCGGCTAAGGATTCTGCGTTAATGTATGGCTTCACGTATGCATCTCGCCGTTGCTGGTTTTTTTTCGTGCTAATTGCGGAAAAAAATACTTGTGGAGACTCAGACTTTCATCATCAGATACCCTCCAGTTCTTAACCCTACCTGTCATCTTTGCTGTGGTTAACGTGATGTCTATAATGGAGTTCTAAGCTCCCCTTTCGAAGGTAGGTTTCGTCCCTTCGTTCTCAATTGAGGGATCTATTGCTTTTATCCAGTCCATCATGTAGTCCCCCCTCTTGTCCACCGTCCTGGAGTTCCACATGACGGACTTGGCATTGAAATTCCCTGCTATTATGGCTTCCCTACCTTCAAATCTAACGTGTTCCATAACTTTGTCTACTTGCCGTTCGAAATCCGGTTGAGAGATATTCTGTGAGACGTAGCAATTGTACAGGGACCATCCGTCTATGACTAAACAGACAAAACCGTCTTCCACCTTGTGGCCCGTCACGCCGATGGCTCGGTTTCTGAACCAGGTCGTTGTGTCGATTTTTGGGTCTAGTATCCATCGGGTGTCTTTGGTGAGGATAGCCTTGTTTGGCTCCTGCACAATCACCAAGTCTACATCGTTTTCCTCTGCCGCTTTGAGGGCTAAGTGGTGGGCGTTTCTCCTACGATCTGTGTTGATCTGTAGTATTTTGATTGTCATTTTGAGAGGAAGATATCCTGCTTCTTATATATTCGACTGACTCTGGCTCTCTTCTGGGTCTATCTCTTCTTCTTCTTCTGGATCCTTCCCCTCCTCTTCTTCAACTATCTCTGCTGCTGCTGCCGCCGCCGCGTTCACGGCATTCGAGGCTTCAGTCACTGCTTCTCCCAGTGAGAAGTTCACCTGTCTCTTATTCTGGTTATATCTCTGCCTAGTTCTCTCAAGTGCCATCTTGAAGGCAGGATATCTCCCGGAGCCTACTTTGTGGCCCTCAATTCTGCATACTGGACAGTACGTTTGTGCATACTGCAGCCATGTGTCCCTTTCGGCCATATTTGAAGCAGTTCCCTGCCCTATCTTTCCCTTTGCAGGCTTCAGTGCTATGATTATACTCCAGCACCTCCTGCAGTTTGGCACCTTATGCCTTATCTCCGCTCTGCACCGGGCTAGTCCTACCTTCATAAAGCCTTGGGCTATCAGTGCTTCCGCTTTTTTCAGAGTTCTTTTCTCCTCACCCAGACTCGTAATCTTCATTTGTCCCTCTCGTTTCAATGTTTCCTTAACCTCTTCCAAATCACTCTGATTTTTATCCATAGTTATCAACAGTTTCCTTTGGTGATTCTGACTCGTCTTATACATTTGGCAGCCTCGTCTCCGCTTATAGTTGTTATAGCTTTTCTAACGTTGTTCAGCACCTCGCTGTATGTCTTTTCTCCGTCCGAGACTAATATCCCATACGTATTTCTTTCTTCCTTGTGTTTTTCTCCTGCCATTGTCGTGTATATTTCCACCCTGGTGTTTCTCGTATGAAATATAGCCTCCACCATTTTCTGGAGATTCTGGACTTCCATCCACTTAACGTGATCGATGCATATGTCTGCGCCCCCTTCTGTTTCCTCTCTGAGTTTTTGCAGTTTTTCCTAGGTGTCCTTGTGCGTACCTTCCATTATAATATTTACCACCTATTTTCTCGTCATCGCCCCCGTCCTTTTCACCTTCGTGATCTGTTATAATGTTTCTATTTCTTCATCCATTTTTGGTAGCTCTGGGAACTTATCTCTATACAGCCTCTGGATGCTTTGACTCATCGTCGTATCGTCCGGCTCCACCAATACCACCTTTGTTGTACCGTCTGCTGTATCTAGGGGGTTTCCCACCGTAATGATTGTTTTCTCAAAGATTTCTGTTGCTCATTCCCTACTTTCCATTTTGCAGAATTCGTCGTATTCTATTGCTACATCGGGTAGCTCAGTTAGGTTTTTTTTCCACATCTGCATATACAGTTGCATTCGTTTTCTTCTATTGAGCTTTTGTCGCTTCTCACTTTGTCCTCCATTTCCTCTAGTCGCTTTTCCAATTCCTGTGTGGTTTTGTCAGCCCTTTCCACCCTTTCTTCTGTCCCCTTTTTTCCTCTTCAGCCTTGTTTATTTGATCGCTCTTATACTGCTGGAAATCGTTCCTTTCTTGTGTGATTTTGTCTCCTAGTATAAGTTTTCTTCATCTCTTCTTCTGTTTTTTCGGCTCTTTCCGCTTTTTTCTCTGCCGTTCGTATTTTTCCTTTCATCCTATCCATTTCGTCCGTTTTTTCGTTTTGGTCTTTGTCATTTTCTTGTCCCTCGCTCGTTTGTCTTATGTTCCCCTGCACTTGCGCTAGGAAACTAGTTTTATCTTTTAGTTTACCTGCCTCAATGCTTATACGGCTGGGGAGCTTTTCAATCTCCACCTTCGTATTTGTCTTTCCTTTTATCAGTGCCGCCATCTGTGCGGCCATCTCAACCATATTTTCTACCGTTTTCCCCAGTTTTCTGAAGTTTTCTATTTCTTCTCTGTTTACTTCTGGCCCCTTCTGGTTTTCTGGGGTTACCCTTCTTTTTCTCTTTTTCTTTGGATGACCTGGATTGTTTTCATCGTCGGTGATGTCTATTGTTTCGTATCCATCAGAGTAAGCTGGCTTTGGCTCTTCGGGTTTCTCATTTTTTCCTTTCTTGTTTGTGTTTGTTGTTTTTTCTTTGGATACTGGTGATCTCGAGATTCTATTTTTATTTCCTTTTTCGAGCATTTCCCTTTCAAAGGCCTCTCTTTCTTCCTTTTCTTCCGTCGTTTGCTTTTTATTTCCTTATATAGTTTTATTGAGTGTATTCATAGTGAATCCCACGAGTAGCTAGAGATATATCGGTCCACCCCTGCACAGCCCCGCATGCAGGGGTAAGGCTGAATCCCCCCATCCCCCCTGGGTCGTCATTTCCAAGGGGCATCGCTTGAGACACACTTAATCACCCCTGTGCCATGCGTCTCTTCGGCGCGATGGTGCTACACCTTAAGATTGGGGGACGCGGTAATCTTCCTCACGCTCCACCCACGTCTGTGGGCGAGCGTGAGGAAGACTGGAAGAGGATGCAGCCGCCTCCCCTGCATCCTGTGGAATGAAAGTGAATGACCCCTAGCCCTCGGATGCCCTAATAGCGTCGGGGTCGGAAAGAACAAGAGTTGGCCAAGGACGGCCGATAGGACAGATGAGAGGTTATCTTACCCAGGACAAGTTGAAAAAAGGTAAGATAGGCTGGAGAAATCCCAGGGTCAGCCAAATCCTGCACACCAGATGTGTTTCTCACGGAGGTTTCTTATCGAGGATTTCTCCTCTCGAGCCGTTGAGTTCTGTAAGAGACAGGCCCGCCAACGAGTAGGCACCCAACGATCTTGCCGGTGGAGAGGCTATTTCCTTCGCTTCACATCAGCCTGAGAAAGGTAAGAGTTGCCCCTTACCCCGATGCAGACATTCTTTTTTTTGAGTGGTGAGTGCATCCAAGTTTCTCGGACCCAACCTAACCTAACCTTACGTAAACTTAACCTGAGTGACTAACCTAACATAACCCCTTGGACTATTTTCGGACCAAAAATGGGATATAGGTTTCCTGTAAAATGCAAACAGAGCAGTGTCTCACGTGCAGATTCAGGAACTGAAAATGATTTTTCTCTGTCTGTAAGTTTCCGAGATATTACGTTTTCTATGTGAAAAAATATATTTAAAATTTGATGAGTTTTCGCAATGGAGAATGCTATCAGAGAGCTCGTCATCAAATTTGGGAGCTCTGCGAGAAAGTTGATTTTTTTCGGGGAAGACCTGATCTAACCTATCCGAACCTTACCTAACCTAAACTTAACCCAAGTGAATAACCTAACATGACCTCTTTGATTATTTTTGGACCGGAAATGGAATATAGATTTCCTTGAAAATCCAAACAGAGCAGTGTCTTACGTGCAGATCCCAGAACCGAAAATGATTTTTTCCCCTCTGTTAGTTTCGAGGATATTACTTCTTTTATATGAAAAAATATATTTCAAACTTGATGAGTTTTCGCAATGGAGAATGCTGTCAGAGAGCTCGTCACCAAATTTGGGAGCTCTGCGAGGAAGTTGATTTTTTAAGGGGAAGACGTAACCTAACCTAACCAAACCTTACCTAACCCAACCTGAACTTAACCCAAGTGAATAACCTAACATGACCCCTTTGATTATTTTTGGACCGAAAATGGAATATAGATTTCCTCGAAAATGCAAACAGAGCAGTGTCTGACGTGCAGATTCCTGAACTGAAAAAGATTTTTCCCTTTCTGTTAGTTTCCGAGATATTACGTATTTTATGTGAAAGAATCCATTGCAAATTTGATGAGTTTTCTCAATGGAGAATGCTGTCAGGGAGCTCGTCACCAAATTTGGGAGCTCTACGAGAAAGTTGATATTCTCGAGGAAAACCTTACCTAACCTAGCCTAACCTAACCCAACCAAACCTGAACTCAACCTAAGTGACTAACCCAACATAATCCCTTTGACTATTTTTGGACCGAATATGGAAAATAGATTTCCTCAAAAATGCGAAAAGAGCAGTGTTTTTCATGTGAAAAAATATATTTCAAACTCGATTAGTTTTCGCAATGGCGAATGCTGTCAGAGGGCTCGTCACCAAATTTGGGAGCTCTACGAGAAGGTTGATTTTTTCGAGGAAAACCTAACCTCACCCAACACAACCTAACATGAACTTAACCTAAGTGACTTACCTAACATAACCCCTTTGATTATTTTCGGACCGAAAATGGAATATAAATTTCCTTAGAAATACAAACAGAATAGTGTCTAACGTGCAGATCCCAGAACTGAAAATGATTTTTTCCTGTCTGTTACTTTCGAGGATATTACGTTTTTTATATGAAAAAATATATTTCAAACTTGATGAGTTTTCGATAAGGAGAATGCTGTCAGAGAGCTCGTTACCAAATGTGGGAGCTCTACGAGAAAGTTGATTTCTTCGAGTCAAACCTAACATAACTCAACCTTACCTAACATAACCTTACATAAACTCAACCTGAGTGACTAACCTAACATAACCCCTTTGACTATTTTCGGACCGAGAAAGGAATATAAATTTCCCTAAAAATGCAAACAGAGCAGTGTCTCATGTGCAGATTCTAGAACAGAAAACGATTTTTCCCTGTCTCTGTAAGTTTCCGAGATATCACGTTTATTATGTAAAGGAATAACTTTCGGATTGAATGAGTTCACCCAATTTGGGAACTCTAGGAGAAGAATGATTTCTTTCAGGAGAATTATTCAGAGGTTAAATAACCCCTTCGATTTGTTTTGGACCGAAAATGGAAAATAAATTTCCTTGAAAATGTACACAGAGTGTCATTTGAAGATGCAGATTTCGAAACTAAAAATAATTTTTCTGTCTCATCTAGTTTCTGAAATATTTCGATTTTTATGTGAAAAATTGAATTTCGATTTCAATGAGTATCCGCAAGAGAGAATACTGTCACATATCTTGTGACGTATTTTCGCTGCGGGATTAGCTCAGGCGCAGTTGAGTACTTCCAGGACTCAGGTTAACTTACTTATCTTAGCCAGGTAATGAAGTAAAATGACTGCGTATTTTAAACAATCAATATATTCCCTATAGGAAAACAATACTACTGCATGTATGATGAATTATGTAATATTTCAAGTGAATTCAATTCAAATCACAGTCAGGATCTCTTTGACTTCTTCTTCCCACTTCGTGACGTCTGAGGCCTCTCAATCTAGTTGCTAGCTTTGGGTTCGGGCCACTCCAATCAGAGGTCCAGTGGCCGGGATACCAAGAGAGAAAAACCACGTTATATTACTCGGTACCGGTATCTACTGACGTAAGTGGTGGTTTTGACTTCGTGATGACGTAAAGCAAAGGATGATAAAGAAGGTCTGTAGCGGGATACTTGACTATATTAGTGACGTTCGATGACAAATTCAATAATGCCAGCGGTGAAAGGTTGTATAAAGGTCGAAACGCTCAGGGTGCGGATATCACGGGATGCTTGGGTCACGTAGTTTCGTCACAATGACGTATCTCCAAGTACCAAGGGTTATTAACGCGTAACGACTATTCCATAAGCGGCAGCAACGGAAGGTGGCTGTATAAAGGTCGAAACGCTTAGGGTACGGATAAGACGGGCGCTTGGCTCGATTAGATTCGTTGCAATAACGTATCTCCTAGTACCAAGTGTTTTAAACGCGTAACGACTATTTCATAAGCGGCAGCAACGGAAGGTGGCTGTATAAAGGTCGAAACGCTCAGGGTACGGACGAGACGGACGCTTGGCTCAAGTAATCTCGTGGCAGTAACGTATCTCCTAGTACCAAGTGTTTTGAACGCGAAACGGCTATTTCATAAGCGGCAACAACGGAAGGTGACTGTATGAAGGTCGAAACGTTCAGAACTGGGAGCTCTAGGAGAAAGTTGATTTCTTCGAGGAAAACCTAATGTAATCTTAACTTAAGTGACTAACCTAACATGAACCCTTATACTATTTCAGGACCGAAAATGGAATATAGATTCCCTGTGAAATGCAAACAGAGCAGTGTCTAACGTGCAGATTTCAGAACTGAAAACGATTTTTCCCTGTTTGTTAGTTTCCGAGATATTACGTTTTAGAGTGGAAAAATATATTTGAGATTTGATTAGTTTTGACAATGGAGAATGCTGTCAGAGAGCTCGTCATCAAATATGGGAGCTATACGGGAAAGTTGATTTTTTCGAGGAAACCTAACCTCACCTTAACCAAAGTGACCCCTATGACTATTTTCGGAACGAAAATGGAAAATAGATTTCCTTCGGAATGCAAACAGAGCAGTGTCGTACCTAACCTCACCTAACCTAACATTTCCCCTATGACTATTTGATTCCAGAACTGAAAACGATTTTTCCTTGTCTGTTATTTTCCGAGATATTACGTTTTCTATGTGAAAAAATATATTTCAAATTTGATGAGTTTTCGCATTGGAGAATGCTGTCAGAGAGCTCGTCACCAAATTTGGGGGCTATACGAGAAAGTTGATTTTTTCGAGGAAACCTAACGTAACCTTAACCTTAGTGACTAACCTAACATAATCCCTTTGACTCTTTTCGGACCGAAAATGGAAAATGGATTCCCTTCAAACTGCAAACAGAGCAGTGTCTAACCTAACCTAACCGTTTTTTTGTGAGGGGGAGAAATACCTTCGAATGACCAAGGACTGGCTCCTACGGTCAACTGGTGCTTCGTTAGCCAGTAAAACTCCCCCTTGTTCGCCACGTTTGATTCATCCGGCACCTTTCTTCTAGGACATACATCGGATGGATCAGGCATGTCTATTCTGTTTTTTTCTTCTCTTCACTTTCCTGGGGCTTTCTGTTCAGTTATTTGTCTGGTGTAGTCTTTCTTCTTGTTCTTTCTGCCTCATGATATTTTTAATGTAATCCGCTCCTTCCTTCTATGCCTCCCTTGTGCGCATCATGTTGCCTATTAGGTTTTGGGCTGTCGTTACCATTCCTGTGCCAGTTTCATATTTTGCCCTCTCTCTTATTCATCTGTCGTAGTTTATCAGGGTGTGTTCGCGATCATCCCTCTGGCCACAGTATATGCATCGGTCGTCCGCGGTTTTACCTATTCTCTGAGTATAGGTTCTAAAAGAACCGTGGCCACGTAGCGCCTGTGTCAGAAAATAGTCTGTCCTCCTAAAGTCGCAGTTCAGCCATGTGCCAATGTCTGGTATGAGTTTCTTTGTCCATTGAGCTTTTTCAGAGTTTGCCTCACATCTATTTTGCCAGGTTCTGATGGTCTGATTCCTTGCTTGCATTTTCTCCTCCTTAGTTACTCGAACAATGTCGTCCAGCGATTTCCTCTCTCTAACGAGTAAGTCTATGGGTGGAATACCTGTGATGACCGTCAATGCTTCCGCAGGCACTGTTCGGTATGCTGATGCCGTTTTTATCAGCATCTTCCTTTGGGATGACGCTACCATCGCCTTGTATTTTTCAACGTCCATCGCGCGCCACCAGACAGGGGCAGCAAACAGTATTATCGACTGCACCACGCCATACAGGAGACGTCTCTTCCCGTATTCAGGTCCTCTAATATTTGAAAGTATTTTCCCGAGTGCGGTTATTTGCCTATCGGCCTTTCTGGGCCGTCTGTCAATGATTGCCTCTGTTCTCTGTTGGTGCAGTCTCTAGTCCGTTTTTCTCCATCCATCTCTCTATCTTTGACATCGCGCGATTTGCGTTCCTCATGAGGTCCTCTTTCCTGTCCGCTCTTACTATAAACGCGAGGTCATCTGCGTAGGCCACGGTAGAACATTCCTCTGGCATGTCCAGTCGTACAACCCCGTCATAAAGTAGATTCCACAGGGTTGGCCCAAGCACCGAGCCCTGTGGTACCTACCCCCTGTGTGATCCTCTCTTTCTGTATATTGCAGAGTAGAGTTCTCTCGCTAAGATAGTCCTCAAGTATCCTGATTAGGTATCCATTCACCTTCAACTTGTCTAGTTGTCCTAGTATTACGCTCCACTTTGCCGTGTTGAATGCATTTTGCACGTCTATGAGAATAATCGCCCCCCATGTATGAGTATTTCTGCAAGCTCTTTCTATGACATGTTTGACCGCGTCGACTGTGCATTTTTTGGGTCTGTAGCCAAATTGGTTTCCTGAAATGCCACCTTTTGCCGTCAGTTCCTCTTCCAGTCTATACACAATCAGGTGTTCGTACAATTTCCCAATACTGTCTAGTGGGCAGATTGGCCTATATTTGCCCTGTGCGCTGGCCTGGTTTCCTTTCGGTATCAGTACGACCTTGGCTATTTTCCAGTATGTGGGAAATCTACTTTCGTTCAATAATTCATTCAACACCTTCAACGTCGTTTTTGGAATTGATTTCACTGTCATTTAAATCGCTTCCGGAAGAATCCCATCAGGGCCTGGTGACTTCTTAGTCTCAATCCTCTCTACTGCTCTTGCCAATTCCTCCAATGTGAATGGTTGTGGGGGGCTGTATGCCGTTATAGTTGTATTGGGCACATCCTGATATTGTGGGAACAATTCTCTGACTTTCTTCATTATTGTTTCTGGGTCTAAGTTGTAGATTGTGTTAGAGTTTTTGGGATTATTCGTGACGATTTTATATCCTCGGCCCCATATGTCGTTCTCCAGTCGGTCGCATAAAATTCCCCATTGTTCTTTTTGTGATTTCTTTATCTCCCTCTTGAGTTCCCTTCTGCTGTTACTATACTCGCTTTCCAGCTGTTCAATTTCGTCCTTTCCTAACGAGGACGCTCTTTCCCTCTGCAGCCTCCTTCTGATTTTATTGCAGTCTCTCCTTTTATCCTCAATGTTTTCCGTCCACCAGACTGGTTGTGGTCGTAGTCCGCCCTCGGATGTTCTAGCGAGGTATTCTTTTTGAGTGTTTGTGACGACATTTATCAGCTCCTTCATATTCGTTATCCATGGCTCCGTTGCCTGAATTCTCGTCCTGAATTCTCTCTCCTTTATATATTGTGCCTCCCGCCATTCCAGTTTGGGTATCTTGTTTTTGTTTCGTATGTCAAAAGAAATATATCTATGGAGACTCATACTTTCTTCAGTGGGGACATTCCATCCATGGATACTGCTGGCGATGCCTTGAGTGGATAACGTGATATCAATATGTGAGCTCTGGGCACCTCTGACGAAAGTGGGGGTGTCCCCTTCGTTGTTTACTACCATTGAAACTTTTCCTAGACACCAAACTGATTTATTCGCAGTGCGAAATAATCAGTTTGGTGTTAGGGTAATTGATCTCTAGGAAAAGTTTCAAAACTCATCGTTTATTTGTTTACTACCATGCTCTGAGCGTGGATCCACTCCGCAAGGTAATCCAATCGTACATCAGTGGTGGCCGAGGCCCACAGCGCTGATTTAGCGTTGGAGTCCCCAACCACCACTGCTTCCCTTTTCCCTGCACAAATGTGTTCCATAACGTTATCCACATATTGCTGGTATTGCTCGAACGTACAAATTGGGGAGATATAGCAGTTATACAGTGCCCAGCTGTTAAATATCAGGCATATGAATCCGGGGCCTACTTCGTGTGTTACCACTCCACAGTTAGGGTTGGTTGGTAACCTAACCTAACCTTACCTAACCTAACATAACCTAACCTAACATAACCCCTTTGATTATTCGATTCCAAAACTGAAAACGATTTTTCCCTCTCTGTTAGTTTCCGAGATATAACGTTCTTTATGTGATATATACATATATATATATATATATATATATATATATATATATATATATATATATATATAGAATACTGTCAGAGAGCTCGTCACCAAATTTGGGAGCTCTACGGGAAAGTTATTTTTTCGAGGAAAACCTCACCCAACCCCAACCTAAGTGAATAACCTAACATAACCCCTTTGACTATTTTCGGACCGATAATTGAAAATGAATTTCCTTCGGAATGCAAACAGAGCAGTGTCTAACCTAACTCAACCTTACATAACCCCTTTGACTAATTGATTCCTGAACTGAATACGATTTTTCCCTGTCCGTTAATTTCCGAGATATTACGTTCTTTATGTGAAAAAATATATTTAAAATTTGATGAGTTTTCGCAATGGAGAATGCTGTCAGAGAGCTCGTCACCAAATTTGGGAGCTCTACGGGAAAGTTTTTTTTTCGAGGAAAACCTTACCTAACCTTAACCTAGGTGACCAACCTAACATAACCCCTTTGACTATTTTCGGACCTAACCTAACCAAACCTAACATAACCCCTTTGACTATTTGCTTCCAGAACTGAAAACGGTTTGTCCCTGTTTGTTAGTTTCCGAGATAATACGTTTTTAAGTGAAAAAATATATTTGAAATTCGATTAGTTTTTGCAATGGAGAATGCTGTCAGAGAGCTCGTCATCAACTTTGGGAGCTATACGGAAAAGTTGATTTTTTCGAGGAAACCTAACCTAACCTTGACCAAAGTGACTAACCTAATATAACCCCTATGACTATTTTCGGACCGAAAATGGAAAAAAGATTCCCTTCGGAATGCAAACAGGGCAGTGTCTAACATAACCTCACCTAACCTAACATTTCCCCTATGACTATTCGATTCCAGAACTGAAAACGATTTTTCCTTGTCTGTTGTTTTCCGAGATGATACGTTTTTTATGTGAAAAAATATATGCCAAATTTGATGAGTTTTTGCAAGGGTGGAAATCCTCATAGGACACTGATCGCATGGTGACAATCGCGTATCAGTGGTGTCAGACTTTTACTGACTAAAACCACCCTTTGCCCTCTCTCGTACCCGGGACTGTTCGTAAGAACATTTCATCAGGTACAAGCGGCATATTTCTTCTCCATCTCGTCGTTTGGTCATCACACCCTATCTATTGCTTGAAACCTCCTCTCCTCATTTTCTTTTTGCTTCATTATATTCTCCAAGTATTGTGCACCTTTGTTCCATTTCGTCATCATCCTGTCTACTTAGTTGTTCGGGTTCAGTTCTCCTAGTTCCATCTCTATTTCATTCCTTTCCCTGCCCCACCTGGGCCATACGAATATCGTATGCTCAGGGTTGTCGTTTGTCTCTGGGCAGTAGGCGCAGTTGCTGTCTCGTGTCTTTCCTATCTTTAGTGTATAAGATTTAAAGGATCCATGTCCGCTGAGTGCTTGGCTTATGTAGTAGTTTGTTTTTTGGAAGTCGCATTTTACCCAGTTGAGTATGCTTGGGATTAAACGTTTTGTCCATTGTGCTTTACTTGTATTGTTTTGCCATCTTTGTTGCCATTTTACCAGAGTCACCTGTCTCTCTTCTTTCTTGCAGTTCTCATCCACGGTGGGCCCAGCGGCGAGTCTAATGCGCTCCTCTATCAGGAGGTCAATAGGAGGAGTCGCCGTGATCACGTTTACCGCTTCTGCTGAGATCGTCCTATACGCCATCGCAACTCGTAGTAGCATCCTCCTTTGTGTGGAGTTTATCATTGTTCTGTACCTCTGTACTCGCATCACCCCACCCCACACCGGGGCCGCGTACAGAAGTACGGATTGCACAACCCCGTATAGCACCCACCTTTTTTTAGTTCCTGGTCCCCATATGTTTGGCAATATTTTGATCAACGCAGCCGTTTGCCTGTCAGCTTTTTCGCACGTTTTCCTAATGTGCTGGTTCCATATAAGCTTGTCGTCTAGGTGGACGCCCAAATATTTGACGTATTTACTGTGCATGACCTGGATACCCTCCAGCTGGAATGATACGTCGTCTCTCTTTCTTGGGCCCTTTAGGATTATCGCCTCAGTCTTATGTGGCGCAAGTTTCAGCCCATTCTCATTCATCCACCGGCTTATACGTTCCATCGATGCGTTTGTTCTTCCCGTCAGGCCCTGTTTAGTTCTGGCTCTGACTATGACCGCTAGGTCATCGGCGTATACCACTGTGTCACATCCATCCGGCAGCTCCAGTGTCAATACTCCATCATACAGGACGTTCCATAACGTTGGCCCAAGAACTGAGCCCTGCGGAACCCCCTGCGACATCTCCTGCGAATGATCTCCTTTGTGGAGGGTTCTGTCAGATAGGTACGACTTCATAAGAACCCGTAGGTAGCTGCTTATCCCCATATTTGTCAGTCTGTTCAGGATCAGATGCCATTTCGCGGTATTGAACGCGTTCTCGACATCCATGAGTATAACTGCTCCCCAGGTCATGTTACCTTGTGTGGATCTCCGTATTACCTGCTCTATTGCCGACATGGTGGATCTGTTGGCTCTAAAGCCAAACTGCGTCGCAGAGATGCCTCCTTTTTGTTCCAACTCCATCTCCAGTCTGCTTTTGACCATATACTCAAACAGTTTACCGAATCCGTCCAGTAGGCATATAGGTCGGTATTTTATTACCTCTGCTATTTGTCCTTTTGGGATGAGGACTACATTGGCCTTTTTCCATGCGTTCGGGAAGTTTCCTTCAAGGAGCAGCTCGTTTAGAATTGCCAGTATCCTGTTTGGGCAAATACTAACCGCCAGTTTCACCGCTTCTGGAATTATGCCGTCCGGGCCTGGTGCCTTTTTGGGCTTCAGCCTGTCAGCGGCCTTAAAGAGCTCTTCTAGGATAAAAGGTGGGGGTGGGGGTTCTGGTATAGCCTGTATGTCTGCCTCAACCATTCCATACGTTGGGAATAACTCTCCTATAATTTCGACACTGTTTTCTTGGTCCAGTGCATACGGGGTTCGGACCTGCTTCAGCCCCCCTACAACCATCTTATATCCCTGACCCCAGGGATCTTCCTCCAGCTGATCGCAGAGGAGATTCCATTGCTCCGTCTGAGCTGCCTTTATAGCCCTGCGTAACTCTCTTCTGTTACCCTTATAATCATTTTCTGATTGCACCATGTCCTCAGGTTGGTGTTGTCTACCCCGAGCTCGGCTCATGTTTCTTCTGCAGTTGTTGCATCTTGCCCTCAGAGCGGCAATCTCCTCGTTCCACCATATCGGCTGTCTTATGTTCCTACCACACCTGTCTTTATCTACTGCTATCTCTTGGGCGTTTCTAACGTTGTTGCTAAGTGTATCAAGATCCCGGATATTACCTTCTGTCAGTTCCAGCGCCGCCTTAAAGTCGGCTTTATTCAGGTGTCTTGCTGGATGCCAGACAGCTTTACGTTGTCTGCCGCTTACGTTGATGTAGAAGATTATAGGCCTGTACAGGCTCATGCTCTCCTCCGTAGACACTTTCAAACCAGACACTTTGGTCGCCATCCCCTGTGAGGAGAGGGTGAGGTCAATAAAAGACACTTGGTTGCCTCTGACGAATGTGGGCGTTGTTCCCTCATTGTGTATCACCATATTCAGCGTATTCATCCATTCCGTCAGATATTCTCCACGGGCGTCCGTGACGGCTGCATTCCAGAGGTTAGATTTTGCGTTGAAGTCGCCTGCAAGAGTGAAGTTCTGCTTAGATCTGGCGTGCTGCATTATTGTATCGATGTAGTTCTTATACTGTTGCAATGTTATATTTGGTGATATATAACAGTTATATAACGACCACTCTGCGAAGTCCAGGCATATGAAGCCTGCTCCGCTTGTATGGCCCTTAATACCACAGTTTCTGTTGTTGCATAGAATGGCTGTGTCTATATTCTGGTCCTTAATCCATGCTGTGTTCCTTTGTACATGGTTCTAATTCGGTTCCTGTACAAGTAATATATCTGCTTTATGCTCACATGCCATTTTAGCGAGGAGATCATGTGCCCCTTTCCGCCTGTCTACATTTATTTGAATAATGGTTAGGCCTGCTCCGGAGAGACTTCCGGTGGGACTTCCGTATGGACTCCCGCTGCTACTTCTTTATCTCCTTTGTTCTCACCGTTTTCTCCCATAATTTCATTCAGCGCCGCCATTGCCCGCTGTTCCTCTTCTTTGAGTGCCGCCGCCTCTGCCTCCATGTCTCTGACGGCCTTGTCCACTGCTTCCCCCAGCGAGAAGTTTCCTCCCCCTTGTCCTTGCTCTCTGGTATACCTTGGTTGTGCTTCTGCCTTGTTTTTCTCAAGGCTGCTCTGAAGGCTGGGCATCCCATGGATCCTAGCTTATGTCCTCCTTCCCTGAACACTGGGCAGTACATCTCACCGTCACATGTGGCTGCATTGTGATCTTCTTTACCACATTTATAGCAATTTCTTGCTCTGTCTTCTCCTCTACAATTTTCTGTTTTGTGTTCGTAGCTCCAACACCTTCCACAGTTTGGCACCTTATAGCGCATTTCTAGCTTGCACCTTGCCAGTCCCACTTTAATGTACCTCTTGTCTATCAGCATATCTGCAACCTTCTTGGGTACCTTCAGAGTTGCTGCTACCATGTCGTTCTCTAATGGTCTGGTTTTACTGGTCCCCCACTCCTCTTCCCAGGATCCCACGGTCCCCTTCACCGCCGCGGTTATCTCCTCTTTGGTGGTGTCGCAGAGCATCCCCCTTATCTGAACGTTTTCCATCCCTCTGTCTTCCCCCAGGCTAGTAATCTTCATATCGCCTTCTTTACTTAGGGCGCTTTTAACCTCTTCCAGCGCACCTCGGTCTTTATCCAGGGTGAGCAACAGCTTCCCTTCCTTGGTGCTTCTCACCTCTCTTATGTTCCGAGTGACCTCGTTGCCACTCATTGCCTTTTTGACCTGGTTGAGCACCTCCCTGTAGGTCATGTTCCCTTTGGAAACCAGTACTCCATATGTCGTCCTCTCTCTTTCCGACCTCGCTCTGGTTGTATCACTAGTTGTTCCCCTGTTGTTTATCTGCTGCCTTGCAGCCGTATATATATCAACTCTGGTTCTGCTCCCATGGAAGATAGATTCTATCATTCTTCGAAATGCCCCGACGCTCATTTTCTTGATATGGTGCAAGTGGACCCTGTTGTCCCTACTGGTTTCGTCCTTGAGCTGCGTCAGTTTGTCCCAGAGGCCTCGTGGGGTCCCGTCGAAAGATATTTTGACGATCTTTTTTTGGGAGGTAGCCCCTGTACCTCTCACTTTGGTGATCTGTTCAATCACGTCAAAGTCTCTCTCCAATTGAGGGAGCTCCAGAAACTTGTCTTCATACAGTTTCTGTATACTGGCATTCATTTCTGGATCGTGAGGCTCAACAATAACCACCTTCACAGCATCGTTCTCCGTGTCCAGCGGGTTTCCCACAACGACCGCTGTGTTGGTGTACACTGAATCATCCCACTGTAACCCCTGAATTTTCTCAATGGCGTCATACTCCTTCGTTGCCCTCAGGCTCTCAGGGGAGCTCAGTCTCGATGCTTCGCATGTGCAATGGCACGTGCATGCTCCCGTCTGTTGCTGTCCCTGGCCGGTTGCTCCGTTGCTGCTGCTGTTCGAGTTATTTTCCTTTAATTTCTTCTCTGCTTTACGCAACTGCTCCTCTAATACCTCTATGGTCTTTTCCATTTCCCTGATTCGTGTAAGGGCTCTTTCCGCTTTCTCCTCTGCCTCCTGCTTTCCTTTTATGGTCTTTTCTATCTCTGAATTATTCACCTTTTGAGTCTCTTCTCTATTTATGTCTTCGTTAACCTCCCTCAGGTCCTCCTGTACCCGGGTGAGAAAGTTTGTTCTCCTCTTCAGGATTCCTGTCTCTCTGCTGATACTTTCAGTCAGCTCTTTTATTTCCACCTTTGTGTTGGTGTTAGCTTTTACGAGGTCCATCATCTGTAAGGCCATTTCTACAACGTTGTCCACCGTCTGTTGGAGTTCGGTGAATTCCTGGGTTTTCTCATCAAGCTTTGCTTTTGTTTTTCTCTTTGTGGGGGTAGCCTTCCTCCTCCTCTTCTTTGGGTTATCCAGGTCCTCATCGCCTGTCTCTCCATCTGTCGCTGTCGCTGTCAGATCGTAGATCGGGCTACTGTGAATCTCCTCGTCCATATACCCCTCCCCTGGGGATGCTGGTGGCGAAAGTGTCGACATACTCTGTCTTGGCGTTTTGAATACCTCGTCATTATCCTTCTTGTCCTTTGAGTCTTCGTTTGCTGTCGTAGAGATTTTTCGTGTATCCGGAGATCTCAACACCGTGAACGCTTTCTCCTTCTGCTTTTCCTGCATTTCCCTCTCGAAACGCTCTCTTTCCTCCTTCTCTGAGGCTGTCTCTGCGGCCGGTTCTTCATTTTCATTTTCAAATGGATCCATTTCTGTTCCCACGAGTAGCTAGGGCAATTCTATCCGCCCCTGCAGAGCCCCGCGTGCAGGGGTAAGGCATCTTCCCCGCCGGGTTGCCCGGTCCGGCGGGCATCGCTCGCGACACACTTTGTCACCCCTGTGCCATGCATCCCTTCAGCGCGATGGTGCTACACCTTAGGATTGGGGGACGCGGTAGCCCCCGTCGTCTCCAGAGCCCCGACTTGGGACTTGGAGCCGTAAGGGACTGGTAGATAAGAAGACATAGCCGCCTCCCCTATGCCTTAGTAGTGAGAAAAGGAGTGACCCCTAGCCCTCGGATGCCCTAATAGCATCGGGGTCGGAAAAGAACAAGAGGTGGCCGAGGATGGCCGATAGGACAGGAGAGAAAATATCTTACCCAAGACCAGTTGAAGAAAGGTAAGATAGGCTAGAGAAATCCCAGAGTTCGCCAAACCCTGCACACCAGATGTGTTTCTCTCGGAGGTTTTTATCGAGGATTTCCCCTCTAGATCCGTTGAGTTCTGTAAGAGACAGGTCCGCCAACGAGTAGGCACCCAACGATCTTGCCGATGGAGAGGCTATTGTCTTCGCATCACATCAACCTGAGAAAGGTGGGGGTTGCCCCCCACCCTGACACAAACACCTTTTTTATTGAGGCGGTGCATATGTCCAAGTCTCTAGGACCCAACCTAACCTAACCTAACATAACCCCTTTGACTATTCGATTCCAGAACAGAAAACGATTTTTCCCTCTCTGTTAGTTTCCGAGATATTCCGTTCTTTATGTGACAAAATATATTTCAAATTTGATGAGTTTATGCAATGGAGAATGCTGTCAGAGAGCTCGTCACCAAATTTGGGAGCTATAGGAGAAAGTTGATTTTTTCGAGGAAACCTAAAGTAACCTTAACCTAAGTAACTAACCTCACATAACCCCTTTACATATTTTCGGACCAAAAATGGAAAATAGATTCCCTTAATGCAAACAGAGCAGTGTCTAACCTAACCTAACTTAGCATTACCCCTATGACTATTTGATTCCAGAACTGAAAACGATTTTTCTTTGTCTGTTAGTTTCCAAGATATTAGTTTTTTTCATGGAAAAATTATTATCAAATTTGATGAGTTTTCGCAATGGAAAATGCTGTCAGAGAGCTCGTCACTAAATTTGGGAGCTATACGAAAAAGCTGATTTTTTTCGAGGAAACCTAACGCAACCTTAACTTAAGTGACTAACCTAACATAACCCCTTTGACTATTTTCGGACCGAAAATGAAAAATAGATTTCCTTCAAGAGTCCTGTCAGAGAGCTCGTCACCAAATTTGGAAGCTATACGAGAAAGTTGATTTTTTCGAGGAAACTTCACGTATCCTTTACTTAAGTGACTAACCTAAGTGACTGACCTAACATAACCCCTTTGACTATTTTCGGAACGAAAACGGAAGATAGATTCCCTTCAAGATGCAAACAGAGCAGTGTCTAACCTAACCTAACCTAACATAACCCCTATGACTATTTGATTCCCGAACTGAAAACGATTTTCCCCTGACTGTTAGTTTCCGAGATATAACGTTTTTTATGTGAAAAAATATATCTCAGATCTGATTACTTTTCGAAATGGAAAATGCTGTCAAAGAGCTCGTCACTAAATTTGGGAACTCTACGAGAAAGTTGACTTCTTCGATGAAAACCTTACCTAACCTTAACCTAAGTGACTAACCTAACATAAACCCTCTGACTATTTTTGGACCGAAAATGGAAAATAGATTTCCTTCAGAATGCAAACAGAGCAGTGTCTAACATAACCTAACGTAACCTAACATAACCCCTTTGACTATTTGCTTCCAGAACTGAAAACGATTTTTCCCTGTTTGATAGTTTCCGAGACATAACGTTTTTTAAATGAAAAAAAAAAAATTGAAATTTGATTAGTTTTTGCAATGGAGAACGCTGTCACAGTGCTCGTCACCAAATTTGAGAGCTATACGGGAAAGTTGATTTTTTAGAGGAAACCTTACTTAACCTCAACCAAAGTGACTTACCTAACATAACCCCTATGACTATTTTTGGACCGAAAATAGAAAATAGATTCCCTTCGGAATGCAAACAGAGCAGTGTCTAACCTAACCTCACCTAACCTAACATTACCCCTATGACTATTTGATTCCAGAACTGAAAACGATTTTTCTTTGTGTGTTATTTTCCGAGATATTACGTTATTCATGTGAAAAAATATATTTCGAATTTGATGAGGTTTGGCAATGGAAAATGCTATCAGAGAGATCGTCACCAAATCTGGGAGCTCTACGAGAAAGTTGATTTTTTCGAGGAAAATCTAACCTAACCTTAACCTTAGTCACTAACCTAACATAACCCCTTTGACTATTTTCGGACTAAAAATGGAAAATTGATTTCCTTCGGAATGCAAACAGAGCAGTGTCTAACCTAACCTAACCTTACCTAACCTAACCTAACATAACCTAACCTAACCCCTTTGACTATTTGATTCCAGAACTGAAAACGATTTTTCCCTCTCTGTTAGTTTTCGAGATATAACGTTCTTTATGTGATGAAATATATTTCAAATCTGATGAGTTGTCGCAATGGAGAATGCTGTAAGAGAGCTCGTCACCAAATTTGGAAGCTATACGGAAAAGTTGATTTTTTCGAGGAAACCTAACCTAACCGTAACCAAAGTGACAAACCTAACATAACCCCTATGACTATTTCTGGACCGAAAATGAAAAATAGATTTCTTTCGGAATGCAAACAGAGCAGTGTCTAACCTAACCTAACCTCACCTAACCAAACCTTTTTTTTTGTGGGGGGGAGAAATACCTTCGTACACTAGAGGACCGTCTTCCCAGTAGTGTGGTGTGGCCACTAAAACTCCCCCTTCTTCGCCACGATTGGCTAGCTCGGTATCATCCCTAGGGACATTCTTCAAGCTAGCCTGGCACTAAGTTATCTCGTCACTCTATTGTTCTCTGTTTTGATGGTGTTATATCTATTTTGAATCCTGCATCATGACTGTTCATTTCATGTTCCTTAGTTACTGTTATTAAAAAAAAAAAAAAAAAAAAAAAGTTTGAGAGAAAAATAAACATTTCAAATTGACAGACAATTTTTTTTAAAATTTCCAAAAATCTATTCAAAAGCCTTTCGAGCCGATACCTAAAGATATTCTTCCAGGTAAGCAGTAACAAACTGGTCCTTTCGAGCCGATACCTAAAGATTTTCTTCCAGGTAAGCAGTAACAAACTGGTCCTTCTCTGCCTATAATGAACCTGCACTGTGATAGTCACGATGTCTCGTTCAGCGCCAAATGTGAGACGAAGTCTACGTCTAAAAACTAAAACTGCTGCCGAAGAAAAAGTAATGACGTCTTTAGGAGAAGCTTATCCAATGGCGGAATCAAGTCATGCTGGAAACACTCAAAATCGTGGATTTGAACAAGAAAAAACTACTTTTGACAACAATAATTTCAAGAAATCTCCTTCTAAGGTGACTTCAAACCACTCAAGGAGTACGAAGAGCCGAAAATCCAGACAGGAACAAGCCAAAATCGAGATTGAAATGAAGAAAAAAGAACTTTTGCACAAACATCAGCAGGAAATGTTGGATTTGGAGTTAGCAATGAAAATGGCGATGTTGGATGGAGAGAAAACTTCCGAAGAGGAATCAGAGTCGGTAGATAGTGGGTCAGTGAAAGAAATGCCTAATATTGAAGAATGGGTGGACGGTAAGTGCCCATGGGACAGGCTTGACCATTGTTCGCTGTCGTCGGCTATGGAATCTCAGAAGGTAGTACCTAATTTCAATGATAATCTTCTCGTTTCGTCACAACCAAATGAAATTCTAACTAGACATTCCATGCGAAAAGAATTGCCTGCTTTCGGTGGCAACGTAGATCCCAATTTCAGTAATGATCCTCTCGCTTCGTCACAACTAACTAAAATTCTGACTAGACAATCCATGCCGAAAGAATTGCCCGCGTTCAGTGGCGATCCTATCGAATGGCCAAATTTCATTTTTCAGTACAAAAATACTACAGCTATTTGTAGCTATTCTAGAGAGGAAAATCATATTCGTTTACAAAAATGTCTTAAAGGAAACGCCAGAAAAATTGTAGAAAGTTTACTTATTTTACCCCAAAACGTTGACAAAGTTATTGACATTTTAGAAAAACGATTCGGTCGTCCTGAACATATCATTATGATGTTGTTGGATAAAATAAAGAGCTTTCCTAATGTAAAAGAGGATAGATTAGATATGCTCATAGAGTTTTCTGATGAAATGAAAAATTTAGTTGGAATTATGGAAGCTCTAAATGAGGAGGAACACTTACGGAATTCTATTCTACTTCAGGAATTGATAAGTAAACTTCCCACAAATCTCAAAATAAATTGGATAGAACATTTCTCGAATAAAATACAAAACAATCCCAAATTGGTTGAGTTTAGTTTATGGTTGGATCAAAAAGCGTCAGTAGCTTGTCAAATTGTACTGCCAAAAGTGACAAATAATTTCAAAAGTGACAACCATAAATTCAAACAAAGATCGAATGTCAGAAAAGACGTAACTATGACAACCACCGATCCTAATATACAGGGTGATAAAAAGTGTATGTGTTGTGAGAGTGAACTACATCATCTCAGTAAATGTTCAAAATTCATTTCCATGGCAATAGAAGAGAGATGGAATTTTGTCACTTCCAGAAGCATTTGTTTTTCATGTCTGATACCTTTTCACAATTTGAAAAAATGTAAAAAAATCAAGGTATGTGGAATCAACAATTGTACTAAACCTCACAATAAATTATTACATAAGGACACATCTAGTGGAAATAATACAAATCCTGTACTTGTTAGTGAACCAGAAGTAAATTTTCATATCTCAACAAATACCAAAGTTCTTTTGAAAATTTTACCTGTGACAATATATCGTGGAGAAAAATTATTGAACACCTATGCCCTTTTAGATGATGCCTCAACGGTGACCCTAATTGACCAGGATTTAGCTGATGAGCTGGAACTCGATGGACCTCAGCATACTTTATACATTCAATGGACAAACAATCAAGTCAAGCAGCAAGAGGACTCACGTATTGTCTCATGCAACATCAAATCTCCGGAAAATGGTAAGACCTTTCAATTACGTCACGCCAGAACCATCAAAGGAATGTCATTGCCGACGCAAAGTGTTGATATGAATAAAATTTCTACCCGATATGCTTATATTGATAATAAAATTCCGTCAATGTTTGATGCAAAGCCTAAATTATTGATTGGTCAAGACAATTGGCCACTTTTGGTCAATAGAAAAATTATAACTGGTCCTTGGGATGGCCCTGCACTCAGCAAAACTCTTTTGGGTTGGGTCATTCATGGAAATATTTGTACAGGGTTAGGCACAACGTTTGACCATAATAATGTATGCTATGTTTGTCATGGGGAAAAAGACGACTTGGACATTCTTCACGATTTGGTGAAGAAACAATGGCAAATTGATAATACTGGTTTATCAAACATCAATAAGTCCGTGTCCAAAGAAGACAAACGCGCACAGGATATTTTAGACAAAACAATGAAAAGAAACGGTGATAGGTTCGAAACAGGTCTCTTATGGAAAAATGAGAATGTCATTCTTCCTGAGAGTAAATCTAACGCCTTGAAGAGATTACTTTCCACAGAAAAGAAAATGGACAAAAATGTAGCATTTGGAAACGCATATTGTGAAAAAATTTTAGACTTCCAAAATAAAGGTTACATTAGGAAACTTTCAAAAGAAGAATCTGAAATATATCATCCAAAAACATGGTATCTTCCACATTTTGGTGTATCGAATCCAAATAAACCTAACAAGTTGAGAGTTGTGTTCGATGCTGCATCCAAATCGGAAGGAGTGAGTTTGAATGATTGTCTTCTCACTGGTCCTGATCTTTACAACTCCCTGTATAATATTCTGCTGAACTTCAGAATAAAGAAGTACGCATTCGCAGCAGATATATTGGATATGTTCCTTCAGATCAGTGTCAGGGAGGAGGATCGTTCTGCTCAACGATTCCTATGGAGGGGTGTGGATCGCAATTGTCCACCAAGTATTTATGAGATACAAGTAGTTTTCTTTGGTTCGACTAGTGGTCCATGCTTAGCTCAAGAGGCCAAAAACAGAAATGCTTCTGATTTTTTGACTCAATTTCCTGAAGCCTCGAGAGCTATTATAGACGATCACTACATGGACGACTATCTCGGAAATGCTGACAGTGAATATGAAGCCAAAAAATTGATTCAAGACATAATATATGTTCACAGTCAAGGGGGTTTTACTATCCGTAATTGGATCTCAAATTCCGATTCGGTATTGGAAGATATTGATAAGGAACTAGTGGCTCAGAAGTTAGGACCCAGAATCGAAAGGATTCTAGGAGCCTGGTGGAATCCTGAACAAGACATTTTTGTGTTTCAAACTAAATTTCACAAGGTCAACGAACAACTTCTGAAATTAAAACAACGCCCGACAAAAAGGGAGGTGTTGAAAGTCATCATGTCGATATTTGATCCGATAGGTTTTTTGGCAAATTTTATCATCCAAGGTAAAGTTATACTCCAGGATCTTTGGAAAAATGGAATCGATTGGGACGACAAAATTACGGATGAATTGTATGAGAAATGGGTTTTATGGATTGAGGACTTGAAAACTATTAGTAATTTCAGAATTCCTCGACAATATTTCACTTTTGACAGGGAAAGGAGTAGAATTCAATTACATATTTTCACAGATTCTTCGGAAAAATGTTATGCAAGTGTGGCGTACCTCAGAATAGAATGGGAAAATCAAGTTCAGACAGCTTTCGTGAGTGCAAAAATAAGAGTTGCACCTCTGAAACCCATTTCTATCCCGAGATTAGAGTTACAAGCAGCTCTTATGGGGGCACGGTTAGGACATTCTTTGAGAACAAATTTGAGGTTAAATATCACCGAGGTATATTATTGGACAGATTCGAAAACTGTTTTACACTGGGTTCGTTCTGAAGCTCATAGGTTCAAAGTTTTTGTTGCTCAACGTCTAGCCGAAATTCATGACCTCACTGAGATGGTGCAATGGAAATATGTACCATCCAGACAAAATGTTGCGGATGAAGCAACAAAAAGAATAAAACCACTCGATTTCTCATCTAAAAGCACGTGGTTATACGGTCCTATTTTTTTGCGAGGAAGTATGGATAATTGGCCCAAGGAGAAATGTGTCGATTCTGTTGAAAAGGAAGATCTGGAAATCCGGAATGAGCACGTTCTCTTGAGCTTCTCTAATGAGAAATTCATTGTTCCAGATCCAAGGCGGTTCTCAAAATGGAATCGTATCAGGAGAGCAACAGCATGGATGCTAAGATTCATCGGAAATTGCAGGGGAAACAAATGTAATGGTGAACTCATGGTCATGGAATTGAATAATGCAGAGAAACTCCTCTTTAAAAAAATTCAAGACGACAGTTTTCATGACGAAATTGTTTCTCTCAAGCACATGAAATCTCTGCAGAGATCCAGCAGGCTCTATACACTCTCGTGTGAATTGGACAAAGAAGGAATCCTCAGACTGGGGGGAAGATTGAATAATTCGACGCAACTGGATGAAGACTTGAAGAAACCAATAATTCTCGATCCGAAACATGGACTAACCAAATTGATAATTCAATTTTATCATGAACAAGTACACCACCATGGACAGGAAACTGTTATTACTAATATAAGGCAGAAATTTTGGATTCTTCGTATCAGACAAGCCGTGAAAAATGTTTGGAAATCATGTCAAATGTGTAAGAATAAAAGAGTATTGCCAACAATACCCATCATGGGACAACTTCCAAAATGTCGCCTGGAACCAACTGTGAGGTGTTTCATCAAAACTGGTATAGACTACTTCGGACCTATCAATGTAGCTGTGAAAAGGAGCAGGGAGAAAAGGTACGGAGTTATTTTTACATGTATGGTAACTAGGGCCATACATTTGGAAATCGCCCAAGATCTCAGTACAAATAGTTTCATTCACGTACTGAGACAGTTTGGTTGCAGACGAGGATTCCCTGATGAAATCTACAGTGATAATGGCACCAATTTCAAATCTGCTGAAAAAGAACTAGCTGAGGAATTGAAAGGATTGGACCAAACCGAAATTAGGAAATTCTGCACTATGAAAGAGGTAAAATGGTTTTTCAACCCTCCATCAGCTCCACATTGGGGAGGAGCATGGGAGAGACTGATTCAGTCTGTGAAAAAAATAATGAAAGAAATGCTGACATCACGATGTCCCCAAGAATATGTTTTACGAACAGTTTTCGCTGAAGCGGAAAACATTATAAATTCTAGGCCATTGACTCACGTTTCTGTTGACTCTGATGACTCTGAGGCTCTGACGCCAAATCATTTTCTGATTGGGCCTGATTATGCTGCCACATCTTTTTCAAGAGCTGAAGAAAAAGACCTTAGTCTACTTTCCAGATGGAGAGCCTCCCAGAGGCTAGCTGATCAATTCTGGAAGCGTTGGGTGCAAGAGTATTTACCATTTTTGGTGAACAGAAGTAAGTGGCATGATAATAATAAACCCATCCACGAAAACAACATCGTAGTTGTCATTGATCCGAACGGACCAAGGAATATTTGGCCGAAGGGGAGAGTTATACAAGTTCATCCAGGAAGAGACGGCAAAGTAAGAGTTGTCGACGTGAAACTTGCCAATGGAACCATTTTGCGACGACCTGTTACAAAATTGTGCGTATTGGACATTGAGAAGAAAGAAGAGTAATTGTTTCATTGAAATCTTCTATGTTGAAACAATTACTGGGGAGGAGAATGTTATATCTATTTTGAATCCTGCATCATGACTGTTCATTTCATGTTCCTTAGTTACTGTTATTAAAAAAAAAAAAAAAAAAAAAAAGTTTGAGAGAAAAATAAACATTTCAAATTGACAGACAATTTTTTTTAAAATTTCCAAAAATCTATTCAAAAGCCTTTCGAGCCGATACCTAAAGATATTCTTCCAGGTAAGCAGTAACAGATGGTCCTCTTATGTGAAAAAATATATTTCAAATTTGATTTGTTTTCGAAATGGAAAATGCTGTCAGAGAGCTTGTCACTAAATTTGGGAACTCTACGAGAAAGTTGTTTTTGTTTCGATGAAAACCTTACCTAACTTTAACCTAAGTGACTAACCTAACATAAACCCTCTGACTATTTCCGGATCGAAAATGGAGAATAGATTTCCTTCAGAATGCAAACAGAGCAGTGTCTAACCTAACCTAACCCAACCAAACATAACCCCTTTGACTATTTGCTTCCAGAACTGAAAACGATTTTTCCCTGTTTGTTAGTTTCCGAGATATTACGTTTTTCAAGTGAGAAAATATATTTATAATTTGATTAGTTTTTGCAATAAAAAATGCTATCAGAGAGCTCGTCACCAAATTTGGGAACTCTACGAGAAAGTTGATTTTTTTCAATGAAAACCTTACCTAAACTTAACCTAAGTGACTAACCTAACATAACCCCTTTAACCATTTTCGGACCGAAAATGGAAAACAGATTCCCTTCAGAATGCAAATCTGACCTAACCTTACATAACCCCTTTGACTATTTGCTTCCAGAACTGAAAACGGTTTTTCCTTGTTGGTTAGTTCCCGAGATATTACGTTTTTGAGTGAAAAAATATATTTAAAATTTGATTAGTTTTTGCAATGGAGAATGCTGTCAGAGAGCTCGTCACCAAATTTGGGAGCTATACGGGAAAGTTGATTTTTTCGAGGAAACCTAACCTAACCTCAACCAAAGTGACTAACCTAACATAACCCCTATGACTATTTTCGTACCGAAAATAGATATCCTTCGGAATGCGAACAGAGCAGTGTCTAACCTAACCTAACCTTTTTTTTTGTGGGGGGGGGGAGAAATACCTTCGTACACTAGAGGACCGGCTCCGCAGTAGTGTGGTGTGGCCACTAAAACTCCCCCTTCTTCGCCACGATTGGCTAGATCGGTATCATCCCTAGGGACATTCTTCAAGCTAGCCTGGCACTAAGTTATCTCGTCACTCTATTGTTCTCTGTTTTGATGGTCTCTCTCTTCTCTTTCTTTTTCTCTCAATGTTTCCCTTATAAACTTATGTATCGTTGTCCATTTGCTCTTGCTCTCTACCATCACCCTCATTATGTTGTCTCTCGTCAGTTGTACCTCCACTTCGGTTTCCATTTTCTCCCTCTCTCTTTCCCATCTTCTGCACTCCAAAATGGTGTATCTCTCCCGTTGCAGTATATGCAGTCTTCGTTTCTACTTTTCTTTATCCTACACGTATAGACTCTGAATGTACCGTGTCCAGTCAGAAATTGTGCTAGATAGTACTCCATCTGCCTGTGCTCGCAGCTCAGCCATATACTCATCTCAGGTATGAGTTCCTTCGTCCATTGCCCAACATTATGGTTTTCATTCCACCTTTGCTGCCATTTGATGATGGTCACCTCTCTCAGCTGTTTCTTAAGTGCTCCACTTATCAGCTCCCCCCTGTCCTCATATTTCTTCACCCTTTCCTCGACTAGTAGTTCTATAGGCGGTACTCCTGTAATTACGTGTAATGCTTCTGTAGATACCGTTCTGTACGCACCCGCAACTCTCAATAGCATGCGCCTCTGCATACTGGTCATAATTTTTTTATACTTTTCTATCTTTAGTACTTCGTGCCATATCGGAGCCCCGTATGTTTAAACGGACTGCACCACCCCGTTCAAGATTAGTCGTTTCTGACTACCCATCTCGCTAAGGTTGGGCATAATCTTATGAAGAGCCTCAACATATACGTCAGCCTTCTTTATAATTTGCCTCACGTGTTCGCCGTATATCCTCTTTTCATCGATCCAGACTCCCAGGTACCTAACGTTCTTTTTTGGGGTTACCGTATTTCCATCTATCTCGAAAACTATTCCCTCCTTTTTTCTAGGGCCTCTCAATATGATTGCTTCCGTTTTCTCACTTGCCAGTTGAAGTCCAATATCTTTCATCCATTGATCCATCTCATGTATTGCTTCATTTGTGTCCTCTACTAGATCTTCCCTTGAGTCCGCTTCAACTACCAGCACCAGGTCATCCGCGTATGCAGCCGTGGTACATCCCTCTGTGAGCCGCAGCCTGAGCACTCCGTCGTACAATCTCGTTATGTCTCATTCTGGCTATGATTTTACTCCATGTCGCCATGTTAAATGCATTCCTGATATCC
Source organism: Zygogramma bicolorata (assembly GCA_032362365.1). Classification (NCBI taxonomy): domain Eukaryota; kingdom Metazoa; phylum Arthropoda; class Insecta; order Coleoptera; family Chrysomelidae; genus Zygogramma; species Zygogramma bicolorata. The sequence continues at coordinate 209,938 of JAVJAQ010002249.1, forward strand.
AGCATGACATTCGCAGCCCATTTCCTTCGCCCTTGTTCGGTGACATTCACCAGCCATCTCCCCGCGTCCACTGTGGATCTACTTTTCCGAAACCCAAATTGTCGTGCTGATAATCCTTCTCGCTCATCAAGTTCTCTCTCTCTATTCTGGCCTTGAGCAGTTGTTCATACAGTTTCCTCAGTGTGTTGACTAGGCAAATTAATCTATACTTTTTTCCTCGTCATTGGGGGAACCTTTGGGAATTAGTATCACCTTCGCTTTCCTCCATTCGATCGGAAAGCTTTTAGAGTCCAGTAGTTTGTTTGAAATCCCCAAGAATGCTTCTGGGATAATGGTTATCGCCTCTTTGACGGCTTCTGTTGTATTACCATCAGGTCCAGGGGCTTTTCCTATCTTCATTCTTTTCGCCGCCGTCACTAATTCTCCATCTGTGAATTTGTCTTGTTCGGCTAGTGTGACCCGTTCCCCTCGGTTCCACCTATCTCGTTTCTCCGGGAACAATTTTTTTGTTATTTCTAGTTTCTGGGCAGCCGTCAGATTATAATGTACTGATACCTGTTTCATTCTTTTTGTTATAATTTTATATCCTTGTCCGTACGGGTCCTCTTCTAGTTGGTCACATACTTTTTTCCATTTCTTTTGTTCCGATTCTTTGATAGCGTTCTTTAGTGCTTTCTTATATTCTTTATGTTCTCTCTCCATATTCCCCATTTCTTCCTCTCCTATGCCCCGAGCTCTGCCTCTGATGACCTGCCTTCTCTTATTATTGCATTCTTGTCGTATGCTCTCAATTTCATCTGTCCACCAGTAAGGTTGTAGCTTCCCCTGCTATGTGTAGTGGTAGCAAGGTCTTGAGCCATCTTAATTTTCTCCGCCAATGATTTCTGGTTTCTTATCTCTTGTTCTTGGAAAGGGAACAATAAAGCTTCTTTGAATATTTGCTTATCTAGCCTGCGCACTACTTTGAAGTTGTTTTTCCTGCCAGATGTTCCTATATCTATGATGAAACCTATGTATCGATGTAGACTCAACGATTCTTCCTCTTCCAGGACCTTCCAGTTCCGTATTTTGTATCCTATTTTTGTGGTGGCACAGGTGATATCAATGAATGACTTGCTCCTCCCCCTGACAAAGGTGGGTGTAATTCCATCATTTTTAACATCCATGTCTAACGATGATAGCCATTCTTCCAAGTACCTTCCTCTTTCGTCAGATATGTCGGAGCCCCACAATGTAGATTTGGCGTTGAAATCGCCCAGGACTATGGTTTATTTTCCTTCTTTCCTTATTCTTTGCATGATTTCGTCCACCAGTGACTTATAGGCGTTCTCGGTTATATTTCGTGATATATATCCGTTGTATATTGTCCACTTCATAAAATCAACCCTTATGTATCCTTTGTATGCTTGATGTGACCAGATTGCAATATTCTTATTCCTACAGAACATTGCCGTGTCTTCATTCTTATCCATCACATGCCCCTGTCTCTTAGATATTGTCTCATTTGGTCACTGTATGAATACTTAGTCTGCTTTTTGTCGATCTGCCGTTGCATATGCGGCGTCTTGCGCTGCTTTTCCTCTCCCAATATTAATTTGTAGTACCTGCATTAGCGGTACTAGTTCTGTTCTGCCTCACTCTCTTTTTTTCCCTCTCCTTTGCATGCACCAGTCGTCTATAGCTAGGACATTTCATCTGGTCCGCTCTGTGCCCCTCGGTTTTGCAGCTAGTGCAATGTTTTTCGTGCGTACAATCTTTGGCTGTGTGGCCCTCTTTCGCACAGTTGGGACACTTATTCGCGTTATCTGTTCCTTCGCACTCTTCTCTCCTATGCCCAAACTCCAGGCATCTATAACATCGGATAGTGTTTATTCTCTCCCTTATCTTGCATGGGACCCATCCAATTTCGATAAACCCCTTCTCGATCAATTCTCTGGCCGTAAACCTGTCTACTGCAACTATTGCGTTTTGGTTTCCGAACGTATTCTGCCTAAAGGCGACTATTCTTATGTCCTCTTCTCTACTTCCCCTAACTGTTTTGAGGATCGATTCTTCGACGTTCAGTTCAGTCAGGTCTGCCTCTATGTCTGAAATATATATGGTAGTTTCACTATTCGTGTATTACACCCTCGTGTTTTCATTTCCTTTCTCTATCTCCTCTTTTAGTGTTCGCGCTTGCTGTTTTCCTCCTTTTACCTCTAATAGTATATCTCCTATGGCCGTTCTTTTGATATTCTTTATTTCAATTCCTGTTTTTTTCATATTGGTGTTGCTCCTCAGCTCCTTCAGTGGTTTAGCGTAATTTTTGCCTGCCGTTTTTACAACAATCTTATCGGTTGTTTTGCCTATTTTTGGCCATTCTTGTCTTTGTTCCATTCGGTTTTTTTTCTGTTAAAGACCGTTATCTGTGTATTATCTCTCTGGAATACACTTTCTACACATTATTGTAGGTATTTTTCATCTAGCTCCTCAGTCATCGCAACTCCCAGTTGTCCTTCATGTCCGAGGGATATCATGCATTGTCTAAGTTGCTTGATTCCCTCATATACCAGTTCTGTTTTGTCTTCACCTCCTGTTTCGCCAGTCGCTATCGGTATCACATATAATGGTATGGGTATCACATGTAATGCTATTGTTCTCATTCGTACCCTTGCTAGTTATAGTTCTTATGCTTTTCTGTATGTACTCTATCCCCGTGAGCTTCTCAGAGATGAGGTCAGTTACATCTGGGAATCTTGTTAGCACTTCCTCCATTATCCTGCCTTCGCAGGTTTCCTTATTTGCATCAATGAGGGCCGCGAGACCACGGTTTTCGTCCCTGATTCCTCTCAAGTCATAACTTACCTTCGTTCGTTGATACACGCTGTCCTGCCATTGGAGGTCTATTATCTCTTCCAGTCCTCTCCACCCCACCCCTCTAGGTGATCTTTTATTTTTTCTTCCAAGTTGTTCCTCCTTTCTTCCAGTTCTTTCTCAATTATTTGTTCGTCCACCTGTGTAGATATGGCTCTTGTTTCTATTTTCTGTTTGATTTGGACCCTTGCCTTCGTGCGCCTTCTTTTATTCTGGTCTTGGGTGGCTTGTCTGTCCACCTTTCCGGCCGCCTTTCTCAGGATTTTAACCGTCTCCTTGATTTCCCATTTGGTATTTGGATGATCTTTTATCAATTTTGTCAGATTGGCTATCCCGTCCATTATCTGGGTGAGGGATGCGTGATCTACCTCAACTGAGTCACTTGACTGATCCTTGTTGGGCGAACCGCCCCTCTTGCTCTTTCCTTTATGTGGTTCAGGCGACTTCAGGTATAAGGAGCTCAGTCCAGTCTTTTTCCTCGTCATCAGATATTTCTACCAAGGTGGCTTCATTCCACCCCCCCCCCCCCAAATGCTCAAAGATTGGGCTCTCCCCAATTTTTTCCTCCCATGGCGTCGTGCTCGAGGTAACGAGTTCCCCGCTCGGCGTAGAGAAAGCTTCCTCACTTGTTCTCGGCCTTTGGGAATTTGGTGTCCTTGGTGTGTCATGCGCCTCAATTTCTGTTTCGCTCTGTTTCTGATCTTCAACTAGGACGGTCGGTTCAGCACTCCCTCCTCTCTTTTCTTTCTTGTCGTATCTCTCCGTCTTCTCAGGGGGGGTTCGCGGTAGGCCGCTCCACCTGATTGACGGGTCAATTTCCTCTTCTTCCTTATTCATTTGTTTTTTATAGCCTTGGATATTCATAGTGTTCCCACGAATAGCTGGGGATGTATCTGTCCGCCCCTGCAGAGCCCCGCTTGCAGGGGTAAGGCTAAATCCCCCCTGGGTCGCCATGTCCAGGGGGCATCGCTCAAGACACACCTAATCACCCCTGTGCCACGCATCCCTTCGGCACGATGGTGCTACACCTTGGGATTGGGGGACGCGGTAGTCTCCCTCCAGCTCCACCCCCGGTTTGGGAGGGAGCAGAAGAGAGACTGAAAGAGGAGAGGTCACAGCCGCCTTCCCTGCAACCTGTAGTGAGAAAATGAGTGGCCCCTAGCCATCGGATACCCTAATAGTGTCCGGGTCGGAAGAAACAAGAGTTGACCAAGAGAGGCCGATAGAATAGAGGTGATGGTATCTTAACCAGACAAGTTGAAAAGGGGTAAGATAGGCCGGAGAAATCCCAGGGTCCGCCATCCCTGCACACCAGATGTGTGTCTCCAGGAGGTTTTTTATCGAGGATTTCCCCTCTAGATCCGTTAAGTTCTGTGAGAGACAGGCTTGCCAGCGAGTAGGCACCCAACGATCTTGCCGGTGGAGAGGCTATTGTCTTCACATCACATCGGCCTGAGAAAGGTAAGGGTTGCCCCTTACCCCGACTCAAAAATTTTTTTTTTGAGTGGTGCGTGCGTCCATGTCTCTAGGACCCCACCTAACCTAACATAACCTTACCTAACATAACCACTTTGACTATTTGAAAACGATTTTTCCCTCTCTGTTAGTTTCCGAGATATTACGTTCCATATGTGATGAAATATATTTCAAATTTGATGAGTTTTCGCAATGGAGAATGCTGTCAGAGAGCTCGTCACCAAATTCGGGAGCTATACGAGAAAGTTGATTTTTTCGAGGAAATCTGAAGTAACCTTAACCTAGGTAACTAACCTTACATAACCCCTTTGACTATTTTCGGACCGATAATGAAAAATAGATTCCCTCAATGCAAACAAAGCAGTGTCTAACCTAACCTAACCTAACATTACCCCCTATGACTATTTGATTCCAGAACTGAAAACGATTTTTCCTTTGTAAGTTTCCGAGATATTAAGTTTTTCTCGTGAAAAAATATATTTCAAATTTGATGAGTTTTCGCAATGGAAAATGCTGTCAGAGAGCTCGTCACCAAATTTGGGAGCTATACGGGAAAGTTGATTTTTTCGAGGAAACCTAACGTAACCTTAACCTAAGTGACTAACCCATCATAACCCCTTTGACTATTTTAGGACCGAAAATGGAAAATAGATTCCATTCAAGAGTCTTGTCAGAGAGCTCGTCAACAAAGGGAGATATACGAGAAAGTTGATTTTTTCGAGGAAACCTAACGTAACCTTAACCTAAGTGACTGATCTAACATAACCCCTTTGACTTTTTTCGGACCGAAAACGGAAGAAAGGGTTCCTTCAAAATGCAAACAGAACAGTGTCTAACCTCACCTAACCTAACCTAACCTAACATAACCCCTTTGACTATTCGAAAACTGAAAACGATTTTTCCTTGTTTGTTAGTTTCCGAGATATAACGTTTTTCAAGTGAAAAAATATATTTATAATTTGATTGGTTTTTGCAATGGAGAATGCTATCACCAAATTTGAAAGCTATACGTGAAAGTTGATTTTCTCGAGGAAACCTAACCTAACCTCATCCACAGTGACTAACCTTACATAACCCCTATGACTATTTTCGGACCGAAAATGGAAAATAGATTTCCTTCGGAATGCAAACAGAGCAGTGTCTTACCTAACCTAACATTATGGTGTAGACAGGGTTGTCCACCTCATTACAATATATGCAACTATCGTTTGGAGCTTTCTTTATCCTGTGCAGATACGCTCTGAAAGAGCCATGCCCAGTAAGGTATTGGGTGGGGTAGTAATCCAGCCTTCGATGCTTGCACGCCACCCAGTGTTTTATGTTCGGGATGAGCGATTTGGTCCATTGTGTTGTCTCCATGTTTTCAGACCATCTTCGCTGCCATTTGTCCATCGTGCCTTCCCTCGCCCTTTGTTTGCCCTCTGCTGTGCCCCCCGCTTCATACAGAGCGGCTCTCTCTTCTGCCAGCAGGTCGATGAGTGGCATTCCCGTTATAACCTGCAGGCCGATGCTCGATGCGGTCCTGTGAGCGCTAGCGACTCTCAGCAGCATCTTTCGCTGGGTGCTGATCAGCATGCCCCTATACTTTTTCATCTGCACAGCTTTGTGCCAAATTGGGGCGCCATACAGCAGTATGGATTGTGTCGCCCCATGGAGCAGGTGTCTTTTAGTGCTCCCTGTATGACTCATGTTCGGAATAATCTTGGTGAGAGTCGCCACTGACTTTTCGACCTTCTGGACCGTCATTTTCACGTGCTTGTTGAAGATTTGCTTATCGTCAAGCCAGACCCCCAAGTATTTTATTGTTTTGCTTGGTATAATCGTGGTTTCCCCAAGCTTGAAAGTTATATCTTCCCGTTTCCTGGGGCCTTTCATAATGATGGCCTCCGTCTTCGCGGGTACCAGCTTGAACTTATGCTCCACCATCCACTCCTGTATCTTCTTCAGGGCTCCGTTCGTCTTCCTCATGAGTGCTTCCTTATCTTTGGCTGATACGATGAGGACCAGGTCGTCTGCATAGGCCAGTGTGGAGCATCCCTCCGGCAGCTCTAAGTCCAAGACCCCGTCGTATGGTACGTTCCACAGGGTCGGGCCAAGCACCGAACCATGCGGGACCCCCATTGTCAGGTCAATTGCTCCGCTCTCATGCATCAGTCTTCTATCGCAGGAGAATCTCTCTACGAGTCTTGTGATGTAGGCGCTTATTCCAATCTCCCGCAGTTTGCGTATAATCAGGCTCCAGGCCGCCGTATCGAAAGCGTTTTCGACGTCCACGGTTACCATAACACCCCATGTATTCGAGCTCCTGGTCAGGGCAAGGCTAGAAACGGAGCTCGACGAAAATGAAGGCCTGGACGAAAACCAGTTCGGCTTTTGCATAGGACAGTCCACCATGGACGCCACCAAGCGCGTGATCGAGAGTATGAAGCATACAAGGGAACCTGACCTAACCTAACCTCACTTTCTTTTTTTTTTTGGTGGGGGGAGAAAGACCTTCGACCTAGCCAGTAAAACTCCCCCCTCTTCGCCACGTTTGCATCACGAGGAATTGTCTGTAAGGACATGCGTCCCGTGAGCCAGGCTCAATTACGTTCTATCATTCTTCCATTTGTCTCCTCTCCTCTTGTTCCTTCTGGCTCATCACTTTCCTAATATATCCACTCATTTTTGTCCAACTGTTCTTTGATTCCACCATCCTGGATACAATATTGTCCTCGTTCAAGTGTCCAGTTTCTAACACTGTTTCCATCCTTGTTCTGTGCCATCTAGGGCACACGAAAAGGGTGTGACCTGGTGTGTCAACATCTCCGCAGTATGTAAATATATCGTTTGTTTTCCCCGATCGGTTTGTGTACTTTCTGAAGCTTCCATGTCCACTCAACGCCTGTGCTATATAATAATGAACTTCCCGGTATTTACATCTGTACCGAGCTTTCACATCCCCTATCAGTTTTTTTGTCCATTGTGCGGTGTGGGTCTGTTCCTCCCATCTCCTCTGCCATTTGTCTAAAGTCTTCTTCGATAAGAAGATCTATTGGGGGGATCCCTGTTATCACTTGTATAACCTTACCTAACCTTACCTAACATAACCTAACATAACATAACCCCTTTGACTATTTGATTCCAGAACTGAAAACGATTTCTCCCTCTCTGTTAGTTTCCGAGATATTATGTTCTTTATGTGATAAAATATATTTCAAATTTGATGAGTTTTCGCAATGAGAATGCTGTCAGAGAGTTCGTCACCAAATTTGGGAGCTATACGGGAAAGGTGATTTTTTAGAGGAAACCTAACCTAACCTCAACCAAAGTGACTAACCTAACATAACCCCTATGACTATTTTCGGGCCGAAAATAGAAAATAGATTTCCTTCGGAATGCAAACAGAGCAGTGTTTCACCTAATCTAACCTAACATTACTCCTATGACTATTTGATTCCAGAACTGAAAACGATTTTTCCTTGTCTGTTATTTTCTGAAATGTTACGTTTTTAATGTGAAAAGATATATTCCAGATTTGATGAGTTTTCGCAATGGAAAATGCCATCAGAGAGCTCGTTACCAAATTTGGTAGCTCTACGAGAAAGTTGATTTTTCGAGGGAAATCTTACCTTACCTTAACCTAAGTTACTAACCTAACATAACCCCTTTGACTATTCTCGGACCGAAAATGGAAAATAGATTTCCTTCGGAATGCAAACAGAGCAATGACTAACCTAACCTAACATAACCCCTTTGACTATTCTCGGACCGAAAATGAAAAATAGATTTCCTTCGGAATGCAAACAGAGCAGTGACTAACCTAACCTAACCTTACCTAACCTAACATAACCCTTTTGACTATTTGATTCCAGAACTGAAAACGATTTTTCCCCTCTGTTAGTTCCGGAGATATTACGTTCTTCATGTGATAAAATATATTTCAAATTTGATGAGTTTTCGCAATGGAGAATTCTGTCAGAGAGCTTGTCACGAAATTTGGGAGCTACACGAGAAAGTTGATTTTCTCGAGGAAACCTAACGTAACCTTAACTAACCTAAGTGACTAACCTTACATAACCCATTCGACTATTTTCGGACCTATAATGCAAAATAGATTTCCTTAATGCAAACAGAGCAGTGTCTTACCTAACCTTACCTAACCTAACCTAACCTAACATTACCCATATGACTATTTGATTCCAGAACTGAAAACGATTTTTCCTTGTCTGTTGGTTTCCGAGATATTACGTTTTTTATGTGAAAAAATATATTCCAAATTTGATGAGTTTTTGCAATGGAAAATGCTATCAGAGAGCTCGTCACCAAATTTGGGAACTCTACGAGAAAGTTGGTTTTTTCGAGGAAAATCTAACCTAACCTTAACCTAACTTACCAACCTAACATAACCCCTTTGACTATTTCCGGACCGAAAATGAAAAATAAATTTCCTTCGGAATGCAAACAGAGCAGTGTCTAACCTAACCTAACCTAACCTTACCTAACCTAACATAACCTAACCTAACATAACCCAACCTTACGTAACCTTTTTTTTTTTGTGTGGTGGGGTGGAAACGCATCATGCGCACTGGTCGCTTAGATCTATCACGACCAGTAGTGCCGGACTCCTACCGGCTAAAACCACCCCCTGCCCTCTCTCATACCCGGAACTATCCGATTGGACATAACATCGGGTATGAGCGGCATTTTCAGTTTCCGTTGGCTCCTTCTCTCTGGTGATGGTGTTCTTCTTCTTCTTTTCCCTTCATTATTTTCTTGATCGTCTGGGATACGCTATTCCATGTCCTTTCATTTCTCATCATTACTCCAATAATGTTGTCTGGATTTATTTTTTCTCCTGCTAGTGTCTGTATTCGATTTCTTTCCCGTTGCCATCTTTCACATTCGAATATTGTGTGTTCTGGGCTGTCTACCCTGCCACAGTAGATACAAGAGTCATCTTCCGTCTTTTTTATCTTGTACGTGTATGTACGGAAGGATCCGTGACCCGTCAAAAATTGGGTGACATGGTAATTTAGGTTTCTATATTTGAAATTCAGCCAGGTCATTATGTCCGGTATCAACCTTTTTGTCCACTGTGCAACATCCTGATTTCGGTCCCATCTCTCCTGCCATCGTCTTATTGTTTCTAGATGCTCCCTGTTGTTGTTTTGTTTTCGGTCTCCTTCGCTGTTGTGCACCCTTGTTCTTTCCTCAACGAGGAGTTCTATTGGGGGGTATCCTGCGAGAACGCATGTGGCTTCCAGCGATACCGTTCGGTATGCCGCTATGGTACGTAGCAGCATTCTTCTCTGTATGCTTGCCAACATGTTTTTATATTTTCTAACCCTCATTACCTCACCCCAGACTGGAGCTAGGATAATTGATTGTGTAACTCCGTAAAGAATCCTTTTCCTGGATGAACTGATGTTACTATTATTTGGGAGCAATCGAGAAAGGGCTGTCACTGATTTTTTGGCTTTTTCTACTGTCCTACGAACATGCTCATTGTATATGACTCTATCGTCTAACCATATACCTAGATATTTCAGGTGTTTTTTTGGTATTATCTCGACGTTTCCTATAATGAATTTTATTCCATCTCTTTTTCTTGGACCTCGCAGGATAACGGCTTCCGTTTTGTGCTCCGCTATTTTCAACTCGTTTTTATCCATCCACCTCTTTATCAGCCTTAGGCTTGTGTTTGCCGCATCGACCAGGTCTCTTCCCTCTGCCGCTGTAACTATCAGGGCCAAGTCGTCAGCGTATGCCACTGTCTGACTTCCCCTGGGTAAATCCAGACTCAACACCGAGTCATACATCACGTTCCAGAGAGTTGTCCCTAGGACAGATCCTTGTGGGACGCCCTGCGTCATGTCTATGTAATGACCTTTTTCTGTTTCTAGGCGGCGGCCTAGGAAATAACTCTGCACTAACCTGATCAGGTATGGACTAATTCCTTTTTGTCTAAATCTTCTGATGATTATGCTCCATACGGCGGTGTTAAATGCATTCTCTACGTCGATGGTGATGACAACGCTCCACTTTGAACTCCTATCTGTCGCCTGCTGCATCAGCCATTTCCCCGCATCCACGGTGGATTTACCCTTTCTGAAACCGTATTGTCCCCTTGACAGACCATTTCTCTCCTCTAGTTCAGTCTCTAGCCGCTGCTGATGTGCTCCATCATTTTTCCCAGAACGGTCAACAAACAAATGGTTCTATATAAAATAATCAAAAAGCAAGAACCTAAAAGCCTAGCACGCAGAATATCTTTCAGGACAGATATACACAATGTCAATGTAAGAAGGAAAAATTTACTAACAATGCCTCATCACTCTAGCTCTATGTTCCAGCGATCATATTCTTATACTATTTGCAAAGTAATTAATGGTTTACCCTCTGATCTTATTGACTTAAGCTTCAAAAAGTTTAAAGAAAAGTTGAAAAATACTCTGTTACATAATAGTAACACCATATCAAATTTCAATGTCTGAGCTAAGTGTTTCACGTTTCAGATATATTTGTAAGTGTGCGTAATCTTCGGTATTGTACATTTGGTTACACTCAAACATATATCACAGTCTAGGTTATTATAAATGCTTTGTAAGACTCTTCTAAATTGAGATAGATCATATTTGTTTTCCAATACATTTACTCATACTTATTTTCATGTAATTCTATAGTGCATTGCGCCAATAGAGTATACATGTTAATTCAATTTAATATTATGGTACATCATTTTGAAGGTTTTCCGGGGTTATAGGGAAGAATGGAGTCAATGTACACTCCTGTACATTGAAACTAACTATAGCCCTTTTCAGTCAGACAATAACGTTGTATCTTGTGTTTAATAGAATGTTATATAAAATGTATGTTATTGCTGTATTACTGAATAAATGACTAAATAAATAAATAAATAAATAAATATTTGTTTTCTGCCTTAGGGATAAGGACTACCTTGGCGGTCTTCCATTCTTCTGGGAACTCCTGGGTCTGCATTACCTTATTCGTTATAGTGAGGAAGGCTTCCGGTATTACTAATGAGGCTTCTCGGATTGTTTCCGCCATGAGACCATCTAGGCCGGGGGCTTTCCCTGTCTTAAGTTTTTCACAGGCTGTTGAGATTTCTTCAATTGTTACCTCCTGGGCCTCTTCAGTCCTGGGATCGATTGTCCATATATCGTCTTTTCTAGGAAATAGACTTTCCGCGATCTTCCTCCCCTCTGCTGGGTCGATGTCATATGGTGACCCTTTTTCTTTAAATTGCCTGGTTACGAGCTTATACCCTTGTCCCCAGATGTCATCTTCCAGTTCTCGGCAAATTTGGGACCAGTGCTCTTTTTTCGAGGTCAGTATGGCCTTTTTATACGATTTCCTGAGGTTCTCATATTCGATTTCCGTTTTTTCAATATCCTGTATATCTGTTCTTTTTCTCGCCCTCATGAGTTTTCGCTTAGTCCTATTACAGGCCTCCTTCAACGCTTGCGTCTCATTACTCCACCAGTAAGGCTGCATACGTATGGTTTCCCTTGGCCTCTGGAAGCTTGCAGATTCTTGCGCAATCTTTAGCTTCTTCGCTATATTTTCGGGTTCTGTATCAGCTTGATGGCAAACTAGCGAAATGGCTGTCCTAAGGATTTCCCTGTCTATGAAGGGTTTCCCCTTCATTTTCTCTTTCTTCTTGGCTCCAATGCTATGTGCCACCTTCAGAACGATGAAGTTATGGCAGCTCATTGAATCTTCTTCCAAGACTTCCCAATCTAGTATTTGGGAAGACAGGGTGCTTGTAGTAATGGTGACATCTATAAAGGAGGCACTATTTCCCCTCGTAAAGGTCGGCCTGTTTCCCTTGTTTATTACTACAAGGTCTAGGGTGGCAAGCCAGTCCGCAATATATTCTCCCCTCTTATCTGAGAGGCTTGACCCCCAGAGCGGGGATTTTGCATTTAGGTCTCCTAGTATCATAGCTCTGGTGTGCTCTTGAGTGACATCTGCCATAACTTCATCGATGTATGTTTTGAAGTCCTCAAAAGAGATGTTTGGTGACACGTAGCAATTATACAGTATCCAATCGGCAAAGAGTAACTTCGTGTACCCATTTTTACTTACGTGTTTTTTAATTCCTATTTTTCTATTTAGGAGATATGTTGCCATATTAGTATTGGTATCGACAATCCAGCGCTGTCCGGTGGTCTTTTTTTTGTTAGGTTCCTGTAAGCATAGCATGTCGCAGTCGAGCATCATCGCCGTTTCGAAAGCTGTATCCTGTGCGATTCTTCCTCTGTCTACGTTTATTTGAAGGATTTTAATTGACATTTTGATTGAGCAGCTCCGTCTGATCGCGGTCTCCCACTGTGGCTTCCAGCGCTTCGTTGGTTTCATGTTCATTTGCCTGTTCAGATTGTCTGACAAGTTCCCCTAGGGTGACTGTCATTTGCTCGTTTTGCTTTCCATTGCGGACTCTGTTTTCCTTGTTTTGTGCCCTCGCTCGTTTGAGGGCAGCTTTGAAAGCAGGGCATTTTTGTGTGCCTGTTCTGTGGCCTGTCTCCTCGCAGACTGGGCAAGCCTCTTCCTGCTCGCATTCTCTCGCAGTGTGATTCCCCTCTCCGCATTTGTAGCATTTATCGCTCCTATCTGGGCCATTGCAGGTGTCGCTCTTGTGATTGAATCCCCAGCATTTTGAGCATCTGGGAACATTTACATGCTTCTCTGTCCTTCAGCGGACTAATCCTATTCTCAAGTCTTCCTGTAAGAGAGCTGATTTACTTTTAACCTAACCTCACCTAACCTAACATTACCCCTATGACTATTCGATTCCAGAACTGAAAACGATTTTTTCCTCTCTGTTAGTTTCCGAGATATTGAGTTCTTTATGTGATGAAATATATTTCGAATTCGATGAGTTTTCGCAATGGAGAATGGTGTCAGAGAGCTCGTCACCAAACTTGGGAGCTATACGGGAAAGTTGATTTTTTCGAGGAAACCTAACCTAACCTCAACCAAAGTGACTAACCTAACATAACCCCTATGACTATTTTCGGACCGAAAATAGAAAATAGATTTCCTTCGGAATGCAAACAGAGCAGTGTCTAACCTAACCTCACCTAACCTAACATTACCCCTATGACTATTTGAATCCAGAACTGAAAACGATTTTTCCTTGTCTGTTATTTTCCGAGATGTTACGTTTTTTATTAAAAAAAATATATTCCAAATCTGATGAGTTTTCGCAATGGAAAATGCTGTCAGACAGCTCGTCACCAAATTTGGGAGCTCTTCGAGAAAGTTGATTTTTTCGAGGAAAATCTAACCTAACCTTAACCTAACTTACTAACCTAACATAACCCCTTTGACTATTTTTGGACCGAAAATGGAAAATAGATTTCCTTCGGAATGCAAACAGAGCAGTGTCTAGCCTAACCTAAAATAACCTTACCTAACCTTACACAACCTAACCTCTTTTTTTCTTGGGGGAGGAAAATCTTCCAAAGGGTAAAGAACCATCGCTCGCCTACCAGCTAAAAAACCTCCCCCCTATGCCCTCTTGATCAGCTCGGTATCGTCCTTGACGGACATCCCTCAAGCTGATCAGACATTTTCTATCTACCTTGTTGCCTCAGTTATTCCTACCTTGCCTGGCTCTTTCTTCTGATTCCTTTATGGACATTACCGATCTAATGAAGTCCTGAGTTATCTTCCACTTATGCCGATCCTCGCACATCACTCTAGTAATATTGTCAGCCGTCAGCCTTTCGCCCATTCCTCCTTCAGCAAGTCGCCTCTCACGCACCCACCTGTCACATACCAGCACCGTGTGTTCCGGAGTATCTGTCGCCCCACAGTACACGCATCGGTCGTTGGCGCTCTTTTCAATGCGGTTCGTATAAGACCGAAAAGACCCGTGCCCGGTTAAGAACTGTGTCAACCAGTAATCAATGCTTCTAAACTCACACGTGACCCACGGTTCCAGGTCTGGAATCAATCTCTTGGTCCATTGTGCGGTATCCGTGTGTTGCTCCCACCTGGCCTGCCATCTCAACAAAGTGGCCTGTCTCGCCTCCAGCTTGTTCATCTGGTTATTAAAGATGTCAGCTCTCTCGTGGATTAGGAGATCAAGAGGAATGACTCCCGTTATCACGTACAGTCCTTCAGTTACGGCTGTCCGATATGCGCTGGCGATCCGAAGCAGCATCTGTCGTTGTATCTTGGTAATCATCCTCTTATACAGGTCCACGCGCATGGCACCATGCCAGATGGGAGCCCCGTACGTGAGGACCGACTGGGCTACCCCGTTCAGAACTTTTCTCCTTTGGCTACCCATGCCCCTGATATTCGGCATTATCCGCCCCAGTGCTGCAGTTAGGATTCCACTTTTTTTTACTACCTCTCTTACGTGGTGTCCGAAGTAGAGCTTGTCATCGATCCAGATGCCTGAGTGCTTCATTTGTCTCGTCGGATGCACATCTCTCCCCCTGACGATGAAGCTTATATGGTCTCTTCTCCTAGGCCCCTTCACGATGACTGCCTCCGTCTTCTCCGGAGCCAACTCCAGTCGTCTCGTCGAAACCCAATTAGCTATCCGCCTTATCGCCTCGTTTCCTTTTTCCATCAGGCGATCGCTGTCCGCTTCCTCGACAACCAGGACGAGATCGTCAGCATACGCTGCAGTATGACACCCTGCTGGCAGTGTCACCCTAAGTACGCCATCATACAGGACGTTCCATAGGCACGGTCCAAGAACCGAGCCCTGGGAACCCCCTGAGTCAGGCACAGCTTCCTCCTGCCGATCGAGACTTCCCTCTCGCTGAAGTAGCTCTCCACGACGTTGATTATGTATCTGCTGACGCCGATGCTCCTCAAAGAGGACAGAACCCAACTCCACACCGCCGTGTTGAATGCGTTTTTTATGTCAAACGCGATCAGTGCCGCTCACTTCTCTCGGCCCGCAGTGGCAGTATCTATCACCCATCTAGCTGCATGTATGGTTGACCTCTCTTTCCGAAATCCGAACTGGTTCTCGGCCAGCCCCCCCAGTTCTTCCAGTTCCCTTTCGAGCCGGGCCTTTATGAGATGCTCGTATAATTTACCCATGGTGTCTAACAGGCATATGGTGCGGTACTTTCGAATTTCCGCATTTGGCGAACCTTTCGGAATAAGGGCGACTCGAGCTCTCTTCCATTCCTTCGGGAATCGTTATGCCGAGATTACCCCTGTAATCGAGGTAGTTAATAACTCTACTGCGGTTTTCACTGCTTCAACAGTTACACCGTCTGGCCCCGGTGACTTGCCCACCTTCAGACGGGACGCTGCTTGCCTTATCTCCTCCTCGGTGAACCTATCCTCCTCCTCCAACGACGTGCGATCGCTTTTCTCCCATGCATCGATTGTCGCTGGGAACAGTTCTTCAACAATTCTCCATTTTGCTTCGTCACAGAGATCGTATGGAGATGGGAATAACTTCAATTCTCGGACAACCAGTTTATAGCCCTGTCCGAAGGGATCGTTATCCAGTCTGTCGCACATCTCTCTCCCCTTGTCTTTTTTCGCTCGTTTGATGACCCTTTTGTACCTGGATTTAGCTTCCTTGTATTCCTCGGCACGTTGTGCAGTTTCCTCGCCCGATGATCTTGCTCTGGTGAGAATCCTGCGCTTAGCATTGCATTCCACTCTGAGGGCTTCCACGTCAGCCCCCCACCAGTACGGCTGGTCTTTATTCCTACGCATCCCCTCTCTAGAAGAAGCGAAGCTTTGGGCGTTACGGATTTTCTCAACCAGGTTAGCCGCAGTGACGTTTTGTGACATCATCTCAAGGGCAGCCCGAAAGGTTCCCTTATCTAGGATGGCTTTACTTCTGAATACAGGTACTTTCTGCCGCGGCTGTCCGTTGATGTGCCCGAGGCCTCGGACGATGAGAGAGTCAGGTCCAGATATGACTTGCTATCGCCCCGCACGAAGGTGGGCTTCAATCCGTCATTATGTACTACGAGGTTCAGAGCACCGATCCATTCCTCGATATAGTTGCCCCTGGCATCTGTGGCGGGCGAACCCCAAGATGGTGCCTTTGCGTTGAAGTCGCCTACGATTACACATTTTTTACCTTCCAGCCTAACGTCCCTCATCAAGGCATCGGTGTAAGCTTCGAAACGCTGCAAAGAAATGTTAGGCGACACATAACAGTTATAAAACGTCCAATCACTGAAGACCAACTTGACGAAGCCATCGCACCCCGATAGTTTCGGACCCCAACATCCCTGTTTCTGCAGAATACAGCTACGTCACAGTTGTTGTCCGAAATCAGTTTCTGCTGCCTGGTCAACGTCTTGTTCGGTTCCTGGATCGGGATAATATCGGCGCCCAACCCATCCGCCGCCTTGTCTTCTCGCCTTGATATCTCTGTCTCTTTCTTCTACGAGCTTCCGATATTGCGAACAACGCATCTGGTCCGCCCTGTGTCCCTCCTGTCCGCAATTTGTGCACTTCCTATCATTGTTACAGTCTTTAGCAGTATGGCCTTCTTCGGCGCAGTTCATGCAGTGCTTGGAGCGGTCCTCTTCCTTGCACTCTCCCCTCCTATGGCCAAAACCCAGACAACGGAAGCACCTGAGTATGTTAATTTTTTTCCTCACTCTGCAAGGGACCCAGCCCACTCTGATTGTTCCTAGTCTGGTGAGTTCGGACGCCACCCACCTGTCCACCGATATCATGGCATTCTGGTTGCCAAAATTGTTTGGTTTCATGAATACTATTTTTACGTCTTTCTCCGTTATTCCGCGTACCGCCCTCATTACTGCATTTCTGACATCTGCTTCGCCCATATTCGCTTCAATGTCGGAAATATGCAGAGCCTTCTCTCTCTTCGTCATCCCCACTTTCGTTGAGGGATTGCCCTGCTCGATCACACCTTTTAAGGCTATGGCCTCCTCTTTTCCACCTTTCAGCTCCAATAGGATTTCTCCTCTCGCCGCCTTTTTGATATTTTCAATCTGGGCCCCGGTTCTTGATATATTTGTATTCTGCCTCATCACCCTCAAGGCCTCGGCGTAATTTTTGCCCTCCATCTTGACCACAATCTTCTCGGTCATTCTACATAATCTGGGCCATTGTCGCCCCCCTTCCCTCATCTATGGTCTCTTTCTTTTTGCATATGACCTTAATATTTGCTCCGCTGTCGTGGAAGGCGCTCTCGGTGCACTTTCTGAGGTACCCGTCGTCATGCTGTTCCGCCATGATGATTTGGAACGTCCGCTCACCTTCTGTTGAGGATGGCACCTTTTCTCTGAGCTTTTTCACCCCATCGTACAAGTTGGCCACATCGCCATCCCCCCAGTTTCGCCAGTCCCCAGTGGAACGATATATAAGGTGTTAGTTACGACCTCGCTCGTGCCCGTGCTGGTGACGGTCTTTTTGTCGCATTTAACATATTCTATATCGTCCATATCTTCATCCAAGAGGCCTGCTAGGTCGAGAAACCTTGCTCGGACCTGATCAATGATCATCCTTTTTCGGGCTATCTTCGGGTCCAACATCAGGACCAGGTCTTGCTTCCCCTCCCTGAGCTCCCGTAGATCATGACTCTCTTTGGTTGTTGCGTATGCACTTTCCGGCCAGGGTTGATCGATGACCTGGCGCAGTCCAAGCCAGCCTTCGTGGCCCTGCGCTCCTTCAAGGTGAAGCTTTACCTTTTCATCCTTATCGTTTTCAATTTCTCTGTACTCGCTCTCCAGAGTCGCTTCATCCACTTGAGTTGCCATGGCCTTAGTGCCTACCTCTGTTTGGCATGCACTGTCGTTTCGGTTAACCCTTCCCGCCTTCACCGCAGGCTCCATGCGCCTCTTTTTGTTTTGGTTCAGCTCTATTTACCGTTCTGCTCTCATGGCCGCCTTTTTCAAAATCGCTGCTGTCTCCTTGATCTCCTTCTTAGTGTTGGTATGATCCTTCACCAGTTTCGACAACCTCCGTATTCCGTCCATTATCTGAGTGAGACAGTCTTGGCTTATTTCTATCGATTCTTTCTTTGGGTCTTTTTTACTGGGGGAACCATCCCGCTTTCTTTTTCCCAGTACAGGCTCCGGCGATTTAAAGAACAGCGAGTCAATCAGATCTTGGTCCTCCCATTCGTTCTCCTCCTCGTCGGAGATCTCGACCAAAGTGTCCTCCACTCCCAAAAGTTGAAAAACTGGGCTCTCCCCTATTTTTTCTTCCCAAGGAGTTGTGCTCGGAGTCACGAATTTTCCGCTCGGTGTGGAAACTATATCTACGTCAGTCCTCGTCCTTTGGGGCGTTGGTGACCCTGGCAGGTCTTGCTCCTCTTTGCTCGCTTCACCCTGTATCTGGTCGTTCATTCGAACGATAGATTCTTCTCCCTTTTTGCCCTCGGTTTTCCCATCACTAGTGCTTCTCTCCCTCGCAACAGGGGGTGTCCGCGTCAGGCGGCTCCTCTTGATGAGCCATGCGTCCCTTCGGCGCGATGGTGCTACACCTTGGGATTGGGAGACGCGGTGATCTTCCTCTCGGTCCACCCACGTCTGTGAGCGAGCGGAAGGAAGACTGGGAGGTAAGAGGATGCAGCCGCCTCCCCTGCATCCTGTAGTGAGAAGGTGAGTGACCCCTAGCACTCGGTTGCCCTAATAGCGTCGGGGTCGGAAAAGACCAAGAGTTGGCCAAGGATGGCCGATAGGACAACAACACGAGTTGAAGAAAGGTAAGATAGGCTGGAGAAATCCCAGAGTCCGCCAAACCCTGCACACCAGATGTGTTTCTCCCGGAAGTTTTTTATCGAGGATTCCTCCTCTAGATCCGTTGCGTTCTGTAAGAGACAGGTCCGCCAATGAGTAGGCACCCAACGATCTTGCCGGTGGAGAGGATATTGTCTTCGCATCACATCGGCCTGAGAAAGGCAAGAGTTGCCCCTTGCCCCGATACACCCACCTTTTTTTTGAGCGGTGTGCATCCAAGTCTCTCGGACCAAACCTAACCTAACGTAACCTAACCTAACATAACCCCTTTGACTATTTGATTCCAGAACTGAAAACGATTTTTCCTTGTCTAATAGTTTCCGAGATATTAAGTTAGTAGAGGACCAACACCGGTTTATCCTCATAAGGCCTTTTTGACACAGCTTGGGGTGGTTGGGGTGGGGGCGTTGCAGAGTGGGGCCGTGGCGTGGGGCGCGACGTGGGTCGGGGCGCGACGTGGGTCGGGGCGCGACCTACGTGGGCCGGGGCGCGACCTACGTGGGCCGTACTTCGAGGTCTCTGCGGTTCTGAAAAGGCTGGAGCTCTGTGGTTCTCGCGGCTGGAGCTCTGTAATTGGTTGAAAGAATGAGGGCTCTGTGATTGGTTCTGAAAAATTGCTGCTGGGGGCCAGTTATTGGTCGAAAGAATGAGGGCTCTGTGATTGGTTCTGAAAATGACATCTCTGCTGGGGGTCAGTTATTGGTCGAGGGCTCTGTGATTCTGAAGAATGGCGTCTCTGCTGCTGCCATAGGTTGGAGGCGTCTGATAAAAATGTTCATAATTTATCAACTTTAACAATTCGCTTTTGAAATCGTGATGAAATTCGTGGCAACGAAACCACATGGGTACACTGATGCAAATGTCGACCACAAATACAGGAAATTTAAAAATTGATAGTGATATGTGGAAACCTCTGTGACCGCTGTGAAAGGATGTTTGAAAATTGATAATGATATCTGTTAACCGCCTTGACTACTTCGACAGGAAGTTTAATTATTGTTATCAACTTGTTTTTCCAGTCTGAGGTTGGGAATTCTGCTGGTCTGTCGTCATTACTGATAACAAAATTTTTGTGTTTTTTTTATTTATTTACCGGTTCAAGACCCATTTCGCTAAATACAATTTGAAAATTAAAAATAGCTACACATAATACCCTGTAAAAAAGTACGGATACAATCGAAAAGTTTTTTACATATTATATAAAATTAATCAAATTACAAAAACAAAAGTGCAACCAATATTCAAATACATTTACACATGAAAATATGTCACTAGATGAAATGCTGTATTCGAGAGACGTTCGCAACAACTACATATTCCACACCAAGTCAAGCTGCCTCTGAAACTGAGACTCTGATGCAGAAATGAAGGAATCGAGGTCCTTTTTATTTGCCGCTCTTATAGTTCGAGGTAGAAAGGAATTAAGGAACTGATTTGTTCTACAGTGTGGTTGAGAGAATGTTGTTGTATTTCTAGTAAATTTGGGAGAGGCGGAAAGTCCGATTTTGGATAGCAATGAGGAACAATAAATAATTCCATTAATAATTTCAAAAAGGATTTTCAAGTCTTTAGTGTTCCTTCTGTTACGGAGTGTTTCAAGATCTATGAGAGAGTGAAGTTGGGGATAGTTATATTTGTAGTTCTCAGGAGTAATTCTGGATTTAAACGCGACTAATCTCAGGAATTTTCTCTGAACTGGCTCTAATATATGAATGTGGCTTAAATAAGATGAGTTCCATACCGAGGATACGTATTCGAGATGAGATCTTACCAGGGAGCAGTAAAGAATTTTCAAGCATTTGATATCAGTGAAATCTGTTGTGCATCTTCCTAGGAAGCCTAGCATTTTGAGAGATTTTTTAACAGTCGCTGACACGTGGGGCTGAAATGAAAGTGAGCTGTCTAGGAGTAAACCCAAGTCTTTTATTTCTGTAACATTACTGAGTGGAACTTGATTTATAGTATATGAGAACGTTATGGTGGTACGTTTAAGGCAAAAAATTATGAAATGGCATTTGCGTGCATTGAGTTCCACACCATTGTCGAAACACCTGCTGGATAGTTGGTTCAGCTTACTCTGGAGTTCTATACAGTCGTCCGGTGAATCGATTTTCTTGTAGACTTTTAAATCATCTGCGAAGCTCGAAAATTCTGCGTTAGAAAAGCAGTACTGAATATCGTCCATAAAAACATTGAACAACAATGGTCCTAAATGGGATCCTTGGGGAACACCGGAGGGTACTAAGCTTCCAGAAGATTTAAATCCGTTAACTCGAGTTATCTGTATCCGATTAGTGAGATAACTTCGTATCCAAGCCAAGAGGTTGCTGCAAATTCCCATATGTTCAAGTTTTTGTACTGAACGAGTGTGGTTGACTTTATCAAACGCCTTGGAAAAATCTGTATAAATGGAATGAACCTGGCCACCTACGTCCAAGATGTTCGAGAGATAATCTACATGAACGAGCAGATTGAGTTCAGTTGACTTTCCTGGGCGAAATCCAAATTGTTGATTATCAAGTAATGGATCTAAGATTGGTGTCAGGTGTTTACTTATAAGAAAATCTAGAACTTTGGGAATGCTACTTTGGATGCAGATTGCTCTGTAGTTTGTAATATCAGACTTTTCGCCAGATTTCTATATAGGGGTTAGAAAGCTGTATTTCCAGAAGTCTGGAAAAATGCCCTGTTTTATACACTTGTTGAAGATGATGTGTAAAGGTCGTGCTAGGATAAAGCTACAGTGCTTCAATAATGATGGAGGAATACCATCAGGACCTTCAGAAGCATTCAAGCTATTCAATCTCTCGTAGATTTCAGAAATTGAGAGGCACAGATTGGAAATAGACAAGAGAGCGGGGTTTATAGGTTCATAATCGGGACAGGTAGATACAGAGTACACTGAGCTAAAGTAATCTTGGAACATATTGGCAAGCTCAATCCCCATACTGCCCTTTCTTTCACCATAATACATCACATCTGGTAAGCTATTATGCTCACGTTTGGAATTCACAAAATTCCAGAATGCTTTAATATTACTCACTGCAGAATATTCTGTAAATTTAATAAAGTCTCTGTAATCAGT
This sequence comes from Zygogramma bicolorata, assembly GCA_032362365.1. NCBI lineage: Eukaryota > Metazoa > Arthropoda > Insecta > Coleoptera > Chrysomelidae > Zygogramma > Zygogramma bicolorata. The sequence goes on from JAVJAQ010002249.1 coordinate 232,069, forward strand.
TTTTGCCGTCTTCTCACATTGCAACCGTAAATGAGAAAATGTTAGGTAATCAGTGGGGCACCCCGTTATTTTGAATTTCAAATGGGCTTTCTTCTTCATGTAAATGAGACGTTTCAGGTCGGGTGAGAACCATCTTGGAAATTTTTTAGTTGAAATTTTTTTGATTGGTACAAAATGGTGAATGTATTCATAATTTATGTCATAGAAAACATTAAGCATATCTTGGGGTGATTTGTCGAGTAATAGTTTTGTCACAATGAATGGCCCCGAACGATTTAAATGAAATTTCCGTGGCTTTGATGGAGATTTACATCAATTTTGGAGACCCTAAAGTGTACAAAATTGCCGCTGGAGTCGAACCGATGGTCTTTAGATTTTCAGTCTAACGCTCTTGCCACTGAGCTATTTCGGCTATGTAAATGAAACAAGTATATAAACAAATATTTTATTCAGAAAACAGTGTGATCACATTTGGAAAGCGTTTCCAAAATGTCTCATGCAAATCTTGTATCAAATATGGTTTTTCGATGCATTTCATCCAAAATTGATTCAATCGATCGGGATGATTGTGTAATACGTCTCTGAAAACGCATTCGGTCGATCGGAAAATACTCCTAAAGTTTGCTTCTTGATTGTCTGTATGCAAATTGCCACACATACAAGTAGTGCACTTGATTCTCCTCGCTGAACCTCACCATCTTCATATTGCGGCACTTTGAACTTCAATAGATATTTGAGCAAAAATTTGAAAATTTGCATCAGCGATACACTTGTAATGAAGTAAATCAGACCCAAAATTGTTTTCATATCAGACTCTAGACAGATCTTGGTTGGTTGTGGTTCGATTTCTTTCCAATCAGGTAAGTCTCCGAAACTGCGGTCGTCAAAAACAAGTCTCAGCTTGTAAGAATTGGAATGGGCAGGTATTTTGGCACTCAAAACATGCAGATGACCTTCATTCAGTGCAGTCGGAATAATTGGCATCCAATTTGAAGGCCACGTTTCGTTTCTATATCCACTCGCATTTTCAAAAGTAACAAACACTTTATTCACTTTTTCTGGAGAATTAATGTAGAGAATATTGGAAAAGACCCAGACAGAATTATATAATTTGATCTCAACACGGCCATTGCATACAAACAACTGAGGACACAATCGACTCACTCATACATTTAAACAACTATATGACTCAAATATTTATTTGGAAATAGTTACAGGTGTTATCCTACGTGTAGGTTTTTTTATTGAATTCACATCTATTTAAATTAAAAACTACTTCGTTCCAAACTGCTGCCAACGGTGATCTCCACTCCTTGAATTGTTCAGAGTTGCCTACAATGCCATTTGCTGCACCATCCACTTTCATATTTTGAAACAGTGTATCAGACTACAGCGCACTTTTTGACCTCTATGATTCATACACAGAGGTTTCTCAAAGGAAAAAAACTGGTGGCTGAGTGGTTGTAGCTTGCTCAGTTTGAAATTTTTCCAAATTAACAATGTGTGGTGGTTGTGATGTGTATTGGGCAAAGTAATTTTGGAGAATGTCGAATTTTTGATGTCCCTTCACGTATATCACATCAGCATCTTCCAACGTTTGCCAAATAATATTCAACCCAGAGTAGTCGACGAAACCATCGTAATATCGCAAGCCGTGCACGTTCTGCTCAACATATCTCACTTGACGTTTCTCTCCGGCAGAAAGTGAACTATATGGCTTCGGAGGCTTCAGCAAAAAATGATTCGTCTGTGCGCCATCGGTTATGGAAATTTCTTTGGTGTAAAACACACCACTCAAATCAAAACCTTGAATGTCTACTGCTACAACTTTCATCTTCAGAGTCTTTCATACAACTGATCGTAACCTCTCAGATCTCTTCAAGATAAATGTCTAACTATCTCACTCAATGGTAAATTTTCTATTACACAATCGTGAATGATGATACAGTAGGCGCGTGTGTTAGCTGAGAACCCATTTTTAGCTTCAATATCGAGCTTTACATCTACCGTACCCAACTTCATGAATTCAGCCCTTTTGGAAACATCTATCACAAAAATATCTCGATTTTTGTATGTTATATAATCGAGTAATGGTTGTTTTCTCGTAGTGTTCATGTAGCTGGAGTAGAAGTCTGTGTAGGTGCGATGTGCCTCAACGAAATCGCTTTTTTCAAAATCCAATCTCATTCGCTCGTGCGGGTAGATGTCACTGTTCAATGTCAATCTGATGTCCATTATATCAATATTATCAAAGTATGTGGGATCTTTATGCAAGTTGTCCACACGACCTGTTTGGAATACTGTGATGATATATCGAGGGCTCTCCATGGCAGATGCAGTTTTGACAGCCCAAATTTCTTTCGTTGATCCCTCAGTCAATGCTGGTAGTTCGTGAAGTTCCCATTTTCAAAAGGGTATCATAATAGGTGTATCAGCTTTGATAGATTGCAATTGACTCAAACGAATTTCATCATTAGGGAAAATGTGCTTCACTTTCAATTCGATTCCATCGATTTTCAATTCGGCAGTAGTCTTTCCAGGTGCATTGGCAGCATCTCTGATGAATATGCTGTTGTTATCGTTGCGTGCACGAACCAAACGTAGAGACTGTTTACCGCATGTAGCGGAAGTATAATCATTGAAAATGCCCAAAAAGTGTTTCAGTGGGATGTGAAAGGTGAAAAATCCATCAGCATCATTTCGTAGAGATCCATTGGGATAATTCCATCCAGATGTACACATGTGGCTGGTATCGTCTACATCATAACACAAGTATCCTTTGAGTGAACTCAATATTCCAGGGTTACGAACTGTATCCAATTCTTTAGCATTGAGTTCGTATGAGATAGAGTCGGGGAAGGAAGCTGGTGCATTATTGACAAAATTAACAGTTCCATCTCCAGCAATTTTTTTCATTGTTCCTCTGATACTTATCACAGCATCGTATATGAGTAACCATGTTTCACTTTGTTGAATGGAAATTTCAACAATATCATTATTCTCGAAGGATTTCACATATGGGTAATGAGTTCTAGTTTCCAAACGTTGGATGGATTCGTCGAATTGAGGTCGGCGGTAGATGTCGAACACGTGTCGAGACAACATTGTAACCCAATGATTGCAGAAATCGCTGATTTGTAGCAGAAAGTTTGGAAGTGACCGAACTGTTGGAGGGCTTCTTCGCTACTGATGGTGTGGATGTGTTGTGATTGAATATATCAAAAACCAAACCCATCTCAAAGTTTCTTCAGGACCAATCTTATGACATTAAGTTCACCTCCGAAATCCACCGGAGCTAAATCTTGATCGAGAATGTGTACCGTTTTGTTGTTGAATTCACCTTTGCTCGACACAGGTAGATAGATCAAATTTAGTGGAACTTCGTCGATGGCAAAACCGGGATCATTTCTGGGTGCAAATTCGTAGATGGTATGTGAAGGTCGTCCGTTGAAATATGCACCTGCAGTTATATTACAATCCAGGTGAATTGTTCGAACTTTACCAATTTTCACTGGTAAATCAGACTTATGAACCTGGCCAGGTTCCAGCAATCTCTCTGAAAATCCCAGTAATTTTCCAATGCAGTCCGCAGGTCGGAAATCAATGGTATATACTTTGCTGTATATTTCACACTCTAGAGTATTGAGATCAGCTTTCAGAGAAAATACTTCATCAGTTATATCTTCTTCCTGTTTGTCGGCTTTCTTCCTTTTGATATCCTGGGGTTTTTCTATGAATTTCGTTAGGAATTTGGCAATGTTAGTGATTTCGTAGGAACCAATGGGAATATTGATGATTTCTCCCTTGGTCTTATCAGCGTTCTTGAAATAGTAGAACTTTCTATTACCCTTCTCTATGTTCGGGATGCTGTTGTGAGAATGGAAACCAATCAAAGAAAAACCGTATTCAGCGTCAGGGTCCAAGGGAATCGGGTTGGTGAAGTCACTGCTAGCCGTAGTATGACTTGTCAGCGTGGCAATCAGAGACATGACTGAACCTCAACCACTGCTACACACTAGTTTCATAGAGGAATTCCAAGCACAAATGTCCACAATTTGTCTCATTGATATTTTGATAGCGATCATTGTTGTATGAAATTTTTACATTGCCCAGATATTTCACCAATTCCACAGGTGGTTTCAAATGACCGAAACTGTCGAAATATTCCACCATGTTTGCAGTGAGCTACCCAATGAGTTCCTTTGTTCTTTTGCGAATCCAAATTAACGATGGCACGCTAGCCGCGACGACTTTTCCTCAAAAATAATCCTGACTCCTGTTTTCCGATCTCTTTCATTGCTTTGTTGTGACGTTGATATTCTTCAAGTTTTTTCTTTGCGTTCTTGGCATCAATCACAGTTTTGGCAACTCCTGCAGCACCACCAGCCAAACCACCTAGGGCACTTAGGGCAGCAAATATTGGTATCAAAGTTAGAATACCACCACTTTTCCCTTCAATTGGTATTATTCGAGGTACTCGAACCTTCTGACGACCACTAATACTGTTGATGCGATTTCGTGCTAAACGCATAGCCGAAATTGAAGCTTTTCTCAAATTATTCTCACTCATATCAGACAGTTGATGAGGTTGCAATTATTTTCGCAATGATGAGGAAATTTTCTGCACAATATTCTTTTTGAATGGTGGCTTCTTCACACCCATACCGAGTTTGCGTTTGTTCTTCATGGCAGTAGTTACGAACCAAGAGGCTGCTTTCTCTCCCAAACTAGAGTCTTTCGACTTGAATCGCATCCACGCACTATCCTCCAACTCCAAATCAGCCTTATGACGATCTTCCAAAGACTTGTTTTGAGAGTAGGCCATATCGTGTCGACGGCAGGCTGAGTCTAGACCGTTAATGCCCTTTTGACCAAGAGCCAACCCCTTCTGTAGTTGTGTTCCAGGTCCGCAGTATTGATATCCAGGTAAGTGTAATTCAAAGGAAAGTTTATTGATTACAGTGTTCACAATACCACCACCTTGCCGTTCGAAGGTTAGCATTATACTGACAAATGTGCTCAGAGTAACTGTGTATAAAAGGATTCAGTGCCAGAGTACGGTTGAGGTGAATCTGAAAGCGTTTGTCGCATTTAACGAAGCGTTAGTCGAATTTAACGAAGCGTTACGCGCATTCAATGAACCGTTAGACGCATTTAACGAAGCGTTTGTCGCATTTAACGAAGCGTTAGTTGCTTTTAACGGAGCGTTAGTCGCATTTAAGGAAGCGTTAGTCGCATTTAACGAACCGTTAGACGCATTTAACTAAGCGTTAGTCGCATTTAACGAAGCGTTAGTCGCTTTTAACAAAGCGTTTGTCGCATTCAACCAACCGTTATTCGCATTTAACGAAGCGTTAAATGCTTTTTCCGCAGTTTGATATGAGACACCATGAAGGTCACTCAGCATAAACCTCCGCTGCCTATAGAAAATTTGGATTCTGTTAATGTTTTGAAAAAGAGTTAACACGGTGTGCTGTTACCCGATTCTTTCAGAGCTATATTTCGCGGTCCGAGTGGGTGTGGTAAAACCAACGCCATGTTAAGTTTGTTATTCAATCCGAATGGTGCCAAATTCAAAAACTTCTACGTCTACTCGAAATCATTGTTTCAACCGAAATATCAACTGCTGCAAGAGGTCTTGAAGAAAATCAAAGGTATGGGTTACTTCCCCTTCAAATACAATGATGAAATAGTCGATCCAGCCGAAGCACGAGAAAATTCCATATTCATTTTCGACGATAAGGCTTGCGATAAACAAAATAAAATTCTAGAATATTATGCAATGTGCCGACACAAGTCAATCGATGCTGCCTACCTCTGCCAAACCTATTCGAAAATACCCAAACAATTGATTAGAGACAACTGTAATGTAATTGTATTATTCAAGCAGGATGACATGAATTTGAAACATGTATTTGATGAACATGTCTCACCTGATTTCACCTACGACGAATTCAAGACAATGTGCTCGATATGTTGGAACGAGAAATTTGGCACTTTGGTCATTATCAAGGATTTCGATAGAAACAATGGCAGATATCGCATGGGATTTGACAAATTCATAAGAGTGTGATGCTGGAGTAATTCCTCAGTAGGCATCATGCCATCGACAAGTATAGATGATCAAATTGCTGATGCTGAACGTAAATCAAAAATAAATCAGTTAGCAAAAGAAGTGCGAAGGAAATACTTGGCACTGAAATTGGGCAAGTCTTTAGAAGATGAAGCTATTCAAAAATTATTCAAACCCATAACTGAACCGCTGCATCTGCAATTGTTTTCGGTAGGGAAGTTGCCCGTAGACGTGCTTTAGATTCCTTTGTCATCAAACTTGGTGCTGAAATAATTCCCTTTTCTGACAGTTCCAAGAATTTAGGGGTCGTTCTTGATTCATCCCTCTCGTTCACTGGCCACATTAACTTGATTATTAGACGTGCATTCTGTAATTTGAAATTGATATACACCAATCGGAAAATACTTGATAAACGCAGCAAAATCTTGCTATGCGAATCCCTCGTTCTCTCACATTTGAATTATACGGATGTTATCTTTGGCCCCGCCATTACCAAAAAAAAAACGCGTCTCGGTTACAGTTGGTTCAAAATTCATGTATTCGTCTGATCTGCGGTTTACGCAGACGGGATCACATATCTGGCCCCCTGAAAGAAATTGGTTGGTTAAGTATCGAGAAAAGAATTCTTTCACACTCTTGTACACTTTTCCACAAAATAATAACGACCCAAAAACCAGCGTACCTGTACCATAAAATAACCTTTCGAACTGATGTTCACAACCTCAACCTTCGTCACAAGTTCAGACTCACTCCACCCTCGCACACCACTGCCCAGTTTCAATCGTCTTACAGTTACTTCATTACTCGGCTTTACAATAGGATTCCCGTAAAACTAAATTGTTTGTCTATACCAAGCTTCAAGCAAAATCTGAAAAATAAACTCTTTTCTGACAATATTTCATTTTGATTTTTTCAATTAATTATACCACATGAGTGTCTTGTCAATTGAAATATATGAATCACAGTCACTTTTTATTTTTTCTTTGGCGTTTCTGGATGTGTTTCTAGCAATCGGTGGTTATGATTTTTTTTTCTCTTTGTTATGCAAAATTGTTTCTGATTTGTATGCATCTTAGGCGAAACATACTGCTATAACAAGTATTGATATGTTTGGGTTGAGTGGAAGATAGCACTTGTTTGACTATACGTGAGTTCGAACAAGAGCTAGCTCTGCCTTTTGATAGATATTTGTTATTATGTCATGGTCTTGAATTTGTAATGTGTATTTATCTATCAATAGAAACGTTTATTATTATTATTATTATTATTATTAAAAGAAGAGGATCAAATACCGAATGAATATATTATAAAAATTGTTGATCAAACTCTACACAATGATAATACTGCACTTACACTTGCACAGAAAAATGAACTTATTGTACAATAAAACATCAATTTACTGTTTTCGTTTTATTTTCACATACCATTTCCCATTTCAAATATATTGATTTTTACTTCCAAACTTATAATCTTGTGTAAGGCCCAACCACTATCTCTCTCTTGAAATTCTGAGAGATTAACATCAACAACATGTTCGAGAAACCATTCCTTCAGATCAGTTCCCAAATCAATGATAACATTTTTTGAATGGCAATATTTGAACTCCTTGATTTGAGCAATAACATTATTCTTGATGAATTCTCCGCAGAAGGTAGTACTGACTTTCATTGCAGGCATTTGTCTCAAGAGTCTGCTAATTCTGTTCTTGAAAAGGGGGAAAGAGTCCTCGAAGAATGGAATGACGTCTTTGTGTTCAAAATTTATAATCACAGCTGTACGAATACTTCCATTGAATATTGATGTAACTTCCTCCCATTTGACTCGGTGAGATGTCTTTTCCGTTAATGCTCCTTCCACAGTGTGTGAATTGCCAGATCTCTTCAATTGATTTCGAAAAGTTTTCAGGTGACCTGCATTACATTGAAGTTTCACTTGAATACCATGATTGACTTTTCCTTTTCGAATTGTTATATGAACTTTTCTCAAATTTTTGTTAATTATTTTGACAAGTTCATTTGTGGATTCCTCCGAATTTTTCTCAAGTTCCGAAAGATTATTTTGAAAATGTTTAACAAGTTCATCACTAGTACGAGCAGTTTCACACATGATCTGTATCAAGTCTTGAGCTCAACAAACCGAAGAGTCAAATTGTTCCACATTTGTATAAAAATAGGGACGGCTTGATATAATACATCGGAAAAAATTTGTTTTTTTCGAAAAATGCGTATGTTCCCCACTATTTTCTGGATTTTTGGCAAGTAATGTCTTTTGGTAATATGATATTCTCAAAGTATAGAAGAAGTTGTTTGAAATGGGTATACGCAGCCGTCTGTAGGACCCCAAATAACGGAGATAGCCTGTGAGGCCTTTTAGACATCGGAAATTGCTTAATTATGATTCTTGACATTGAGACGAATCCAGTGATACCGGTTTCATCAAAATCCGACGGCCGGAAGTTGGAACCGGAAGTGGCCATATTTGGACTCTCCTCGACTTGAGGAACATGAATATATAATTTGTTCTGCTCCACGATGAATTTTAGCATAGCGGAAGTGAGTATTTTTCGAGGAAACATAAAAATAATCGATATTCCTCTTGTGCCTTTTTTGCAAAAATTTTCCACATCACCTGGTGCATCACAGGGCTACGTCAATGCAAAATTTTGAGACATCCCTATACACTCAAGTTTGACCAACACCCTGTGACATGTTGACGTTGCACACCCTGTTGCAAACACATTTTTTTCCTTTCCACCAACGCCTTTTTCTCCCCAACTGTATTGCTTAATTATACAACCGGCAACACCCACCTTTGCTTTATTTACAACCGGCAACCGCCCTCCCTGTTCACGGGAAATTCCATTCATTGTGACAAAACCACAAAAATTTTGTTATCAGTAATGACGACAGACCAGCAGAATTCCCAACCTCTGACTGGAAAAACAAGTTGATAACAATAATTGAACTTCCTGTCGAAGTGGTCAAGGCGGTTGACAGATATCATTATCAATTTTCAAACATCCTTTCACAGCGGTGACAGAGGTTTCCACATATCACTATCAATATTCAAATTTCCTGTATTTGTGGTCGACATTTGCGTCAGTGTACCCATGTGGTTTCGTTGCCTTGAATATCATCACGATTTTAAAAGCGAATTGTTAAAGTTGATAAATTATGAACTTTGTCATCAGACGCCTCCAACCAATGGCAGCAGCAGAGACGCCATTTTTCAGAATCACAGAGCCCTCGACCAATAACTGACCCCCAGCAGAGACGCCATTTTAAAAACCAATCACAGAGCCCTCATTCTTTCGACCAATAACTGGCCCCCGCAGCAGCCATGTTTCAGAACCAATCACAAAGCCCTCATTCTTTCAACCAATTACAGAGCTCCAGCCGCCAGAACCACAGGACTCCAGCCTTTTCAGAACCGCAGAGACCTCGAGGTACGGCCCACGTAGGTCGCGCCCCGGCCCACGTAGGTCGCGCCCCGACCCACGTCGCGCCCCACGTCACGGCCCCACTCTGCAACGCCCCCACCCCAACCAACCCAAGCTGTGTCAAAAAGGCCTTATGAGGATAAACCAGTGTTGGTCCTCCACTTAAGATTTTTATGTGAAAAAATATTTTTCAAATTTGAAGAGTTTTCGCAATGGAAACCGCTATCAGAGAGCTCGTCACCAAATTTGAGAGCTCTACGAGAGAGTTGATTTCTTTGTGGAAAACCTAACCTGACCTTAACCTAAGTGACTTACGTAAAATAAAACCTTTGACTATTTTCGGACCGAAAATGGAAAATAGATTTCCTTCGGAAAGCAAACAGAGCAGTGTCTGACCTAACCTAACCTAACCTTACCTAACCTAACCTAACCTAACATAACCCCTTTGACTACTTGATTCCAGAACTGAAAACGATTTTTCCCTGCCTGTAAGTTTCCGAGATATAACGTATTATGTGTGAAAATATATATTTCAAATTTGATGAGTTTTCGCAATGGAGAATGCTGTCAGACAGCTCGTCACCAAATTTGGGAGCTATACGAGAAAGTTGATTTTTTCGAGGAAACCTAACGTAACCTTAACCCAAGTGGCTAACCTTACATAACCCCTTTGACTATTTTTGAACCGAAAATGGAAAATAGATTCCCTTCAAAATGCAAACAGAGCAGTGTCTAACCTAACCTAACATAACACCTATGACTATTTGATCCCAGAACTGAAAACGATTTTCCCTGTTTATCAGTTTCCGGGATATTACGATGTTTATGTGAAAAAATATATTTCAAACTTGATGAGTTTTTGCAATGGAGAATGCTGTCAGAGAGCTCGTCACCAAATTTGGGAGCTCTACGGGAAAGTTCTTTTTTTCGCGGAAAACCTCACGTAACCTCAACCTAAGTGACTAACCTAACATAACCCCTTTGACTAGTTTTGGACCGAAAATTGGAAATAGATTCCCTCCGGAATGCAAACAGAGCAGTGTCTAACCTAACTAAACCTTACATAACCCCTTTGACTAATTGATTCCTGAACTGAATACGATTTTTCCCTGTCTGTTAATTTCCGAGATATTACATTCTTTATGTGGAAAATAATATTTCAAATTTGATGAGTCACCAAATTTGGGAGCTCTACGGGAAAGTTCTTTTTTTCGAGGAAAACCTCACCTAACCTTAACCTAACTGACTAACCTAACATAACCCCTTTGACTATTTTCGTACCGAGAATTGGAAATAGATTTCCTTCAGAATGCAAACGGAGCATTGTCTTACCTAACCTAACCTAACCGAACCTAACCTAACATAACCCCTTTGACTATTTGCTTCCAGAAATGAAAATGATTTTTCCCTGTTTGTTAGTTTCCGAGATATAACGTTTTTACGAGAAAGAATATATTTAAAATTCGATTAGGTTTTGCAATGGAGAATGCTGTCAGAGAGCTCGTCATCAAATTTGGGAGCTATACGGAAAAGTTGATTTTTTCGAGGAAACCCAACCTAACCTCAACCAGAGTGACTAACCTAACATAACCCCAATGACTATTTTCCGACCGGAAATGGAAAAAAGATTTCTTTCGAAATGCAAACAGAGCAGTGTCTAACATAACCTAACCTAACCTAACATAACCCCTTCGACTACTGGATTCCAGAACTGAAAACGATTTTTCCCTGCCTGTGAGTTTTCGAGATATAACGATTTTCATGTGGAAAAATATATTTCAAATTTGATGAGTTTTCGCAATGGAGAATGCTATCAGAGAGCTCGTCACCAAATTTGGGAGCTCTACGAGAGAGTTGATTTTTTCGTGGAAAACCTAACCTAAATTTAACCTAAGTGACTAACCTAATATAAAACCTCTGACTATTTTTGGACCGAAAATGGAAAATAGATTTCCTTCGGAAAGCAATCAGAGCAGTGTCTAACCTAACCTAACCTAACCTAACCTTACCTTACCTTACCTAACCTTACCTAACCTTACATAACCTTATCTAAACTAACATTACCCCTATGACTATTTGATTCCAGAACTGAAAACGATTTTTTCTTGTCTGTTATTTTCCGAGATATTACGTTTTTTATGTGAAAAGATATATTCCAAATTTGATGAGTTATCGCAATGGAAAATGCTTTCAGAGAGCTCGTCACCAAATTTGGGAGCTTGGAACGTTAAGTTCAAAAAAAAAAAAGGAGAACTAGCAGCAGACAGAGACTCTCTTCAGGTGGGTTAGACTGGAAACTATTGACTATTGGTGGACATTGCACTGCCGTTGTTGAGACCTTACAATGTTTATATTTTTTTAAGGGCGCCACCATCAGTAGTGAACAGTTATGAGAAAATTAACAAGTTCTAATAAAATATGACATTCATTTCCTATCAAAACATGAATTATGAATATGAATTTAAAGAAAAAAAAAACACTAGGAGTACACAAGTTTGTGTACTTATCTTCGAAAAGGAAGTGCTCCTGGATGTCCCAGCTTGCCTGGATGTGTGTGACTTGCAGATATGCCCCGACTTAAAAGATCTTTGTAGAGTTTGCCAGATTGCCTGACTCAGGAGGGGGTTTCCAGATATGCCCCGGCTTAAAAGGTCTCTGTAGAGATTGCCAGACTCAGAAGGGTGTTTCCAGGCTAAAAATGTCTGTGTTGCCAAATATGCCCCGGCTTAAAATGTTTGTATTTTCAGATATGCCCCGGCTTGAAAGGGACCTGTAAGTTTCATAGGCCTTAAGAAATGCACCACTTCTACACACCTCCATTCGACTCGAGCTCTGTGTCCCATTATCACAAATTTAATAGTAACGATTAACACAATATGATCATAACATGTACATTAGAAAGCTTACACAAATCTGAATATTATATCTATTGAATGTAAAAACAGAAGCTCTGGGATCGACTGAAAGCATGTGAAAATAACCACACATATACATGAAGCGTTGAAATTTAGCTTAAATAATCTCAATGAAATAAAACCACATCGAAAAAGCAAGGGATTTGGTAAGGTAAATCTGAGAAAGTTGTGTGATGCTATCTCAAATAAAAAAAATGTGTTCAACAATAAAGCTAACCTTATTTAGTGCCTGAAAAGAATTTTATTTACGGGCAATCAATATAAAAATATGAATAATCATTCGAACTAACCTTTATTAGTCCCTTTAGGAATACGAAGAACCAAATCTTCAGATATTTATTCAGCAAAAAAGAAAGCGTTTCTTCAGATATTCATTCAGAAAAATGGCGTCTCCGTGCACAAACACACAGTAAATATGCCTCTAATTCCTTCAGTCGATAAAGAGAGTGAAGCAAGGTGCTCACCGGTTTTATTAATTTCATCTACACAAAAAATAATTTCCGGTCGAAAACACATCTACTTCCATCTTAACGCAGAAATTTTGACAGAATTGACGGAGGTCACAGAACCGCGATCGATAGCCGTTTATTGACGAGTATTGAAATAGTTGTTTATTTGTGAGCGTTAAGGTAGGCATTTGTTTGCGTCTTACGGATACGTTACCAAAATATTTGTAGATTTTCAGAATGAACTGTCATGACTTGAGACTTTTAATGATTCATAGGACATGTAATAATTTACTTGTTACACACCCCCCGATGTCGGTAAAAAAATTTCGAAACGTCGTTGAGAAATTTTCCCTCAGGCACCAAATGGTCAAGATATTATTGATCAATTAGAAAGTAAAGTTACACACAATAATTTATTGAGAAATTGAGAAGAGAAAAATCAATCAATTACATAACCAAATATGTTTCAGTAGGTCACTTTATTTGAGTCTTCCAAGAGATGTGCTCTCCAAGCTTAACACCAACTTATGAAATTTCACTAAGTCACATCTTTAAGAAGTGCACCAAATAAAAATGCGTTTCAAGCCTACCACTAACCGTGATATTTCAGGACTGGGTGCATAGTATTCAACTAAATTACCAGATAAGGTTCCAGTAGGTCATTTCAATTGAGTCTCCATGAGATGTGCTCTCCAAGCTTAGCACAAATTTACAAAATTTCACTAAGTCACATCGTCAAGAAGTGCACCAAATAGAAATGCGTTTCAAGCCTACCACTAACCGTAATATCAAGACATCCTAATTACGCCAATTTAACAAGAGAAAGTTAAAAAAAAATACTGTTTTCCAAAAACCAAAATGAGAGGCTTAATAAGCATGATGACAAATCACCTCAGGTTTGTCACCTTTGCAAGATATATCCCAAAGTACACGCAATAATTTATAAAAAAAAATTGAGAAGAAAAACTTCTCCTTTATAGCGATAAAACAGTCATCAACACTGTGTTAAACTGGTGTTGGTGAATAGTTGTTGGCTTCCTGACCCCGAAGCAAAAGCTAAGAGTGGTTATCCACCACAGAACTCAGATCAGATGATCTTTTCGCTGCCAGATGAAAATGCTGCGCCATCGAAACATCCGATACCACTCGTCCCTGAGTCCAATGTTGAAGCACCACCCCAACCGTCACAACAGTAACAGAAACCCCACAAGAATCCCCAAGTGGAAACAAAAAAGAAATGAAGTTGAAATAGATATAGATAGAGATAGCCAATCGTCCACTTCAATTGGGGTAAGATATAGCTCTACCAGGCTGAAAGTGGCTAAACCACTAAAAAACCCCTACAAATTCAAAGATCTTCCTGAGTCTGATACCGCGAACAAGTCCTCAGTCGCGACGAATCCAAGGAGCTCAGGATCCCCCAGCAGTGCCGCACGACCGCTCTTAGGCGAGCTTCACACGTTGACCAGCCTAGACCTCCACGCTAGCGCACACGACACCCCCCAAGTTCACCCTTCCATGGATTCTGCTTGACAAGACAAGCTGTCGGACTGAACTGTGCTCGCGCCCATCACACCAGGTCTCCTACAGACAAAAAATGGGGGAGGCATTGAAATGCATGATACCAAACCGCCTTAAAATTTGGTACCCTAGTAGACACAACATTCAATACAAATGAATGGAAGGTTAAAACCCAGATAGAAACCACCCCCAAGTTTGCTATCCAAATCACTCACACCTGATCATTGTGGAGTGGATTCATAACCCACAACAATAATTGTCCCAAAAATACCCTAGAAGAGATAGAACCTTAAGACAGAGATGAAAGATAAAGAGATAAAGATACAAGAAAGATAAAGATAAGAGATATTTAGATATAAAAAATATTGAGATGACTCAAGCTTGACTGGTCTGGAGTTGAATTATCTACAGAAATCAATTCATCAAGATATGTAACACAAGAACATACATTAGACAAAAAATGACAACCCGTTACAGTTATGCCAGATTCAATGAAAGTGGAGATTTGATTTTGAAACGACAGAGTTTCCTTCAGGAGATATCAAAAGATATATATTTCAAAAACATCACTTCAATTACAAAATGCACAACTGAATGGCTTGTTCATTCTTCTACTGTCCAAAACTGTTGACTTTCAGAAAAATGAAAAAATTCCACAATAAGATGGATAATTGGTACATTTCTGTAGAGATTGTAATAGTCACAAAAATGAAACGAGTCCAAACACAGTCAGTCAATTGTTTCTCTCAATAAAATGGAATCAAGTTATCACCATTGACTACATCAAAGTACATTCAGAATGAAAGCATTAGTACTACCATCTCACAGATAACACAACTGATTATTCCTAGATAAGACCACTACTGGTCAAAACATGCTACATAAGCACAAAGATATGGAATATCAGATCCAAGAAAAAGATAAACTGTGAGATAGCTACTGCATGACTAACATCATCTAAATATCCCAAGACAATCATTAATGGCAGATCGGTCACTAGATGCTATATAATATCAAAAGTGGCCAGTCGTAGGACTCTTACCTACCATCTGGTGTATGCTATGGTGGCAGAATTCTCAGGCCCCTGTCCACAGAGCCATTACTAGATGTTATGTAATATCAAAAGTGGTCAGTCGTAGGACTCTTACCTACTATCTGGTGTATGCTATGTGGCAGAATTCTCAGGCCCCTGTCCACAGAGCCAATAGAGGAGATTCAAAGTACAATAGGGATAAAAGATAAAGAGATACAAGAAAGAGCTAGATAAACAAGAATCAGGAAATAAACAACTTATACTCATAGCTAAGTAAGTACAAAAGTCACAATCAAGGAATCAAAGATTTTGCACGATGATGTACCCCAAGACATGGAACTCAAAATCAACCCTCAATGATATTATCAATTCTTAATAATACTTT
Organism: Zygogramma bicolorata; assembly: GCA_032362365.1. Lineage (NCBI taxonomy): Eukaryota > Metazoa > Arthropoda > Insecta > Coleoptera > Chrysomelidae > Zygogramma > Zygogramma bicolorata. The sequence continues at coordinate 247,884 of JAVJAQ010002249.1, forward strand.
ACCTTCAGAAATTCAAAAGTAAAACTGTAAGCCTCATACAAATATGCAATCAGAAAGGTTCTTGCATTACAATGCAAGATACGATATAGAAGCAATGTGATTATTGAAGTCTTATTACTATAAGATAATTGCGGCAAGGTAATATGAACAGAAAATACTCATCCTCCAATATTTTATAACACTCTCTCATTCTCACAATAAGGAAACTATATTTCCAAAATAATATGTTACTTAGAATTTTCACAAATTACAAGATACTACGATACTACGAATTTCTGGACTGATTACTATTCACAGATAGTCCATTTTCCAAATATTCTAAGAAAATTTGCATTGTTGGCACGTTAATGAAGTATTACTTCTGTACAATGGATTTTGCTTACATTGTCACGATAATAGAAATACGGTACTTCTCCATAAGTGAAATTTTGCCTTTACTGGCCCGATAATAGAAATACTATATTTCTATGAGCGATAGTCGGTAGTTACTGAAAGTATATGATTGCATTACTTGTATGGTACGAGATTGCAAAAAGATATGATTAGAAACAAGATACATAATAAGGTACAAAGATACAAAAAAAAACTGAAGGTAATGTACATAGCTATTGTTGATCAAAGTACTATTCAGGGTGTCTCCATGGATTATGACAACTGTTCGATACAATGAACGTTAGGTTCGACAGCTACATGAATCTTTTGCAAGATGAATGTTATTAATTTATGAAGGAAACTTACGTTCGAAAAAACCTTATGAGATTTAGTTCTAAGAAAAATTCTAAGGAAATTGTGATGGAAGAGAAACTTCTGATAAAATCTACACATACTCAAATTTAAAAAGAAGGTACTAGTTAGATTATCCGAGTTATGGAGAACTAGCTAGGTGATCTGGCTATTGAAATTGCTGCATAAAGTTTATTCAGAAGTCGTGCAAGGCCTTTTAAAATTTTCAAACATATAGCAAAACAGTAATTGAGAAATGTGGCCTAATAGATATACATGAACTTTAATTGAGCAATATCAGTTGAGCAACTCAGTATCGTCATGACTGTCATCAGACGAAAAATTATCCTCGTCACTTTAAGTTCATATACAAGAGGAGATACTACTTTAGTTATTACACAAGGAATATATTTGGGACGAAGTTTAGCTGTTATAAATTTTGATTTATCTGACTTAAGATAATTCTTCTTCCAAACATAATCTCCTACATGAAATTCAACATTTCTCTTACGAAGATTGTAATGTTTTTTTGTTTTGAGGTAAGATTCATGTATTCGTTTTCTGACTCTATCAAAAATTGAAGGCATTTCTTGAATGTCATCTAATCGATGAACTTTATCAGAAATAGTGAATTCATTATTAGCGTTGTCAGCAATTTTACCAAAGAAATCACCAGAAACAGGTACGTTACGAGCAAAAACAAAAAAAGAGGGAGTTTGCTCTGTTACTTCGTGCTTTGATAGACGAATGGCTTGGGCAATTCTGTAAACTTCTTCATCCCAAGTTCTGTGATCTTCATGGGCAAAGGACCTAATGGCTGTGACAATGGACTTATTTACTCTTTCGGTAAGATTGATTTGTGGGTGGTAATTAGCATTATACCAGATCTTTTGAACGCCATATTTCTCCATTGAACCTGTAAAAAGTTTACTAGTGAATTGTTTACCATTATCAGCAGCTATCATTTGAGGCACTTCAAAAAACAAGAAATACTTGATTTTCAAGAAATTTAACAATAGCTGGAGCCGTAGCCTTAGGTAAAGCATGAACCAAAGGAAATTTGGTAAACCAGTCGACAACGACTAATAAGAACTGATTGCCTTTACGAGATCTAACGTATGGACCTAACAGATCACAAGAGATAAGCTGAAACGGGAAGTTAATGTTACGATAGGAACCCATCAGACCAGCTTGAGGTAAGTTTGAGGGCTTGCATGATGCACAGATCTTACACCTTTTGATATATTTATAGACAGATTTCCTCATATTTGGCCAATAATATACTTCTTCAGAAATTCTAGCCAAAGTTTTATATAATCCAAAATGTGCAGCCGTAGGATGATCATGAAATTGAGATAGAATTTCTGCTCTGTTTTTAGTGGGAACAACAATCTTCCAATTTGATCCATTACTAATAGGGGCAAATTTGTCAAAAATATGTTTGTATAAGATATTATTTTCAACTTTAAAAGTAGGAAACTTATCAGGATTGCTGTTCACATTTTGGATCATTTTGTTGTACCATTCATCAGGCTGTAAGAGAGATAAGTCTAACAGATTCAAATCATAAATGCGAGATAGTGCATCTGCAACCACAGTACCTGAAGCTTTTCTGTGAAATATCAAAAAATCATATTGGGAAAGTTTCAAAATCCATCTGGCCAGTCGGGGTGAGGGATTTTTCATGTTGTGCAACCAGGTCAATGAAGCGTGATCTGTGATGACAGAGAAATGACGGCCTTCAAGGAAATATCGAAAATGTTCTATGCCAAACAAAACTGCTAGGAGTTCCTTTTCGGTTGTTGTGTAAACCTTTTGGCATTTATTGAGCTTTTTGCTGGCATAGGCTATTGGGTGTTCTAGATTGCCTTCCATCTGGAAAATCACACATCCCAATCCGTGGTCTGAGGCATCAGCCATAAGAAAAAATTCTTTAGAGAAGTCAGGACTGCTTGAGATAGGAGATGTAGTAAGGGATATTTTAATTTTCTCAAATGCCTCGTTAGATTCAGGTGTCCATATAATGGACTATTCTTCCTTTCTGTTATTCAACAGATCAGTAATAGGAGCAGCTAATGTTGAGAAGTTCTTGAGAAATCTACGATAGTATCCTATCATACCTATCAGTCTACGAACCTGGGTCGTAGTTTGGGGAACCGGAAAGTTACAGATACTCGATACCTTATCAGGATCAGTTCTGAGACCGTTTTCATCTACAACATAACCTAGATATTTTAGGGAGGAACGACAGAAATGGCATTTATCCAAATTAATGGTTAGGTTAGCATCCCGCAACTTAACATAAATTTTTTCCAAAACTTCTAGATGTTTCTCGAAATTGGGAGTACAAATTATTAGGTCATCTAGGTAATAGAAACAATGAGGTTCTAGGGATGGACCAATCACAATGTCCATTAACCGATACATACTCTGAGAAGCAGAGATCAGCCCAAAAGGCATAGTAACAAATTCAAATAATCCTCTACCACTGACTGCAGAAGCTATCTTTTGACGAGATGATTCTCCCAAAGGAATTTGGAAAAAAGCTTGCTTCAGGTCAAGAGAGGAAATGTACTTCGCATCACGAAGTTTGCTCAAAATAGTGTCAATTCGAGGAAGGGGATAAGCATTCCTGCTAATAGTTACACTGTTCAACTTCCTTCCATCCGAACAAACTCTGTATGACCCATTTGACTTCTTGACGAGCCATAAGGGACTGCAATAACTGCTTGTACTTTCCTGAATTACTCCCAAGTCAAGAAGTTCATCTATTTCTTTGTTGATGTACTCCTGCATTGCTTGTGGAAGAGGATACTGTGTTTGTCGGAATGGAGGGGAATTCGATATAATGCTCAAGAACATGAGTTTTACCCAATTTACCTTCAGGAGATAGAGTCTTAAACTTCCCAATAACTTGATCAAGTTTTTCCTTTTGAATGACCGATAAATCAGAGACATCCTGTATAGTATTGATCACAAACAAAGATAATGAGCTGACATTAAGGGAAAAATCAGTAAAGTCAATATTAGCATTGAAAGCTTTAAGAAAATCCATGCCCAGGATCACATCATGAGTAACAGAGGGAATGAGATAGAACTCAACCTTTCTAGAGACGTTCTGTATAATAATATCAATTTCAACAAAACCTTGGACATTCTGAAGTTGTCCATAAGCTGTTGTCACCTTAACACAAATATCATTTATAGGAACAACATCTCTAAGAAGGTTTATACCATTTCTTCCTTACATGGAGAGATTAGAACCTGTGTCGATTAAAGCAGATACTGAATGATTGTTGAGTTCAATCTTAATATATGGTCTATTATCATGTCCCTTCTTGAACAAAAGAGAAGCTAAATCAAGTGTTCTTATAGAATGTTTGTAAAATTCACCAACATCATCAAGCCATTTTTTCCACTCTAATTTAGTTGTTTTTACAGAAAGAAAAGGTAACTTAGCATTTTTGTTTGGACGAATAAAATCCCTCTTTAATCTTTGCTCGTGCTTGGAGTGTCCTGAGACTTCTTCTTTTCCTTCTGAGGTTTGTTTTGTTGGCTTTCGTTCCCTGATGTTTGGGGAGAAGCAGTTGTGTTGTCCAGGGACACAACACCGCTTGCTTCGTTTTTTGAGCAATTAGGGCATCTCGGTTTAGTAACGCCTGCTCTTCCACAGTCATAACAAAACATCTTCTTTGGCCTAGAACATGAGCTATAAGTATGTCCCATAAAGTTACAGTTCCAGCATTTCATGTTGGAGGACACTGTAGAAATATTTCCCCTGACTCCAGAGGATGAGGAAAGAGAACGGTACCCTGATGTGCTGGGTGCACTAAGATCAGGTTCTAAAAAGCCAGTTTTTCTCACAGGGAAAGACTGAGGTCTATGAGACCAGGTAAGGGACTCTTCAATGCGCTTGCACTTATCAGTGAGATCGTCAACTGAATCGATGTCTAATGAGGCCAAAGGTTGAGTATACGAAGGAAAAAGATTACGCGAATTATGCGAACTATTGCTTTTTCTACTGGTTTACTATCCAGACGATTAAAAAGCCCATTCATCGCATTAATATACAAGGCCACTCTTTCACTTGAACCTTGCTTTCTACCTTTTATCTCTTCTGAGAGATCTTCTTGATAATTCTAGGGAAGAAAATCTGATTTAAGTTTGGAAACTAAATCCGCCCAACAACTGAATCTAGATCTATTATTGAGATACCAAGTAAAAGCTTTACCCTGGAACAATTCAGCAGTACTAGCAAAAATCTCAGAGTCTGATACAAGCTCTACGAGAGAGTTGATTTTTTCGAGGAAAATCTCACCTAACCTTAACCTAACATAACCCCTTTGACTATTTTCGGACCGAAAATGGAAAATAGATTTCCTTCGGAATGCAATCAGATCAGTGTCTTACCTAACCTAACCTTTTTTTTTTGTGGTGGGGTGGAAACCCTCATGGGCACTGGCCGCTTGGTGTCCATCACGAGCCAGTAGTGCCGGACTCTTACCGGCTAAAACCACCCCTTGCCCTCTCTCATACCCGGAACCATCCTTCAGGATATACTCAGGTATGAGCGGCATGCTTTCTAGCACAGTCTGTTTACTCTCATCTTCTCTGTATAACATATAGTTTTGTAAATGGGACATCATGATTATAATACTGGATACTTAATTGTATAGATAAAAGTATAAAAATAAATTCTCTTTAGTAAATCTTTGGTCCTGTAGCCGAGCGGTCGCTTTGAGAAGCTTGGTCCTTTACGGCCCCTGCTCAGCCTCTCTCCTCTGGTGCTCCCTCTCTTCCGCCTCTTTTTGCCTCAACACGTTCTCTATGAATACTCCGACAGTTTTCCAGCCCTCCCTGGAATTCGTCATGAGGGCCATGATGGTGTCAGGAGAGACCGCCATGCCCGTTGCCAGTTCCAGAGCGCTTCTTTCTCTCACCCATCTCTCACATGAGAACATGGTGTGCTCCACGTTATCCACCCTTCCGCAGTATATACAAACATCGTCCGTGGTCTTGGTTATTCTTTTGGTGAAGCTTCTGAAAGATCCATGCCCCGTAAGAAACTGGGTGATAAAATAATTTAACTGCCTGTGCTTGCAGGACAACCAGGTTTCAACGTCTGGAATCATTCTTTTTGTCCATTGAGCGTGTTGCATATTGTTTTCCCACCTGTCCTGCCATGCCTGTATCGTGCGCTGTCTCTCGGCGTCCTTATGGGCTTTCCGTATCTCTGGAATCTCATTCAAGCGGGCCCTTTCTTTTGCCAGGAGGTCCATGGGGGGGACTCCGGCCAGTACGCATGAAGCCTCCGCCGACACCGTTCTGTACGCGGAGATGGTTCTAAGAAGCATTTTCCTCTGAGTGGAATTTACCATCTTCCTGTACTTATCGACGTCCATGACTCTCTTCCAGACTGGTGCCGCGTATAGAAGTACTGATTGCACCACCCCATACAGCATTCTTCTTTTGGCTGTAGTGGGGCCCCTCATGTTGGGCAGTATCCTTGATAGAGCCGCTATCTGCCTGTCCGCCTCCTCGCAGGTTTTCCGGATATGCTCATTGAAGATAATCTTGTCGTCGAGCCAGACGCCGAGATACTTGACGAATTTTTTAGGTTGGATTATGGTCCCCTGCAGGTTGAAAATGATGTTTCCTCTTTTCCTAGGCCCCCTTACTATAATGGCCTCTGTCTTCGGTGGTGCGATTTCGAGTCCGTTTAAATTCATCCACTCTCCTATAAGTTCGAGCGCAGCGTTTGCTTTTTCTATGAGGGCATTTTTTGTGTTTGCTTTTACTACCAGGGCCAGGTCGTCCGCGAAAGCCGCGGTCGAGCATCCTTCAGGAAGGTTTAGGTCGAGCACTCCGTCATATAGGACGTTCCACAAGGTTGCTCCTAGTACGGAGCCTTGCGGAACTCCCTGTGTCATGTCCTGCTCGTGTCTGCCGCACACCAGTGTTCTTCCCGAGAGGTATGAGGACAATATATGTAGCAGGTATCCGCTTACGCCAATCCCCTGCAGGTTTTCCAGGATTAAACCCCACTTGGCCGTGTTGAAGGCATTCTTAACATCTACTAGGATTATAGCTCCCCACATTGTTTCCCAATCGCATGCTCTGTCCAAAACATGTTTAACTGCGTTCCTTCTCTAACCTTGCTTTCAGTAGTTGCTCGAAGAGCTTTGCCGGGATATCGATTAGACAAATTGGTCTAACTCTGGCGGTCGCATCTTCACCCCCCCCCTTGGGTATGAGGATGACCTTTGCCCTTTTCCATTCCGGGGGGAAGACCCCTCCATGAGCAACTCGTTAAGCATCTGTAGCACCATTTCTGGGCAGGTGCTGACCGCTAGCTTAACCGCTTCTGGGAGAATGCCGTCGGGGCCCGGTGCCTTTTCAGTCTTCAGCCTCTCTACCGCGGCTTCAAGTTCCCCACGGCTAAACGGTGGTGGATTCTCTTGTGGCCTGTCAATGTTAGGGATTTGGCTGTTGTCCAGCGGGAACAGCTCCCTGATCTTTTCCAATTTAATGGTCTCATGTAGGGTGTAGGGATATCTGAGGTGTCTCATTGCTCCTGTGACTATTTGATAGCCTTTCCCCCAGGGATCTTCCTCGAGTTCATTGCACAGGGCTTCCCACTGTGCTCTTTGCGATTTCTTTATCTCACTCCTCAGCTCCTTTCTGAAGCTCTTGTATTCGGCTTCCAGTTCTTCTATTGCGGTCTGGCTGGCGTTCCTGCCCCTGGCTCTCGTCAGTTTTCTCCTGGATTTGTTATAGGATTCCCTGAGGCGCGTGATCGCATCATTCCACCATATTGGTCTAGATCTTATTGTTCCGACCCGATTCCCCTCTGTGCTCAAGTCTTGGGCTTCTCTAATTGTCCTGACCATCTCTTTGTAGTCGCTTATCCCCCTGACGGCTATCTGGAGGGCGTCCCTGAACGTATCTGCTCTTGGTCGGGCTCTTTCTTGCCACTCCCTTTTCGGTGTTGGTTTTTCCTTCGTCATCTCATAGAAGATGTGTCTGTGGAGGCTGAGGCTCTCCTCTGTTGACACCCTCCACGAGTGCACCGCTCTGCTAATTTCCTGGGTGGCGAAGGTAATGTCTATAAAAGACTTTTGTGCGCCCCTGGTGAATGTCGGGGTGCTTCCCTCGTTCAAGACCACCATGTTTTCTGCTGATATCCACTCGTCCAGAAGTCTTCCTCTTGCGTCCGTTACAGGTGAGCTCCATGTTGGTGACTTGGCGTTGAAATCCCCCGCCACTATCGCCTCTGTCTTCGAGTCAGCAACGTGGTTCAATATCCTCTGCAGCCGGGCCTTGAATTGGTCCATGGGAATGTTAGGAGATATATAGCATGAGTTGAGTGACCACTCCTTGAACCTAATACAGATGAATCCCTCTCCCTTCTCGTGGGATACAACACCGCATCCAGGGTTCGCGCAGTACACCGCGCAGCTGCCTGTAGTATCTTTTATCCACCTCGCGTTGTTTGCGGTTTGGCGGATATTGGGCTCTTGGACTAGAGCAATATCTATCCTCTCTTCCTCCATTGTTTTTGTGAGGCGTTTATGTGCCGCTCCCCTTCGATCCACGTTAACTTGTATGATTTTAAGAGGCATTTAGTCTGATGTAGGAGGCTCCTCCACCGTCCCTTCCTGGGTTTGGTCGTTTGGGGTCATCTCCGGTGTAGCCAAGTCCGGTGTTGTGTTTTCTCTGTCTTGCTCCGATTGTATCAGGAGCTCCTCCAGTGTAACTGTTATCGGCGCATTCAGCCTTCCACTCCGTCCTCTGCTTCCTCTATTTTGATTTCTCGCTCTTCTAAGGGCGTCCTTGAAGGCGGGGCACTTCTGGGTGCCCATCCTGTGGCCTGTCACCTCGCAGACCGGGCAGGCCTCCTCTGCCTCGCACTCTCTTGCGTTGTGGTTCCTTTCGCCACAATTAAAACACCTGTCGGTTCTGTCTGGGCCGTTGCAGGTGTCGCTCTTGTGGTCGAAACCCCAGCATTTCGAGCATCTTGGGACATTTACATGTCTTTCTTTCCTGCAGAGGACTAGTCCTATTCTTATATCTTTTGGTAGGAGCGCAGCTTTGCTCTTCGGTATGGACACAGTGGCCACTGCCGTCTCGTTCCTCATAGGCCTTATTTCGCCTATTTTATATTCCTCATTGAATTCCCCTGTTTCTCTCCTGATTGCCTCGGTGATTTCTGCCGTTGTGACATCCGCCGCCATGCCCCTCAGGTGGAAAATATCTTTTTTCTCTCCCCCCAGTTTCCTCGTCTGGAGAGTTCCCTCACTCTTCATGGTGTTTCTCAGGTGAGAGAGAGCCTGCGGGTCCTTGTCCTAACCCAACCTTACCTAACCTAACCTAACCTAACATAACCTAACCTAACCTAACCTAACCTAACATTACCCCTATGACTATTTGATTCCAGAACTGAAAACGATTTTTCTTTGCCTGTTATTTACCGAGATATTAACGTTTTTTATGTGAGAAGATATATTCCAAATTTGATGAGTTTTCGCAATGAAAAATGCTATCAGAGAGCTCGTCACCAAATTTGGGAGCTCTACGAGAAAGTTGATTTTTTCGAGGAAATTCTAACCTAACCTCAACCTAACTTACTGACCTAACATAACCCCTTTGACTATTTTCGGACCGAAAATGGAAAATTGATTTCCTTCGGAATGCAATCAGAGCAGTGTCTTACCTAACCTAACCTTACATTACCTAACCTAACATAACCTAACCTAACCTAACATTACCCCTATGACTATTTGATTCCAGAACTGAAAACGATTTTTCCTTGTCTGTTATTTTCCGAGATATTACGTTTTTTATGTGAAAAGATATATTCCAAATTTGATGAGTTTTCGCAATGGACAATGCTATCACAGAGCTCTTCACCAAATTTGGGAGCCCTACGAGAAAGTTGATTTTTTCGAGGAAAACTCAACCTTACCTTAACCCAACTCACTAACCCAACATAACCTCTTTGACTATTCTCGTACCGAAAATGGAAAATAAATTTCCTTCGGAATGCAAACAGAGCAGTGTCTAACCTAACCTTTTTTTTTATAGAGGAGGAAATCTTTCATAGACGTTGTGCCGGATTCCTACCGACTGAAACCTTCCCTTCTGCCCTTGTTGACCAGATTGGAATCGTCCTTGAAGAACATGGCTTCAAACTGGTCTGGCAAGATTATCCAACGTTCAGGTTACGTTAGGTCTTACGTTAGGTATTTATCATCTGTCCAGCCCCTGGGATGTACGCTCATCTTTCTCCTTGCGTGCCATGATATCTCGGATGAAGTTATTCATTCCGTTCCACTTCTCTTTGCTCTCGCGCATAGTCCTCGTAAGGTATACCGCAGTCAGTCTGGTGCCCACTTGTGTTTCGACCGTGTGCCGTAAGCGGGCCCATCTCACGCACTCCAGTACGGTATGCTCCGGAGTATCTCTTTCACCGCAGTATGTGCATCGTTCGTTGTCGGCCTTTCCAATTTGGAACGTGTACGTTCTGAAACATCCGTGCCCCGTCAGAAACTGGGTGAGGAAGTAATTTGTTCTTCTGAAACTGCACGCGAGCCAGTCCTCGATATTCGGGATAAGCGTTTTTGTCCATTGAGCTGTCTCGGTGTTATGATGTACTTGTGTTGTTGATCACTATTTAGTGACTTAGTAAAACACTTGGAAGTAGATTTAACGAATAGATTATTTAATGGATAACAATTATACAGGTTAATCGTGTAATCGTGTACACACATTTGTCAACTGAAGAGAACTGACTGGTTGGCCAGGTTGCCAAGTGTATATAATATTTGAACATTGCAAATGCTAATTATAATTATATAACATACATTACACGTCCTTCCTGAAAAAAAAAAAAAAATGCTCATTCAAAGGAAGTATGAAAAATTAACTATGACATTTCTAATCTTCTTGGAGGGCGACTTAGACGACCACTCTTTGTTATGTATCCATCAGAGACATTTTCTTCTGGTTTTGTAACATCCGGCTGTATCTGTTCATCTGGTTTTGGAATATACGAGGATTTTTCCACTTTTACAGGAAGTAATGTTTTCTGAGGGCTGGCTGGCTGGTCATAATTGAGGCGTCTCAAATAATGTCGATTACGTCTATATTCACCCTCATTGACTCTAACAACATAATCACTTTGCCCATTTTTCGCAATAACCACCCCTGGATTCCAGTTTCTCTTGCCTTCTTGCATGAGTATAGGGTCGTTAACTTCAAATTCAGGCAACTTCTTTGTAGATCTGTCATAGTACTGTTTTTGCAGCTTTTGATTATATTCTATCTTTGATGTTACATCTCTGGTTGAATAATTCGGAGTCAACAGTTCAGTTTTGATAGGTAAGTTTGTTCTAAACTTTCTTCCCATCAAAAGTGTGCATGGGGCTGGTAAATCCTGTTTGGGGGTGGAGTTATAGTCCAACATGACTAAAAATGGATCTTTTTGTGTTTGAAATGCTTTAATGAAGTGTCCTTTAATGGTCTGAATCAATCTTTCCACCATTCCATTACTCTTTGGATACAATGGACTAGAGGTGTTGAGTAGTATATCATATGTCTCAGCAAAACATTTGAACTCTTTCGACTGGAAAGGGGGTCCATTGTCTGAAAAAAGTTCCGACGGAAGTCCTGTTATTGAAAACACGTTTTTCAGGCTGGAAATCACATTTTGCGCAGTTTTGTTAGAAAGTTTGTTCACAATGGCAAATTTTGAAAAGTAATCAACTAGTACTAAAAAATCTTGTGATGCTACAGACATGAAGTCTATGCCTATTTTTTGCCACGGGAGTTTTGGCACATCATGTGAGCATAATGGTTCGCGCACATTACTTTTGGAGTATTTTTGGCACGTTAAACAATTCAATACAAGTTTTTCAATGTCACTCATAAGGCCAGGGTAATAAATTGCTTCTTGGGCTCTTCTTTTACACGAAACTACTCCTTGATGGGTCTGATGTAGTATACCGAGGAATTCACTTTTGAGTGACTCAGGTATCACAATTCCTTTATGATAAAATAGCACATTATCATGTAAGTAAATATCATTTCTGACAGGCCAATATTGTTTAACTGTACTCGGTACTGACGACTTATGCAACGGCCATCCGTTTAGTGAATAATACTTGACTTTTTGTAGCACAGGGTCAAGGTCAATTTCTCTCTGTAGCCTTTTTTGATTTTGTTCACTAGTAGAGATAATTGAATATACTTTCAAATTATTCTCTAAATAGTCTGTGTTGATTGTGTCTTTCACAGGATCTCTACTTAACGTGTCCGGTACTTTGAGGTTTTTACCTGGAACGTATTTAAGAATGAATTGATATTGCATCAATCGCATTGCTAGTCTTTGAATCCTGGGTGACATCTCATCGAGTTGTTTTTTTAAAAGACCAACTAATGGTCGGTGATCTGTTTCCGCTTCAAAAGAAATGCCAAATAGGTAAAACCTGAACTTTTCACAACCAAATACCAAGGCTAACAATTCTTTTTCGATGTGATTATATCTTCTCTGTGTGGGAGTTAAAGAAACTGATGCAAATTCAATAGGGCATCCATCTTGCACAATCATTGCTCCAAGCCCATAAGGACTTGCTTCCACAGATGAAACAGTCTTCTTTTTCGGGTCAAAAAAGCGAAGAGTTGTAGCTTTAGAAACAAGTTGTTTTATTTTATCAAAACATGCCTGTTCTGTAGCAGTCCAATGCCATTCGTTTTTCATACTGAGTAATTTTCCAAGATTGCTCGTTTCGTTGGATAGGTTGGGAACAAATTTGGATAAATATACTATCATCCCCAAAAATCGTTGCAAATCTTTACGGTTTTGAGGTGGAGACATATTTGAAATGGCTTGAGTTTTATCAGTATCTGGGGTAATTCCAATGTCACTTATTTGGTGTCCCAAAAATTTAACTTTATTCACACAGAACTTTGACTTGAGTTTATTGAGTGTGAGTCCACTTTTTTCAATCCTGCTGAGCACAACTTTCAAATTTGTGTTGTGTTCAACTAAAGTTCTCCCAAAAACAAGGATATCGTCAAAGTAAGTTATTTGACCAGGTACATCTTCTAGAAGTTCATGGATGAAACGTTGAAAGAATTCCGGAGAGCACGTCAGTCCATAGGGTAAGCGTAAATAGCGATACCGTCCAAACGGAGTTGTGAATGTACACAGAAGAGAACCCTCATAGTCCAACGGTAACTGTAGGAAAGCTGACGAGGCATCTAATAGCGAAAAATATTTCGCACCCGCTAATTTCGCGAATAACATATCTTGCGTAGGAATTGGAAAACGTTCCCTTTTGATATATTTGTTTAAATAAACAGGATCCATGCAAATTCTAATATCTTTACAATTGTTTTTTGGTACAACCACTATTGGATTTTGCCAGTCAGTTGGTTCACTAACCGAAACTATCAGGTTATCACGCAACATATCATTAAGAATGTCTTTAACTTTATCTCTGAGAGCTAAGGGTATTTTTCGCGTACCGCTTATAAATGGAACCGCATCGTCGGTCAAAGTTATTTTAAAACACTTATTCACCTTACCAATACCCGAGAAAACGTTTTTATAAGTGTTCAGAATTTGTTCCAATTCAGTATTTACAACACTAACAGTCATGTTATTTTGTTCAACATTGAGTATTCCTAAATTTTGCGCACCCAAGAGTCCTAAAATTGATTTTGAGACATAACTCTTCAGTACATAAAATAAAAGAGTATTTCGTATGTTTTTGTGCTCGCATTGTAACATAATTTGTCCCTGAACATCAATGTTATGACCCGTATAACTAGTCAAAGTACTGGAAGTGGGTAACAGTTCATTTTTATCAATTTGTAATTTTCGAAAGTCAGCACTATTCAAAATGTTGACCTGACTGCCAGTGTCTATTTTCAAACTGATTTCACAATTGTTGAATTTTAGTGTCTCAGACCAGTCCACTGTGTCAACACGAGAGTCATTTTGAATTGTCCACACTATATTTTCATTAATATTAGTCTCTAATTCACTATCAGAATCAGTTTCATGGTCTATTAGATTTATCTGTTCCTTTATTGGACAAAATTTTCGATAATGTCCTTTTTCATGACACATTGAACAATATCGGTTTATAGCAGAACACTTACCCCAATCATGCTGATATCCGCATTTTTTACAAGCAATATGTTTACCTTGGAGGTTCTGCTGTATGTTGTCACCTTTCGTATGTGTGCCCGTTGCTATGTTGCCACCAGAATTTCCTGAATGTCCCCTGCGTGCTTCGTAAGTCAGCCCCGATTTTCTTGAATGTATCTTGCGTTGTCCAGAATTCCCAGGAAATTGATCACGCGAGTTTTTTGAAATAATACCTCGGTAGTCTGTGTTTCGGATAGCGTTCACCTCTTTCGCGATTTCACGCTGAGTTAGAACACTGTTTTCCATCGAGCGGCAAATATCTATAGCTTCTTTGAGTTCCAAACTGGAGTTTTGTAATAGCTTTTCTTGGATCTTTTGGTCTCGCACACCCAAAACGATTCTATCCAAAATCAATACATCCTTTTCTTTGAACTCACAGGATTGTGCAAGCTGTTTCAAGGCTGTGACAAACTGGTCAATACTTTCATTGGGTAGCTGATCCCTTTTGAAGAATTTAAAATGTTCATATATCAAGTTTTTCATTGGATTACAATAGGAATCAAATTTTCCTACCACAATGCTGTACTTTTTTTTATCATCTTCGTTGTCATATTCGAAAGTATTGTATATTTGTAAGCCTTCATCCCCTAGCAGATTCAGGAGGATAGCAATTTTCACTTTGTCTTCTTTTGAACTTTTTCCGGTAGCCGTTAAAAAGAGTTCAAATTTCTGTTTCCAGAATTTCCAGCCATTAGCTACGTTGTTCCCTTCAAAGCAAAATGGTTCAGGAGCTCTTCCTTGTTCAGACATTTTGCACAATTTTATTAGTAACACTGCAACAATAAAATCGCGTTTTACAAGCGCTTTGACCGCACTTTTCAATGTCTAGCAAGTTCACTCCAAGCGATTCAATCCGGCAACACCGCTAGTATACCGATTCGTTTCACCTGCAAACTGACGAATTGTAGAAACACTACCGCAAGATTTTTCGAAGTTTTGCACGAAAAAAAAAAAACATAACCTATCGTTCACGTTACCGCTGCCACCATATGATGTACTTGTGTTGTTGATCACTATTTAGTGACTTAGTAAAACACTTGGAAGTAGATTTAACGAATAGATTATTCAATGGATAACAATTATACAGGTTAATCGTGTAATCGTGTACACACATTTGTCAACTGAAGAGAACTGACTGGTTGGCCAGGTTGCCAAGTGTATATAATATTTGAACATTGCAAATGCTAATTATAATTATATAACATACATTACAGGTGTGAT
This sequence comes from Zygogramma bicolorata, assembly GCA_032362365.1. Lineage (NCBI taxonomy): Eukaryota > Metazoa > Arthropoda > Insecta > Coleoptera > Chrysomelidae > Zygogramma > Zygogramma bicolorata. The sequence continues at coordinate 263,044 of JAVJAQ010002249.1, forward strand.
GATCCCATCTTTCCTGCCATTTCCCGATGGTCTCTACCCTGACTACGGTCGTGTCCCTCCGTGCGCTGTTATATACCTCAGCTGTCTCTTGGATTAGAAGGTCGATCGGAATGACCCCCGCTATGACGTATAAGCCTTCTGTGGCCGCTGTGCGATAAGCACTCGTAATCCGAAGGAGCATTTTGCGCTGCACTCTAGTGACCATTTTCCGGTAGAGTTCGATTCTCATGGTCTCATAGGCGCACCGTATGTGACCACAGACTGGACTACTCCGTTCAGTATCGTACGCCATTGGCTGCTCATTTCACTTATTCTCGGCATTATTTTTGCCAAAGCCGTCGTTAGTATTTCGGCCTTTCGAACCGCCTCTCTCACATGCTGTCTGAAATTGAGCTTGTCGTCGAGCCATATGCCGAGGTATTTTATCTTTCTTACTGGAGATATGGTATTTCCGTTGATATGGAATTCTATTTCATCTATTTTTCTGGGGCCTTTGACTATCACTGCCTCCGTCTTTTCGGATGCGAGCTCTAGACGGTTTTCCGCGATCCAAGCGGCGATGTCTCTAATGGCGGCATCCGCTCTCGTCATCAGTCTCCTACTGGTCTGAGCCTTAAGGACGAGTATTGGGTCGTCTGCGTAGGCTGCAGTGTGGCATGATGTTGGTAGGTCTATCTTCAACACTCCGTCGTACAAGACATTCCACAAACATGGACCAAGTACCGACGCCTGTGGTACCCCCTGGGTAAGTCTCATTGTGTTCAGGCCGACGAAGATTTCCCTGTCGGAGAAATAGCTATCCACTAATTTAATGAGGTATTTACTAATACCTCAACTCCTGACTTGGTTTAGGATTATACTCCATGCTGCCGTATTGAAAGCATTCTTTATGTCAAAGGATATGATGACTGCCCACCTCGCCCTGTCCCCTTTAGCTGTGTCTACGACCCACCTTGCGGCGTCTATGGTCGATCTTTTCTTCCGGAAGCCATATTGGTTTGCTGATAGCGCCCCAGCAGCTTCAATCTCGTCTTCTAGTCGCCTCTTTATTAGGTGCTCGTATAGCTTCCCCAGGGTGTCCAGCAAGCAGATCGTCCGGTACTTCCTTGGTTCGACGTTTGTGAGTCCTTTCGGAATAAGGGTCACTTTGGTCCTCGATATTCGGGATCAGCGTTTTTGTCCATTGAGCTGTCTCGGTGTGATGATCCCATCTTTCCTGCCATTTCCCGATGGTCTCTACCCTGACTACGGTCGTGTCCCTCCGTGCTCTGTTATATACCTCAGCTCTCTCTTGGATTAAAAGGTCGATCGGAATGACCCCCGCTATGACGTATAAGCGTTCTGTGGCCGCTGTGCGATAGGCACTCGTAATCCGAAGGAGCATTTTGCGCTGCACTCTCGTGACCATTTTCCGGTATAGTTCGATTCTCATGGTCTCATGCCAGATAGGTGCACCGTATGTGACCACAGACTGGACTACTCCGTTCAGTATCGTACGCCATTGGCTGCTCATTTCACTTATTCTCGGCATTATTTTTGCCAAAGCCGTCGTTAGTATTTTGGCCTCTCGAACCGCCTCTCTCACATGCTGTCTGAAATTGAGCTTGTCGTCGAGCCATATGCCGAGGTATTTTATCTTTCTTACTGGAGATATGGTATTTCCGTTGATATGGAATTCTATTCCATCTATTTTTCTGGGGCCTTTGACTATCACTGCCTCCGTCTTTTCGGATGCGAGCTCTAGACGGTTTTCCGCGATCCAAGCGGCGATGTCTCTAATGGCGGCATCCGCTCTCGTCATCAGTCTCCTACTGGTCTGAGCCTCAAGGACGAGTATCGGGTCGTCTGCGTAGGCTGCAGTGTGGCATGATGTTGGTAGGTCTATCTTCAACACTCCGTCGTACAAGACATTCCACAAACATGGACCAAGTACCGACGCCTGTGGTACCCCCTGGGTGAGTCTCATTGTGTCAGGCCGACGAAGATTTCCCTGTCGGAGAAATAGCTATCCACTAATTCAATGAGGTATTTACTAATACCTCAACTCCTGACTTGGTTTAGGATTAAACCTCATGCTGCCGTATTGAAAGCATTCTTTATGTCAAAGGATATGATGACTGCCCACTTCGCCCTGTCCCCTTTAGCTACGACCCACCTTGCGGCGTCTATGGTCGATCTTTTCTTCCGGAAGCCATATTGGTTTGCTGATAGCGCCCCAGCAGCTTCAATCTCGTCTTCTAGTCGCCTCTTTATTAGGTGCTCGTATAACTTCCCCAGGGTGTCCAGCAAGCAGATCGTCCGGTACTTCCTTGGTTCGACGTTTGTGAGTCCTTTCGGAATAAGGGTCACTTCGGCCCTTTTCCACTGCTTCGGAAAGTTTTGCGAGCGGAGAAGTTCATTTACCTGGGCTGGGAGTATGTTGATAGCTTCCTTCACTGCTTCCACTGTGATACCGTCCGGTCCTGGGGATTTTCCGTTCCTGAGCCTGTCAGACGCTTGTTTGATTTCGTCGCTGGTGAATTCCTGTTCAGGTGATATAGCTTTGGCTTCGCTCGGAATCCCCTGTTTTGTGACGCCGGAAAAAGCCCCTCACCGATCCTCCACTTCTCTTCCCCACATGTCTCGTAGGGGGACGGTGGATTTTTTAGGTTTCGTATGACGATCTTATAGCCTTGTCCAAACGGATCTCCTTCGAGTTCATTGCAGAGGTTTTGCCATTTCTGCCTCTTCGCCGTCCTTATTCTTAGGCGGCTTTTCTTCGTTTTGTATAACGTTTCGGCCGCGTTGTCATCTTCTCTCCGGGTTCTTGCCCTGGCAGCCAGCCTGTATTTTGTGTTGCATTCGGAGCGCAGTTCCTCTATTTCCATGGACCACCAATAGGGTTGTTCCATTCTCGAGCCGCCGTTTATCGTCCCTGAAGCGAAAGTCTGGGCGATGTGAATATTTTTTGCCACGTTTGATGTGTTCAGGTCCTGTAGGGTTACTAAGGCTTCGTCGAATATTTCCTTGTTCATCACGTACTTTCCCTTTAGGTTTGGACTCTTGATGTTTTTCCCAGTGTCGATCCTGAATACAATGTATTTGGGCAGGCTGAGTGACTTTTCCTCCAAGACCCTCCAACGTGTTATTTTTCTCGCGATGTTCTCTGTTGATATTGTAAGATCAATATGTGATGTGCTGGCGCCTCTGACGAAAGTGGGGTTTATTCCATCATTGTGTAATACGAGGTTCATAGAGTTGATCCATTCTTCTACATATTCTTCTTGGCATTAAAATCTTCAGCAATGACTAATTGCCGATTTTCCGCCCTAGCGTCTCTCATGATGCCGTCTATATATTACCTGTATACTGTCGAGGGTAGGTTTGGTGACACGTAACGATTGTATAGGACCCAGTCCCGGAAAATCAGTTTGACGTAGCCGTCGCCACTCTGGTGGCTGCGAATATAAAGATCTTCAACTCTGCAGTACACTGCTGTGTCCATTCTGTCGTCCGCGACTAGGCCCTGCCTCTCGGTTATTCCCTTGTTTGGTTCTTGGAAGAGGATGATGGCCGCGCCCATCCTTTCAGCCGTTGCTATGGCCACGTCGTGTGCCGCTCCCGCTCGACCAACGTTAATTTGAAGAACTAACATTTTGTCCTCTACTGGCTTGTCTTACCCGGCGGAGTTCTCGTTCTCTATTTCCTATCAGTTTCCTGTACGCTGGACAACTCATCTGGTCTTCTCTGTGCCCGCTCTCATCGCAACTAGTGCACTTTCGTTCGTTATTGCACTCCTTTGCGGTGTGTCCCTCCTCTGTGCAGTTCAGGCAGCATTTAGACCTGTCCTGTTCCTTGCAGTCATCTCTCCTGTGGCCGAACCCTAAGCACCTATAGCACCTCAGGATAGTTATCCGCTCCCTAATTCGACAGGGAATCCATCCTACTCTGATGGTCTCCATCCTCAAGAGCTCTGTGGCTATGTATCGGTCCACCGTTATAGTTGCTGTTTGGTTTCCAGCGTTATTTGTTCTCATGGAGAGGATGTTCGTTTTGTCCTCGCTCCCCTCGCCCAATGCCTTGGTTATGGCCGCTTTAGCATCTTGAGGGCCCATGTCCCCTTCAATTCTAGTTATGTGCAGGATTTTTTCTCTGCTGGCAACCTCGACTCTACTTGTTGGGTAACTGCTTTGGATGGCGTTTTTCAGCGTGAGATCCTCTCCTTCACCACCCTTGAATTCTAGGAGAATGTCTCCTCTTGCAGTCTTTCTGATATTTTTGATTTCTATACCCGTCCTTGTCATGTCCGTGTTGCTACGCATTTCTCTGAGCGCATCTGCGTAGTACCTTCCTTCCATTTTTATGACAACTTTCTCAGTGGCTTTTGGCTGTCTCTGCCATCCCCTTTTCGCTTGTTTATCCCTGGTCTCTTCTTTCCTTCTGCAGAAGACTGTTATGTCTAATCCTGTGCCATGGAAAGCGCTCTCCACGCACTTTCTGAGGTGTTCGTCGCCAAGCTGCTCCACCATGGCTATTTGTAATATCCTTCTTCCTTCCCGGAGGCAGCGGTCTTTCTCTCAGGGTCTTCAGGCCATTTTACATTTGTTCTACCTCTGTGATCCTCCTGTTTCTCCTGTTACCAGTGGTATCACGTATAAGGTATTTGTTGTCCTTTCGCTATGTCCTTTGCTGGAGAGGGACATGGTGTCCTGTCTGATGTACTCGATTTCCCTCGAGTCCTCCGTTAGGAGTGTCGCCAGGTCGGGGAATCTGGGACGTATTTGTTCCATTATGAGGCCTCCTTTTGTTTTGCTTGGGTCCAGCAAGAGGGCCAGGTCCCCTTTCCCTTCCCTGAGTTCTCTCAGGTCGTGGCTCACCATCGTGTTCGTTACATATGTTTCGGCCAGGGTGCATCAATTATTTTCTCAAGCCCCGTCCAACCTTCGTACCCCTGTCCTTTTTCCAGGTGAAGCTTGGTTTTCTCTTCCGTGCTATCAGCCAGCTTTTTGTATTCTTCCTCAATTGAGGCTTCGTCTGCCTGTATAGCGATTGACAATTTCGCAGAAGCGTGCACGTCTTCTGTCTGTGACCCAAAGTTGGTGACCTGTTTTTCCTTCCTGGCTGTCTGCTCATTGCGTGGGCCTTCAGTTTTTCTCCTCTTCACATTTTGTGCATGTGCCAGTCGCTTTTCGGCTTTGTTTGCAGCCACGGTCAGTGCCCTTGCCACCTCTTTTATTATCCTTTTTGTGTTCGGGTGGTCTTTCACCAATCTGGCCAGTTTTTTTAATTCTTCGAATATGCCTTCAATACACTTGTTTCCCTCTGGTGCTGGAACATCGAATATGCTCTTCTTCATCTTCACTGGGGTGGTACGCCGTTTCCTTTTCCTGTCTTCAGATGATTCACCAAGAAACGAAGTCATCCGGTCTTGGTCATCGTCCTCCCATTCGTCTTCGGTGTCGAGATCGATAATGCGTGTTTCATTTTCGGGCTCTTCTTCTTTACTTTCCTCGCCTCTGATCGTGTCCTCGCGGGTGAGGTCGAACACCGGGCTAGTGCCTGTCCCCTCTCCCCATGGTTCCGTTGGTGAGGGCGTCTCGAACTCCTTCGATGGAGTAAAAAAGATCTCCTGGTCGTTTCCGGTTGCTTCCGTCGGGGTTGTCGGCAGCTTCATGTCAGTGCTGATCCCGGTCAGGATATTTCTTTCTGGTTGCTCTTGATGGTTTGTTGTTACGCTAGCTTCATCCCCTGCTGATGTATTCACACCTTCTGTCTCATTGACTTCCTCTTTCTTCTCTTCCGCGCTTGTGTTTGTTACCCTATCCTGAGTACTCGGTGACATCCATAGTTTGCTTTTCTTCGAGGACACCTCTCTCTCTCCATTTCTCCTTTTTTGAATATTTTGTTCACCTCCATGCTAGTTCCCACGAGCAGCTAGGGAATTCCTTCGTCGACCCCTGCAGAGCCCCGCGTGCAGGGGTAAGTCTCGCCATTTCCAGGGGGCATCGCTTGCGACACACTTGATCCCTGTGCTATACATCCCTTCGGCGCGATGGTGCTACACCGACCTAACCTAACCTAACCTTACCTAACCTAATTTTTTTTTGGTGGGGTGGTAACTGCTTAGGACCAGGTCCTTGGCCAGCGAAGTCTATCAGACCTGGTACTGTCGGGCGCTACTCCGACAAAAACCACCCCTGGCCCCATCCCATCTCCGGAACCTTCCAGGCGGACATACTCGGAGTTGGGCGGGAACTTGTGTCTTTCCCTGTCTGTTATTCCTGTCGCTGTTGTCGTTCGCGTTCCTCTTGTTCTTTTTTTGCCATTACTATTTTGGCAAACTTTCGGAACTCTCTCCAATGTTTGTCAGATGTTACCACAAACGTGTCTATGGCGAGTGGCTCTCCGATGTCAGTTTCAAGGCTCTGCCTCTCCCTTGTCCATCTCGGGCACAAGAACAGGGTGTATTCCGCGTCGTCTCTCTGGTTTTGGCAGTACACGCATTGTTCGTCAGCAGTCTTACCGATTCGGATCGTATAACTACCGATGGAACCATGCCCCGTCAGGAGCTGCGTCAAGAAGTAGTTTGTCTTCCTGTCTTTCAGGAGCATCCAGTCCTTGACAGATGGTATCAATTTCTTTGTCCACTGTGCCTTTTGATTATTGTTCTCCCATCTCTCCTGCCATTTCTCTCGCCCTTCTCTTCCGTGCTATCAACGTCTCGTCTCCGGTTCTCTCATGGGTGTATTTCCTCTCAGCTGCCAGAAGGTTAATAGGGATCATCCCCGATACTACTTGTGCCGCTTCCGCGGACACTGTCCTGTACGCAGATATGATCCCTGTCAAGCTTTTCCTCTAAGTCCTGATCAGGATTTGTCTGTACTTCTCCATCCTCAAGGCTGGGTACCAAATCGGTGCTCCGTACAGTAGAATGGATTGTATCACTCCGCCTAATACCGCCCTCTTGCTACTGTCGGGTCCCCTGATGTTCGGCATCAATCTCGCCAAGCAGGCTGCTCTGTCTTCGGCTTTTTTAGCCACTGCTGCCACATAGCGCCCATAGAGTCTGCGGCTGTCGATGACTATTCCCAAGTATTTGAGAGTTTTTTTCGGTATAATTTGAGTTTGTCCGAGCCGGAAGATTATTTCATTTCACTTCCTTCTGCCCTTCAATATTACGGCCTCACTCTTTTCTGGTGTCAGCCTCAGTTTGTGGGTGTCTATGAAGTGCTCAATCTCTCGTAGGCTCTGCTCCGTCTTCCTGATAAGATCCAGTCCATCTCGGCCCTCAACTATAAGAGCGAGATCATCGGCTAAGCCGATGGTCTCCGCACCTTCCGGGAGGTTCAGTCGGAGCACTCCGTCGTACAAAATGTTACACAGGAGAGGCCCTAGGACCGACCCCTGTGGTACCCCCACGTGGCCTCCTTCAGGTTAGTCTTTGTCCACCCTTATCATTCTGTTTTGCAGGTATGATTTAAGTATGTTTACCAGGTACTCCGAGATGCCTATATTGATAGTCTTCTCTATGATAAGTCCCCAGTCCGCCGAGTTGAATGCATTCTCCACGTCTAATGTCACCAGTACGCACCATCGTTCTCTGCATCCTGTTGCGATGCGATCCATTTGTTACAGGGCATGGATCGTCGATCGTCCTTTCCTGAAGCCAAACTGGTTTCTTGCCAGTCCCCCTCTCTCGTCTACCTCAGTTGCCACGTGGCCCCCACGTGGCCTCCTTCAGGTTAGTCTTTGTCCACCCTTATCATTCTGTTTTGCAGGTATGATTTAAGTATGTTTACCAGGTACTCCGAGATGCCTATATTGATAGTCTTCTCTATGATAAGTCCCCAGTCCGCCGAGTTGAATGCATTCTCCACGTCTAATGTCACCAGTACGCAACATCGTTCTCTGCATCCTGTTGCGATGCGATCCATTTGTTACAGGGCATGGATCGTCGATCGTCCTTTCCTGAAGCCAAACTGGTTTCTTGCCAGTCCCCCTCTCTCGTCTACCTCAGTTGCCAGCCGGTTTTCAATGAGGGTCTCGTACAGCTTTCCCATCGTATTCAGCATACAAAGAGGCCTATATGCTGAGGGCAGGTTAGGATCCTGGCCTCTCTTCGGTATGAGGACAATTTTTGCCACCTTCCAGCTCTCTGGGAAGGCCTGTTGCGCTAGAAGGGTGTTGAGCACGCTTGAAATCCACTCAGGCTCTGCTTTATAGGCCTCTTTGATCGCCTCGCTAGGTATACCGTCCGGTCCTGGAGCCTTGCCGCTCTTCATGGAGTCTACTGCAAACTCTATCTCTATCGTGGTGAATGGTTGTGCTATTCGTGGCTGCCAGTCTTGGTGTACGGTTCGTTCCTCACGGGTGGAAAACAGGGCTCCTACTACTACCTAGCTCCCGTTTCTTCTCCCGGTTGATTTCGTGGGGGGTTTTATGTTGTAGGCTTAGGAGCGCTATTTTGTATCCCCACCTGTCCTCATTCAGTTCGTTGCACAGCTAATTCCAATGGTCCCGGTTAGATTTATTGATGAGCCTTTTGAGTTCTCGTCTGGCTTGCCGGTATCGTTCCTGTGCCTCTGCCAGCCTGATGGGGTCACGCTCCTTTTTGGCAGTTAACCTAACAACCTAACCTAACATAACCCCTTTGACTATTCGATTCCAGAACTGAAAACGATTTTTCCCTCTCTGTTAGTTTCCGAGATATAACGTTCCATATGTGAAAAAATATATTTCAAATTCGATGAGTTTTCGCAATGGAGAATGCTGTCAGAGAGCTCGTCACCAAATTTGGGAGGTATACGAGAAAGTTGATTTTTTAGAGAAAACCTAACGTAACCTTAACTAACCTGAGTGACTAACCTTACATAACCCCTTTGACTATTTTCGAACCTAAAATGCAGAATAGATTTCCTTAATGCAAACAGAGCAGTGTCTTACCTAACCTAACATTACCCCTATGACTATTTGATTCCAGAACTGAAAACAATTTTTCCTTGTCTGTTAGTTTCCGAGATATTAAGTTTTTTTGTGGAAAAATATATTTCAAATTCAAAGAGTTTTCGCAATGGAGAATGCTATCAGAATGCTCGTTACCAAATTTGGGAGCTCTATGAGAGACTTGATTTTTTCGTGGAAAACCTAACCTAACCTTAACCTAAGTGACTAACCTAACATAAAACCTTTGACTATTTTCGGACCGAAAATGGAAAATAGATTTCCTTCGGAAAGCAAACAGAGCAGTGTCTAACCTAACCTTACCTTACCTAACATAACCTAACCTAACCTTACATGACCCCTTTGACTATTTGATTCCAGAACTGAAAACGATTTTTCCCTGCCTGTAAGTTTCCGAGATATAACGTATTTTATGTGAAAGAATATATTTCAGAGAGCTCGTCACCAAATCTGGGAGCTATACGGGAAAGTTGAATTTTTCGAGGAAACCTTAAGTAAACTTAACCTAAGTAACTAACCTTACATAACCCCTTTACCTATTTTCGGACCAAAAATGGAAAATAGATGAGACATAACACGAAAACCTTCGGCTGTCCTGACTAGCTATCTGTTTTTCTTTTGCTTGGTTTTCTCGATAATGTTCCCTTGTGTGTAAGATCGTTCCTATTTCTGTCTCGATGTTGTGCCGAGGGTTTGTCCATCTCTCGCATTCGAAGATGGTGTGAGCAGGGTTGTCCGCCTCTTTGCAATAAATGCACCTGTCGTTTGAGGCTTTCTTTATCCTAACTATATACTCTCCAAGAGAGCCATGCCCGATGAGAAATTGGGTCAGGTAATATTCCAGCCTGTAACGCCCAAAAGTCACCAAGGCGTTATTAGTGCTTATTTTTTATAGCTGTGCATATGAGCTGCTCAGATTGATGCGGGAGGTCGTGGGTGTCGTTATCTGTTGGATTCAGAAGGACAAATGTTTCCTCTGACAAGTCTAAGAGTATAATGAGATGTACAGACAGATACAACAGACAATTATTGAGCGCCAGATAATTTTTTTTTATTTGAAAAATGACCAAAAAACAATGAGATTTGTCAGAGAAAGAATTTGTGCCACTTCTCAGCAAAACACAAGAATAAAAAAAAAGAACAATCTATTGTCGACAGATTTTGACAATTTGATGTTGAATTATTTGAAAACAGTATCTGTTAATTTATTACAATTTTCCTTTCTGTCTTTGTCTCGTCTTCTGATCAGGTTTGCATAGTGGAGGAGAGACTTACTCCAGAAGTCCCGTACATTCACTCAGCTCTGAGGGACTTGGGTTTCTCAACAACGAAAAACTTGAATAAGGGTGTTTCGTAAGGCTCGTCTCCAGACCCTCACTCTAATGTGGGAGTGGCTTGAGCTGATTGTTGTTGATAATTCCCTTTCCTTGTTGCTGGAATTTCTAGAAGCTTCTCTCTGAAGTCTGTGTTCAGGTGGTTGCTCTCTCTGATCGAAATTGCTGCGGAAGACAAAAGACAAGCCAGTATTTTGTTACAATGTTATGAGAAGGGTTGAATTCCTCACAAATTAACAGGCTGCGAGTAAAAGAGAATTATTTACTGGAATTGAGCGAAACAGTGCTCACAAAATTGGTATTAACACAATAGTTTATGATCTTAACCTATTGGACCTAATTTGATTATTCGAGCTCGAATAGGTTTCAAGATTCTGCTGAACTGAATTGAAAGTGAGATAGGTGAAAGAAATACTGTAAGACTATTTCGATCACTTTTCAGACTGTTATGACATATATGATTTCAAGATATATGTGAGAACGATGTCAGAAATTACTAAAATTCAAGTTTTAATAATTCGAGTGGTCCTGTTTCCCAACGTGAAAGATCGTGTAGTTGGCAATCAGAAAGAAACGAACTCTATTTGATTTGGAGTAAAAAGATATAAAAAAAACAGGTACTATTGGTTTGAACCTCTGTTCCTGAAGAAGGACTTGACATGGAAATCAAAAAATCATGAGTGAGTCTAGCTTCTGCTGATTATTAGAAAATTGTAATGAAAGCAAATACTCACTCACAATCCCTTTCTCTCCAATCTGATGACCAAGTCCTCATCCAAGGGTGGCAAAAAAAATGAAATTCAAGCTGATGTGTGCAGCAGCGTTCTCGTGTCTCTCAAAATTTTTCAGATCCGCTAATTCCAAAAGTGATGTAAATGGATGCTAGAAAAATAAAGAGAAAGAACAGAAACAACTGAAAATTACATTACCAAAAGTTAATACGAAGGTTTCAAACTGATAGTTCTAGGTAATCATAAACTTTCAAATTCGGATGATCAATATAATAAACGATACATGTTCTTTTAACACGATGTCGGTGCCATCATGTCCCTGACCTTGAATCAAGCGAAATAAGAATTTATTGATTACTAATGATTTATTCTGAGTTTAAAATAGAGATTATAGACAACTTGAAACTTATCAAAGAGATTATACGACCTTTTCTCCAAATCAGATAGGCAAATTGCTACTCAAAACTGTAAAAATTATCGCCACGATCGTTCTCGTTGCAAATCACAAAACCAAGAGAGCTCGAAAAATGTCTCTGCCAGAAAAATCCGATCCTCGCTCCCTGCGCATGTCAACTGACAATTCTTAATCTCGACAAGGTGGAAGTGTCTATTGTTCCGCCGCGCAGTCATTCAACTGATTTGTAATGTTAACAAATAGGATCGAGTAACGAGATGTTTTTCATTTCGTTACACCCCCTCAAACTCGGTAAAAAAAAAAAATTTAAGAGTAAAAAAAATTTTTTTTTTGTTGCTCATGACTTCAGGCAAGGATGGGAATGAGACATTTCGTAGACATAATGATGATGTTATAAAAGTACGAAACCTCAGTTCAAAACTACCGAATACTATATTGAAACAGTGAACACATGGTTCAACTGATAATCGTAAACTGTTGTCGGCCTTCTCCATCTAAAGCAAGGACAGGAGTGCCAGTCCACAATCAAACTCGGATCAGGTGATCGTTTCGCTGCTTGATGTTAAAGCTGCGCCGATGATCCACCCGATACCACTCGTTCCCGAGTTCGACAATAGACAATCCCAGCCATCCTCACTGCAGGATAAAAGAAACCCAACAAGAGTCACGCGTGGAAACAAAAAATGAAGCTAAGATAAATCAAGAGAAAGAGATAGCCAAGTGTCCACTTCAATTGGGGTGAGATAATAATAATGATAATAATAATAAATATACTTTATTGTCATTAAGAGTAAATCTTGTGGACAAAGCTTGTAAATAGCAGTAAAAATGCAGATAGAAAATATACAATGCTGATAAAATATATATAGAAAACATAAAATAAAAGATGAACATATGAAGTAATAGGAACGACACCGTTCAGAGTCACAAAAACGCAGTAAAAATTCCTCTGAGTCGTTAAAATTATACAAACGTACACACACACTTATTTATACATATACATACATATACATATTTATTCCTATAAACGCACATATAGATACATACATGTACACCCATACACACGTACATACTAGTAACGCAACACTCAGAAACTTACATAGACTCGAATGTGCATCTTGTCATTCAAATTTATCATTGTAATACTCCTGCAAGTTATAATAGGGCCTGTCTGCCAGAAACTTCTTGATAGTTTTGCTAAAGTTTATATCGTTCATATTCGCCTCCCTTATGTCTGAGGGAAGGTGATTGTATATCTTAGCCCCATTATAATAAATCGAATCTCTGATCAAATTTGTTGAGGGGATTGGCAATTTCAACATATTAGAACGGGTGTTGTAATGACTGCGTGAAACCTCGAACAATGACACATTCTTGTATATGAGGCAAACTGATTCTAGAATGAATAACGCGATTACTGTTAATATTTTTTCTTCAACAAAAATGTTTCTGCATGAATCACGGGGTTTTAGTTTACGCATATACCTTATAGCCCGTTTCTGCAGTACTAAGACTGATTGAAGTGCCGAAGAATTGCTGACTCCCCAGAAAGGTATTCCATACCGTAGATGGGACTCTATCAGGGCGTAATACACAGTTTTCGCGGTTTTAGATCCCAAATTCGATGAAGATACTCTCACTGCGTAACATCCAGCAGAAATCTTACATTTGAGATGCTTGACGTGTCCATCAAGTTTAAGCTTACTATCAATATGGATGCCAAGAAATTTTGTTAGAGGCTTGTTCTCAATCAGTATATTATTACTGAATGTAAGGTCGTCAAGAGAACATCTGAAAGATATGATGTTTGTTTTTGCTGTATTGAAAGAAGATAACAAATTGGCATCACACCATTCCTTTATTTTTTTCATATCGGCAGATATTAAGTTGGGTAAGGTGTTAGAGGTCTTGCTGGTCCATAATATCGTGGTGTCATCCGCAAATAGGGTGAATCTCCCAGATATGTTCAAGTTGGTCAGGTCATTGATGTACAATAAAAACAGAATGGGACCAAGAACCGATCCTTGGGGCACTCCAGACATAATTGCCTTTCTTCCAGAAAGTTCCGCTGTTAACACCATTTGGTTCCTTCCTGATAGGTATGATTCAAACCATTTATACGTGGTTCCTCTGCAGCCATACAGGTGAAGTTTTCTTAGTAAAATTTTATGGTCAACACAGTCGAATGCCTTTGATAGATCGCAAAAGACTGCAGCAGCTACATTACCTGCATTCAACTTTGAGTAAGTGTCATATAGAAATGAAAAAATGGAAAGATGTAGCTCTACCAGGCTAAAAGTGGCTAAACCACAAAAAACCCCTACAAAAAATTCAGAGATCCTCCTGAGTCTGATACCACGAACAAGTCCTCAGTCTCGACGAATCCAAGGAGCTCAGGATCCCCCAGTAGTGCCGCACGACCGCTCTTAGGCGAGCTTCACACGTTGACCGGCCTAGGCCTCCACGCTAGCGCACACGACACCCCCCAAGTTCACCCTTCTAAAGACTCTGCTCGACAAGTCAAGCTGCCGGACTGAACTATGCTCGCGCCCATCACACCAGGTCTCCTACAGACAAAAAAAATGGGGTAGGCGGCATTGAAATGCATGATACCAAAGCGCCTTATGTTTTGGTACCCTAGCAGACACAACATTCAATACAAATGAATGGGAGGTTAAAAACCCAGATAGAAACCACCTCCAAATTTGCTATCCTAATCACTCACACCTGATCACTGTGGAGTGGACTCAACCCATCGAACCGATGCCGCTATCAAAATTCCAGCCAAAACTCCTAAAACATCAAATGAGGTGACTACGTTTGCATAACCGAAGTTGCATTGCGACCACATTGATATCCTAGATGAGTGGAACTCCAACAACCGAACCGACTCGCCAAACCGAACCCACCACAAGATCGTCCAGCATTCAGGGGAGCTGCCATCCCATAACCAACAAAACAACTAGTCCCAAAAATACCCTAGAGAGAGAAGATAGGAAGTAAAAATAGAGATGAAAGATAAGGAAGAGATAAAGATGCAAGAGAGATCTAAAGATAAAAAAAATGTTCAGATGTAATAAAAATATCAAGAGGACTCAACAGTTAAATAGTAACGGTATTAATCACCGTGAGTGATCGTCTCTCTCGATAAAACAACATGGCTTGATTTTGAAATGCCAAATGATCACCACTGATTATACCAAAGCACACTCAGAATGAAAACACGAGTACAACTATCTCATAGGTAACGGAACTGAAAATTCCCAGATACGACCACCACTGATCAAAACATGCCACCTAGGCACAAAGATATGGAATATCAGATCCAAGAAAAAGATGAAGTATGAGATAGCTACTGCATGACTAACATCATTCGAGTATTCTGAGGCAATCTTCAATGGCAAACAAATCACTAGATGTTATGTAATATTAAAAGTGGCCAGTTGTAGGACTTTTACCTACCATCTGGTATATGCCATGGTGGCAGAATTCTCAGGCCCCTGTCCACAGAGCCATTAAAAAAACTAAAAGAAAGATAGATTAAACTGAAAAGGAAGAGAAAGAGAGAATGATGACAATTGAAAAGATATCTCACAACAATGATGTATGAGTGAAACGATTTGAGGAGAAATTTTGAAGGATATCTGGCAAAATACTTCTAAGATAAGCGATTGATTATTGAATGAAAATCGAGTACATTCCATTTATACTGAAAGATTATGCTTTCAAGGTAAGATAAAGGGAATTTGCCGCAAGATAATTAGAATTGGTCAAGGCAGGCTGCAAACTACAAACATACTCACAAGAAAAACATACTTAGGAGAAATTTGTTTGTCTGTTGCAAAAGATAAATCCCAAACAGGGTAAACACCAATACTAAGCAAAAGGGACGGATTTTGAGTAAAGAAGGGCTACTGATTAAACTGTTCAAAATATTAGGTAATGAAGGCACGAATTTATAACAGGTATTGCCATCAGAACGCTGAAGAAAGAATTGACAGTAACTAACCCTGGAATACAAAATCCATGAGTTGAAAGCTGCTTCAACTAGAAGATAAGATACTGAAATGTACTCAAAGAAAAATATATACACAAGGAAAGGTATGATTCGAATATACACAGGGAAATTTCAATAATCAATAAAAGATAGGTATATAATATGTTCTCATGGGAGTTCTTTCCAGAAAATACGAGAACTAATGAGTATTTTGCCAGACAGGCACTTCAAATAAAAATTAGTATCATAACAGTAAAAAAATATGAAAAACAGTTGATCTTGCTGCCGCAGGAAAAATTGGAATACAAACAATCATAACATTCGCGTCTGAGAGTTGTTGAAACTTTATCCCGCTGGTTGGGTAGGATACTAACTACTAGAGCTTTAGGATACACCAAGGACATCCAACCTATGCCCTAAATTCAGATAGGATACTAGGTAGAGAAATATTCCTCCTCATCGCTCGACTCGGACACCGATTCTGAATCATCACCACTGCTGTTCACATCAAAGGTAACGTCAGGCTTGATATCCTTCACATGCCAATCTCCAAGGTTCTTGCCATCCCTATCCTTCAAGTTATAAATTAAGGGAGAGATAACTTTATCGACCACACAAGGTATGAATTTTGGAGCTAACTTGTCAGAAAAATTATCATTGGCCTTAGATAAAACATAGTTCTTTTTCCAGACATAATCTCCAACATTGAACTTGAGAGAACGTTTCCTTAGATTATATCTCTTGGAATTCTGAATATATGAACGGTGCAATTTCTTACGAACATCTTCGTACAATGGAGGTAATGATTGAGAATCTGCGACGGAGTGACTTTTTCACCAATCGATACAACATTATTTGCATTTTCTGCAATTTAACCATAATAATCACCCGATACTGAAATGTTCCTGGAAAATACTGGAAAAGAGGGAGAGTAAGAAGTCACATCATGCTTTGCCAGACGAATGGCCTGCGCAACCTTAAAGATAGACTTGTCCCAATCTTTGTGATTCTCGTGCACGTAACAACGAATAGCAGTCGTAATGGTTTTGTTAACCCGCTCAGCATGATTTATTTGGGCATGATATCTTGCATTATACCATATTTTCTGAATGGAATATTGTTCTATTAAACTCTTAAACCCTTTACTGGTAAACTGTGGACCATTGTCACATGAAACTATTTGGGGAACTCCAAGAATAAGAAAGACATTATTTTCAAGAAATTTCACAATTGCTTTGGCTGTGGCCTTTGCCATTGGATGTTGTTGTTCTAAAAAAAATTGTTCGTTTTCGTTAACCAGCTGACGAACGTCAACCCTCAGAAGTCGAAACTTGTGCGAGCAATGGATCAACGAGGCCTTACCTTTTAACGTGCGATTACCCAGCACGGTGGCCCGGCGAGGATTCGAACCCCGGCCTTCCGCTTGATAGGCAGATATGCTAACCACTACACTACCGAGACCACCATGTACTAAAACAAACTTAGTAAACCAATCAACTACAACAAGAAGATACTGATTTCCCATTTTTGATCTAGGGTAAGGTCCTAGAAGATCTGTTGAAATAAGTTGAAATGGAAAATTGATATTACGATAAGACCCCATGAGACCTGCTTGAGGTAAGTTTGATGATTTACTAGCTGCACAAACTTTACATTTCTTAACATATTGATAAACACTTTTTCTCATTTTTGGCCAGTAATACAATTCAGAGATTCTAGCAATTGTTTTAGAGATATCAAAATGAGAAGCAGTTTCATGATCATGAAAAGTTTCTAAAATTTCTGGTCTATTTTCCTTTGGAACCACGATTTTCCAGTTAGTGAGATTTCCACCAATATTTAAATTAGTAAACACATGTTTATACAAGATATCATTTTCCACTCTGAAGGATGGATATTCTGCTGGAGATAAATTAACCTTTTTAACCATATCAAGGTACCAATCATCCGGTTTCAAAGTAGATAAATTCAACAGGGAAGTTTCGAATGAACGAGACAATGCATCTGCCACTACATTAAGCGAACCTTTCCTGTGAATTATCTTAAAATCATACTGGGCCAATTTAACCAACCAACGCGCTAACCTTGGTGAAGGATCTTTCATACTACGAAGCCACTGCAGTGAACTATGGTCAGTAATTACCGAAAAAGGGCGACCATCCACGTAATACTTGAATTTTTCAATTCCAAATATTATGGCCAGTAACTCCTTTTCAGTAGTTGTATATTTACGTTGACAAGAATTCAATGTTCTACTTGCATAAGCTATAGGATGTTCCATTCCATCCTCTTCTTGAAATAAGACAGATCCAACACCTGTATCAGATGCATCACACATCAAAACAAATTCTTTAGAAAAGTCTGGACTTGCCAGAACAGGTGCACTGGTAAGAGAATACTTGATCTCCTGAAATGCCTTATCGGCCTCAGGTGTCCAAGTGATTGGTTGACCTTTTTTCCTACCATGGAGTAAATCAGTTATTGGACTACATAAACTTGAGAAATTCTTAAGGAATCTACGATAATAACTCACAAGACCAATTAAACGTCTAATCTGTGTGGTGTTTTTAGGTACAGGGTAGTTAACTACAGCAGATACTTTTTCTGGGTCCGTTCTGAGGCCATGTTCATCAACTAGGAAGCCCAGAAATTTGAGAGAAGAACGACAGAAGTGACATTTTTCGAAATTTATAGTCAGATTAGCTTCTTTGAGTCTATCTAAAACTTTCCTTAAAATTTCAAGATGTTTATCAAAATCAGGAGTCACAATAATGATGTCATCAAGATAATAAAAACAATATGGTTCCAAGGCAGGGCCAATAATTCTATCCATCAGACGACATATACTTTGACTTGCAGAGACCAATCCAAAAGGCATGACTTTAAACTCATAGAGACCTTTTCCATGAACAGCAAAGACAGTTTTTGCTCGAGAAGATTCTTCCAAAGGTATTTGAAAAAATGCTTGTTTGAGATCAATTGAACTTATAAAACGAGCATCACGAAGCTTAGTAATGACACAATCTATCAACGGCAGAGGGAAGGCATCTTCATTAATGGTTATATCATTAAGTTTTCTACCATCAAAGCAAACACGATATTGATTATTAGCCTTTTTAACCAGCCATAAGGGACTACACCAAGCGGATTGTGAAGGTTGGATAATGTCCAACTTCAACATTTCATCCACTTTTTTTTCCAAGTGAGATTGCATGACTTGAGATAAAGGATATTGTCTTTGCTTGAATGGTCTTGCATTTCCGGTATCTATGGAATATGTGATCAGGTGTGTCCTACCTATCCTGTCTGTTGGACTGATTTCTTTATAAAGTTCAATTACTTTTTGAAGTTGACTTTTCTGCTGGTCATTCAACTGAGAAACACTCTGTATTGTATTGACAATGCAGATTGAGGAATCATTGGTTTCATAAGAATAATTCTGAAGATCAATTGCTTCAATATTAAAAAGTTTTAAAAAATCAACTCCTAAAATCAATGTTTGAGTGATAGAAGGGATAACTAGCAACTTGATTTCTTTACAAACATTATTTAGAGAAATTTTTATTCTTACAAAACCTAAAAATTCTTGAGGTCTACCATCAGCTGTTGATATCTGCAAGTGTTCGTCATAGAGAAGAGGTATTTTGTGACGTTTTAATAGGGAGAATCCCGATAATCCTAAAATTGAAGCATTTGATCCAGTATCTATAAGAAAAAGTACTTGTTCACCAAGAATATCCAACTTGACATAAGGTCTATTATCATTTCCCTTTCTTAGAAATAAGTGATTTATTGAGACATCTTTCTTCAAGAATTTTTTTACAACAGATAACCATGAGTCCCATTCTGACCTGGAGGTGTTACAAACTGTATGTTATTTCTGATGAAAAGTCCTAACAACACACAACCAATCACCCCACTCATCCGAGAGAAGTTTTACTTCTTGGGATTGTTTTCTGGAGTTGATTTGTTCTTTTTTGGTTGAGTGGTTGTTTCTGGACTTTTCGAGGTACTTGCGACAGCGTTCAGGTTTCTGCCGCCCTTTACCAGGTTTTTTGAACATTTCTTACATTTTGATTTCACTACACCTCGCAATCCACATCCAAAACAGAAGAGGGACATTGGTTTCTGACAAGTACTGAAGATATGACCAAGCAAACCACAATTCCAGCATTTTGGACCTTGTGTTGAAAAAGAGGTATCACAAACTTCCCTAGATAAGTTAAAAGAGTTTCTGGTAGAACTATGAGAAGGTCCAGTATCAAAAAAATTTGGACAACTCAAATCAGGTTCTAACAAAGAATTTTTTCTGCAAGGGGGAGGTTTGTATCTACTAGACCACAAACTAGATTCTTCAAACTTTTTACATAAGGTGGATAGTTCAGAAAGTGTCTTGATATCAGATAATGCGAGTTGAGAAACACAAGAAGGTAGTAAGTTTTTACGAATTTTATTAACAATCGTTTGTTCGTCTGGTTTGGATGTTAACCTATTGAATAAGCCCTCCATTGCATTGATGAACACAGTGACCCTTTCATTATGACCCTGTGTCCTACTGCGGATCTCATCCAACAAGTCATCATCATAATGATAAGGTGAAAAGTCTTCTTTCAACTTTTTTACCAAATCATCCCAGCCACCGAATTTAGATCTATTATTGTTAAACCAGGTCCATGCCTGAGATTTAAATAGGTCGCCCGCAGATAAAAATAACTCGTCCTTACTAACTCCTCGAGCAATCCTCAAAGATTCAACTTTCTCTAAGAATGAAATAACAGATTCTTTCTGAGCCACACCAGTGAAGTGAAGGTTCCATTTATAAGCAGGTACTGGTTTGGTAAATGGGAGAGATGTATTATTAGAAGGGATAGAATGTATGGGAGTTGAAGTTGCATGAGAAACTTTTTCGTCAAGATCTCCCTCAAGAGTTAAAAGTTCCAGCTGCCATTTTTCCTTTGAATCGTCTTCTGAGGTTTTGCTTGTTTGGAGTCTATGAATACGACCAGATAAGTGCGTTAGCCTAGATACTAGCCTTTTGTAGGCAGAATCAGAAGACGTTCCAACGAAATCAGCAATTTCTTTTGAAATGTCAGTAAGAGATTCTAAAATGCATTTCTCATTCTCATCAAATGAAAATGTATCCACAATTTCAGAAAAACTGCGGTTGGCACTTTCTTGACTGAGAAGACCCCTCAATATTTTACGTTTAGCATCTGCACTCCCAGTGGGTGTAAAATTCCGGATGGTTATTTCATGATCAAGTTCATAAACCTTCAAATGATTAGGATCAATTCTTGGGTGAGACATATTTCGCAAGTGAGAAAATAAGATATAAAATGATAGGGTGAATGTGCAAAATTGAACAAGTGAAAACCAACAGATAAAGACCCTCGAATTGTTGAGGCGCCAAATGTGTAACGCCCAAAAGTCACCAAGGCGTTATTAATGCTTATTTTTTATAGCTGTGCCTATGAGCTGCTCAGATTGATGCGGGAGGTCGTGGGTGTCGTTATCTGTTGGATTCAGAAGGACAAATGTTTCCTCTGACAAGTCTAAGAGTATAATGAGATGTACAGACAGATACAACAGACAATTATTGAGCGCCAGATAATTTTTTTTATTTGAAAAATGACCAAAAAACAATGAGATTTGTCAGAGAAAGAATTTGTGCCACTTCTCAGCAAAACACAAGAATAAAAAAAAAGAACAATCTATTGTCGACAGATTTTGACAATTTGATGTTGAATTATTTGAAAACAGTATCTGTTATAATTTATTACAATTTTCCTTTCTGTCTTTGTCTCGTCTTCTGATCAGGTTTGCATAGTGGAGGAGAGACTTACTCCAGAAGTCCCGTACATTCACTCAGCTCTGAGGGACTTGGGTTTCTCAACAACGAAGAACTTGGATAAGGGTGTTTCATAAGGCTCGTCTCCAGACCTTCACTCTAATGTGGGAGTGGCTTGAGCTGATTGTTGTTGATAATTCCCTTTCCTTGTTGCTGGAACTTCTAGAAGCTCCTCTCTGAAGTCTGTGTTCAGGTGGTGTTGCTCTCTCTGATCGAAATTGCTGCGGAAGACAAAAGACAAGCCAGTATTTTGTTACAATGTTATGAGGAGGGTTGAATTCCTCACAAATTAACAGGCTGCGAGTGAAAGAGAATTATTTACTAGAATTGAGCGAAACAGTGCTCACAAAATTGGTATTAACACAATAGTTCATGATCTTAACCTATTGGACCTATTCAATTATTCGAGCTCGAATAGGTTTCAAGATTCTGCTGAACTGAATTGAAAGTGAAATAGGTGAAAGAAATACTGCAAGATTATTTCGATCACTTCTCAGACTGTTATGAAATATATGATTTCAAGATATATGTGAGAACGATGTCAGAAATTACTAAAGTTCAAGTTTTAATAATTCGAGTGGTCCTGTTTCCCAACGTGAAAGATCGTGTAGTTGGCAATCAGAAAGAAATGAACTCTATTTGATTCGGAGTAAATAGATATAAAAAAAAACAGGTACTATTGGTTTGAACCTCTGTTCCTGAAGAAGGACTTGACATGGAAATCAAAAAATCATGAGTGAGTCTAGCTTCTGCTGATTATTAGAAAATTGTAATGAAAGCAAATACTCACTCACAATCCATTTCTCTCCAATCTGATGACCAAGTCCTCATCCAAGGGTGGCAAAAAAAAAATGAAATTCAAGCTGATGTGCGCAGCAGCGTTCTCGTGTCTCTCAAAATTTTTCAGATCCGCTGATTCCAAAAGTGATGTAAATGGATGCTAGAAAAATAAAGAGAAAGAACAGAAACGACTGAAAATTACATTACCAAAAGTTAATACGAAGGTTTCAAACTGATAGTTCTAGGTAATCATTATTATTATTATTACTATTATTACTGATGATTCATTCTGAGTTTAAAATAGAGATTATTGACAACTTGAAACTAATCAAAGAGATTATACGACCTTCTCTCCAAATTCTCCAAATCAGATAGGCAAATTGCTACTCAAAACTGTAAAAATTATCGCCACGATCGTTCTCGTTGCAAATCCCAAAACCAAGAGAGCAAGAGAGCTCGAAAAATAGGATCGAGTAACGAGATGTTTTTCATTCCGTTACAAGCCTCCGATGCTTGAACGACACCCAGGGCCTTATGTTCGGGATAAGTGCTTTGGTCCATTGTGATAACTCCGTGTTTTCTGACCATCTCTGCTGCCATTTTCTCATCGTGTCTTCCCTCGCCCTGTGCTTGTCTTCCACTGTGCCCCCAGTTTCGTACAGAGCGGCTCTCTCTCCTGCCAGCAGGTCAATCGGTGGCGGTCCCGTTATGACTTGTAGGCCCTTTTGCACACGTCTTTCACGTGGTCCCCGAAACTTAGGTTCTGGTCTGAATATACCCCTAGGTACTTTACTGATCTTTCAATCTCTATATTCTGTCCGCTCACAGAGAATATCAGACCTTCTCTTTTTCTTTTCCCGTTCAGCACTACCGCCTCCGTTTTTTCCGGTGCTAATGCCAGTTCGTTTTCGGACTGATGTAGGAATTTGTTTGTCTTTCTCATCAGATCATCTTTATTTCTTGCAGTTATCAGGAGAGCCAGGTCGTCGGCGTATGCAATCACCTCAACTCCCTGGTTGTATTCAAGTTCGAGTATGGGGTTGTAAAAAATATTCCATAGTAATGGGCCTAGTACAGAACCTTGTGGGATTCCTGCCGATATGCGTGTGGTTTTTCCTGTTCTGACAATGGACCGGTTTTGGAGGTAGTTCCTCATTATATTCCAGAGGTATGGTGATATTTCTTTTCTCCTCATCTCTTCCAGGGGTTGAGTTGAAGGCATTTCTGACATCCACTGTCACGTGAGCGCATCATCTTTCTCCTTCTCCTCTGAGACGTGTTCTGTCTGCCTGATCGAAGATCTTTTGTATTGGTTGAAGAGTTGACTTTCTTTTTCTGAAGCCAAACTGATTTTTTGACACCCCTTCTTTTTCCCCGAGCTCCTTCTCCAGTCTCCCTTTCAGAAGGTGTTCGTAGATCTTGGCTATTACCTTTATGAGGCATAGGGGTCTATAGGCATTTACTGAGTCAATTGGCTTACCGTGTTTATGTATAAGGACGAGTTTGGCTTCCATTCGTCCGGGAAGGTTTGTTTCCGGAGCAGAGTAATGAGCGCTGACAGTATGAGGTCCGGTGCTGCCTTGATTGCCTCCTTCACTACTTCCGGTGGGATCCCGTCCAGCCCTGGGGCCTTTCCGGGTTTGACTCTGTCTCCTGCTGCCCGCATTTCTTCATAGGAGAACGGTTCAGCAGTTGGGCTCTCCTCTGTGATGTTGGGTAATATGTCCTCGCTTGTGGGGAATAGTCCTGTTATTATTTCCTTTTCCTTGTTGTCCGAGAGTTCAAAGGGGAGTCCGTGTACCTTCAGGCCTTTCATTACAATTTTGTATCCATTGCCGAATATGTCATTTTGTAGCTCTTTACACAAGTTCCTCCAGTGATTTTCTTTTGATTCATTTATTTTTTTATTCAGTTCTTTTTTCGCCGTCTTGTACGCTGTCTTTGCGGTAAGAATGCTTCCTCCATCGGTTGTTCTGGTTATTATTCTTTGGAAGGCTCTTCTCAATGCTATGCATTTTTCCCGTATTTCGGAGATTTCGTCATTCCACCAGTATGGAGCGGCCTGTTGGGGGTGATCCCTCGAACTTTCGACTGCTCGTATGCCGTCTTTAGTATACTGTCGACCGTTTTGTGTTCCCGGACCATGCTTTCCCTCATTGTTTCATTACATTAGCGAATTTCTTTTTATTGATGACTGTCTTTCCCTTCGGGTATAATTTTATTTCTGCGTGGTCCACTATCTTGAAGGCGATGTGCATATGAGGGGACAGTGGTTCATTTTGTAATACTCTCCAGTTCTTGATTTTCTTCGACGAGCTTTACGTGGACATGGTTATGTCAATATATGATTTTGATGTTCCTCTGATGAATGTTGGACTTCCGCCGCAGTTTGCCACGACTAGGTTGTTTCTTGCTATGGCTTCCAGTAATATGCGACCCCTGGCATCTTCTATTGGTTCGCGTTAAAGTCGCGTTAAAGTCCCCCATTATCATGGCTTCTCCTTCAACTCTCGCAACCGTGTCTAAGAGGTCATCTACAAACAATTCAAAGCTGGCTAGAGAGATATTCGGTGAAATGAAGCATCCGAAGATGCTGTATTTCTCCCCTTCCACACAAATGAACCCTTGTCCCCTGGTTATTCTGTCGACTCTGAAAGACCTGTTTTGGATGTATATTGCTGCATCTTTTCTGTGGTCGACAATCCATCGCTCGCTTGACGTAACATATTTTTAGTTTGTCTCACTGGCTACAATGATATCTATCCCTTCATTCATTGCTGTTTCGAATGCGAGGTCGTGTGCAGCTCTCGATCTGTTTGAATTAATTTGTAATATTTTCATTTTGTGTTTGGTTATCGGGCGTATTTCGTACTTTTTCCTCCCTCATCCGCCTGGAGAGCTCTCTTTTGAATATTGGGCATCTAATTGTTCCCATTTTGTGTGTTTTTTTGCACTCTGGGCACTTTGCCTCTGAGGTACAATCTTTTTCAAAATGGCCCTCTTTTCCACAGTTTCGACACCGCTTCCTACGGTTTTCCCCTCTGCATTCTCTGCTGGTGTGGCTGAATCCTCCGCATTTCATGCACTTTTCAATTTCCACCCTCTTTTGGATTATACAGCGGTTCATACCGATTCTAAGTTTCCTTTTGAAGAGAAGATGTTCTGCCGCTTTACTTTTTGCGATAATCGTTATCGCCTGAGTATTTTTAGCGTTTGGCCCCAGTTCGCTAAGCTTGTATTCTTCTTTAACGTCCCCTAATGTCTCTTCGATTGCTTTATGGACATCTTCTATGGTAGCGGTCTCATCCAGGCCTCTGGCATGGATTACCGTCTCGTCTTCTTTTGATCTCGTTCCGTTAAGTTTAACTGTCAAACCCGATCGAGTGGCTGTTATTTTTTCCTGCAGGTCCTTGACTGCTTCGTCGTTTTTATCCGTCAGGATGAAGATTTTATTATCCTTCGTTCTCCTCGCCGTTTTTATTGTTTTTATGGCTTCTGTACCTATCAGACTTGCTTTTATTTCTGATAGTACATTGCCACAGTCATTTTCCCCGCCGTTAACGATCATTGCATATGTGTTGTTTGGCCTCGGGGGCCGGACATGCGGTTTTGCCAGTTTGTCTGTGTATATTATCACTTGGGTCTGAGTTTCTTACGCTTATCTGCTGAATTTTGTGCAATGCTATCCATGAGTCCTCCTCGGTTGCCTCCCGGAGCTTAGAAAGATTGTCCCACAGGGATTTGTCTGTTGGGCCCAGGTTGATTCTTACGAATTTCCTGGTTGCAACTCTCCTGTCTGTGCCCCTTCTTATGATGTTCCAGCACCTCGAAGTCCTCCGTGCTTTCAGCAATCTCTGGGTATCTTTCCCGGTATGTTGCTTGAATACTTTTTGTCATTTCAGGGTCAGATTGCTCAACAAGAATCACTTTCACAGTGGTGTCCTTTGTGTTCAGTGGGCTTCCCACTTTGACCTCAGTTTTCTTATACACCTCCGTGTTCCATGTCTGGTTCGCTACCTTCTCCCAGTCCTCGTATGTGTCTATTCCCCTCAGATCGAAGAGGGTGAGCATATCGTTTTCTCCCCATTGTGTGCCTGCGTCTCTGTTAATGCATGGCTCCGTTTGGATGCATGCTTCTGTTGTCTGTTTCGGTATAATTTTGTCTGTTCCGGTCATCTCTTGATCTATATTAGCAGTCTGCATCCCTTGTGAGACTGTTTTCGGCCTCTGCTTCCTCTCCGATTCCCTCTTTTCTTTTTTTCTTCTTGTGTGCCCTCGTCCGTGAGGAGTTTTTTTTGGATCTCTCTTTTCGTCCATTCCCCCTCTCTCATCACTCCCTGGATCAACCCATTCATTTCTCGGATGCCTTTTTCATTTCCACCTTCGTGTTCGGCCACAGGTTCTCGTACCTGAGCATTCCGTCCATTTTCTGTGTCACACGCTTCAGGCTCTTTTCTAGTCTTTTGGAGTTTCTCTCCATCTCCTCCTTGGTGGGAGTTTCCACTCTCTTCCTCTTGTTGTCCCTCTGGATCGTGCCTGGTTCTTTGTTGATCTCTTTGTCGATTTTCTCTTCCTGTATGAAGCAGGAGCTATCTTGGAGAGTTCCTCCTCAGACGTACCTCCTAAGTGTAGGTTGCCATGGCTTCCATGAGGTGTCATGACGGTGCCTGCGTTTCGGCCTTCCACCTTGTTGGGCGGGGTTCGTGTTAGAGATGTTCTACGGACCGTCGGGTCTTCTTCTATATCATATTCATACATTGTTTTGGTTTGTCTATTTGTTTCATCCATAATGTTCCCACGAGCAGCGCAGGAGGTTCGGTCCGTCCTTGCAGAGCCTGGCATGCAAGAATAAGGCATCATCCCCGCCGGGTTGCCCGGCCCGGTGGGCATCGCCTGAAACACACTTAATCACCCCTGTGCCACGCATCCCTTCGGCGCGATGATGCTCTTGGTATTGGGGGACGCGGTAGTCCTTCCTGTACTCATTGTCTCAGTTTGAGACATGGGCACAGGAGAGGGCTGGAAGATGAGAGAACATAGCCGCCTCCCCTATGTCCTGGTAGTAAGAAACGTAGTGTCCCCTTAGCCCTCGGATGCTCTAATAGCATCGGGGACGGAAAAACAAGAGTTTGCCCAGGTTGGCAGAAAGGAAAGTTTGAAAAAGAGAGCTTGCTCACCCAAGACGAGTTGAGACAAAGTGAGCAAGTTGTCTGGAGCTACAACTGGCATAGGCCCTGCTTTAGCCCCAGCTAAAGGCCACTCCTCCTTTTTCCAGGCTTGTGACCGGCATGGATATGGTGGAAGTCCATTGCGGAGTTAAACTAACCCAACATAACTCCTTTGACTATTTGATTCCAGAACTGAAAACGATTTTTCCCTCTCAGTTAGTTTCCGAGATATTACGCTCTTTATGTGATAAAATGTATTTCAAATTTGATGAGTTTTCGCAATAGAGAATGCTGTCAGAGAGCTCGTCACCAAATTTGGGAGCTATACGAGAAAGTTGATTTTTTTCGAGAAAACCTAACGTAACCTTAACCTAAGTGACTGACCTAACATAACCCCTTTGACTATTTTCGGACCGAAAACGGGAGATAGATTCCCTTCAAAATGCGAACAGAGCAGTGTCTAACCTAACCTAACACAACCCCTATGACTATTTGATTCCAGAACTGAAAACGATTTATCCCTGTCTGTTACTTTCCGAGATATTACGTTTCTTATGTGAAAAAATATATGTCAAATTCGATTAGTTTTCGAAATGGAAAATGCTGTCAGAGAGCTTGTCACCAAATTTAGGAGATCTACGAGAAAGTTGATTTTTTCGAGGAAAATCTAACCTAACCTTAATCAAAGTTACTAACCTAACATAACCCCTTTGACTATTTTCGGACCCAAAATGGAAAAAAAATTTCCTTCGGGTTGCAAACAGAGCAGTGTCTAACCTAATCTAACCTAACCTTACCTAACCTAACCAAACATAACCTTACCTAACATAACCCCTTTGACTATTTGATTCCAGAACTGAAAGCGATTTTTCCCTCTCTGTTAGTTTACGAGATATTACGTTCTTTGTGTGATGAAATATATTTCAAATTTGATGAGTTTTCGCATTGGAGAAAGCTGTCAGTGAGCTCGTCCCCAAATTTGGGAGCTATGCGAGAAAGTTAATTTTTTCGAGGAAACCTGAAGTAACCTTAACCAAAGTAACTAAACTCACATAACCCCTTTGACTATTTTCGGACCGAAAATGGAAAAAAAATTTCCTTATGCAAACAGAGCCGTGTCTAACCTAACCTAACATAACCCCTATGACTATTTGATTCCAGAACTGAAATCGATTTTCCCTCTCTGTTAGTTTCCGAGATATTACGTTCTTTATGTGATGGAATATATTTCAAATTTGATGAGTTTTCGCATTGGAGAAAGCTGTCAGTGAGCTCGTCCTCAAATTTGGGAGGTCTACAAGAAAGTTAATTTTTTCGAGGAAACCTAACGTAACCTTAGTGACTAACCTAACGTAACCTTAGTTACTAACCTAACATAACCCCTTTGACTATTTTCGGACCGAAAATGGAAAATAGATTCCCTTCAAAATGCAAACAGAGCAGTGTCTAACCTAACCTAACATAACCCCTATGACTATTTGATTTCAGAACTGAAAACGATTTGTCCCTGTCTGTTAGTTTCCGAGATATTCCGTTTTTTAGGTGAAAAAATATATTTCAAATATGATGAGTTTTCGCAATGGAGAATGCTGTCAGAGAGCTCTGCACCAAATTTGGGAGCTATACGAGAAAGTTGATTTTTTCGAGGAAACCTAACGTAACCTCAACCTAAGTGACTAATCTAACATAACCACCTTGACTATTTTCGGACCGAAAATGGAATACGGATTCCCTTCAAAATGCAAACAGAGCAGTGTCTAACCTAATCTAACCTAACATAACCCCTATGACTATTTGATTCCAGAACTGAAAACGATTTTTCCCTGTTTGTTAATTTCCGAGATACTACGTCCTTTATGTGAAAAAATATATTTCGAATTTGATGAGTTTTCGCAATGGAGAATGCTGTCAGAGAGCTCGTCACTAAATTTGGGAGCTGTACGAGAAAGTTCTTTTTTTCGAGGAAAACCTCACCTAACCCTAACCTAAGGGACTAACCTAACATAACCCCTTTGACTATTTGCTTCCAGAACTGAAAACGATTTTTCCCTGTTTGTTAGTTTCCGAAATATTACGTTTTTAAGTGAAAAAATTTATCTGAAATTTGATTAGTTTTTGCAATGGAGAATGCTGTTAGAGAGCTCGTCAACAAATTTGGGAGCTATAAGGAAAAGTTGATTTTTTCGAGGAAACCTAACCTAACCTTAACCAAAGTGACTAACCTAACATAACCTCTATGTCTGTTTTCGGACCGAAAATGGAAAACAGACTCCTTTCGGAATGCAAACAGAGCAGTGTCCAACCTAACGTCAACTAACCTTACATTACCCCTATGACTATTTGATTCCAAAACCAAAAACGATTTTTCCTTGTCTGTTATTTTCCGAGATATTACGATTTTTATGTGAAAAAATATATCCCAAACTTGATGAGTTTTCGCAATGGAGAATGCTGTCAGAGAGCTCGTAACAAAATCTGGGAGCTATACGAGAAAGTTGATTTTTTCGAGGAAATCTAACGTAACCTTAACCTAAGTGACAAACTTAACATAACCCCTTCGACTATTTTCGGACCGAAAATGGAAAATAGATTCCCTTCAAAATGCAAACAGAGTAGTGTCTAACCTAACCCAATCTTACCTAACCTAACATAACCTAACCTAACATAACCCCTTCGACTATTCGATTCCAGAACTGAAAACGATTTTTCTCTACCTGTTAGTTTCCGAGATATTTCGTTCTTTATGTGATAAAATATATTTCAAATTTGATGGGTTCTCGCAATGGAGAATGCTGTCAGAGAGCTCGTCACCAAATTTGGGAGCTATACGAGAAAGTTGATTTTTTCGAGGAAACCTAAAGTAACCTTAACCTAAGTAACTAACCTTACATAACCCCTTTACATATTTTCGGACCAAAAATGGAATGAAGATTCCCTTAATGCAAACAGAGCAGTGTCTAACCTAACCTTACCTTTTTTTTTGTTTTTGTTTTGACGGGTGGAAATCGCTGGACAACAGGTACTTGTTCTGGCATTCCCCGATAATGTGGGAGTTGCACCCACTAAAACCACCTCGTTTTGCCCTCTCTGGTTCCGGATCTATCTTTGTGAGACATAACACGGAAATCAGCGGCTGTCCTGACTAGCTATCTATCCTTCTTTTGCTTGGTGCTCAGACTTCTCTCTGCCGTTCTCTCATCTCTTCTTCCTTTTTCTGCATGACCTCCTTGATAAACTTGTCCATCTCTCGCATTCGAAGATGGTGTGAGCAGGGTTGTCCGCCTCGTTGCAATAAATGCACCTGTCGTTTGGGGCTTTCTTTATCCTAACTAGATACGCTCCAAAAGATACATGCCCGGTTAGAAATTGGGTCAGGTAATATTCCAGCCTCCGATGCTTGCACGACACCCAGGGCCTTATGTTCGGGATAAGTGCTTTGGTCCATTGTGATAACTCCGTATTTTCTGACCATCTCTGCTGCCATTTTTCCATCGTGTCTTTCCTCGCCCTGTGCTTGTCTTCCACTGTGCCCCCGGCTTCGTACAGGGCGGCTCTCTCTCCTGCCAGCAGGTCAATCGGTGGCGTCCCCGTTATGACTTGTAAGCCTATGCTTGATGTGGTCCTATAAGCACTTGCGACTCTCAACAGCATCTTCCGCTGGGTGCTAGTTAGCATGCCTCTATACTTCTTGATCTGCATAGCTTTGTGCCATATTGGTGCGCCGTACAACAGTATTGACTGTGTCACCCCATAGACCAGATGTCTCTTAGTGCTTCCTGTGTCGCTAATGTTTGGAATTATCCTGGTGAGTGTCGCCACTGACTTTTCAGCCTTCTGGACCGTCATTTTCACGTGCTTATTGAAAATCAGCTTATCATCAAGCCAGATCCCCAAGTATTTAATCGTCTTGCTTGGTGCAACTGTGGTTTCCCCTAGCTCAAAAGTTATATCCTCCCGCTTCCTGGGGCCTTTCATGATGATGGCCTCCGTCTTTGCAGGTGCTAGTCTGAGCTTACGCTCCACCATCCACTCCTGAATCTTCTTGAGGGCTTTGTTCCCATCAGTTCTCCTTTATCTTTGTCCGATACAACAAGGGCCAGGTCATCTGTGTAGGCCAGCGTGGAGCATCCCTCCGGCAGCTCTAGTTCCAAGACCTCATCGTATAGCAGTTTTCGTATAATAAGACTCCAGGTCGCCGTGTTGAAGGCGTTTTCCACGTCCACAGTCACCATCGCCCTCCATGTCTTTCTCGCATGCTTCATGTTCTCGATGACGTGCTTGATGGCGTCTATGGTGGATCGTCCTTTGCAGAAGCCGAACTGGTTTCCGTCCAGGCTTTCTTTTTCGTCGAGCTCCCTCTCCAACCTTGCCCTGACTAGGTGCTCAAATAGCTTGCCCAAGACGTCCAGAAGACAGATTGGTCTGTATTTCTGCCTCCTGG
This sequence comes from Zygogramma bicolorata, assembly GCA_032362365.1. NCBI lineage: Eukaryota > Metazoa > Arthropoda > Insecta > Coleoptera > Chrysomelidae > Zygogramma > Zygogramma bicolorata. The sequence goes on from JAVJAQ010002249.1 coordinate 294,698, forward strand.
TCTCCCCATCCGTGCCCTTCGGGATCAGAGCGACTCCTCCTCCTTCCATTCTCTCGGGAAGTCCTGTGCTCGCAGTAGGCGATTGTACATACTCAGGATGAGAGCCTTCCTGGTTTTTGCCGCCACCTTGACAGTTTCGACGGCAGTGCCATCTGGTCCAGGTGTTTTGCCCGTTTTCAGCCTATCTATGGCGCTATCAAGTTCTAGTTCAGTGAACTCTTCGACTCCTTGGAACAAGGGACTTCTGTGGAAGGTGTCCTCTCCACGTGGGAATAGCTTCTCAATAATTTGGGCCTTTTCCTCGATGTCCAGGTTGTACGGTGAGCCGTTGTTTTTGAGGGTCCTCGTGGCGATCTTGTTGCCCTGGCCGCAGATGTCATCTTCCAGTTCACCGCAGACTTTCCTCCAGTTGGCCTTTTTTCATCCCTTATGAGTTTCTTGTACCGTCGTCTTCCTTCTTTATCTCCATGGCTTCCACGGCGGTGGGACTTTTTTTTCTCGCTCTTGCCCTACTAGCACTTCTTCTCGCCGCGTTGCATTGGGTTCTACCTGCGTTCAGTTCCTGAGACCACCATTAAGGTTGGCTCCTGGTCTGTTCGGGGGCACTTACAGTACTAACTCTCTGCGCTTTTTTGAAAGCGCTGGTTATTGCTTCAGGTCGGTCCGCGATATTGTGAGTCAGAAGTGTCAGTGCGTCCACGAAAGTTTTCATACTCATTACCCTTTTCGTCTTCATTTGGGAGGAGTGTTTTGTAATCCCCATAGATATCTCGGAGAAGATACATATATGCAGACTCAGGGACTCCCCTTCAAGTAACTACCACATTTTTATTTTTTCTGCCATTTTTGGGGTAACAATTGTAACGTCTATATGCGTGGCACTGGCGCCTCTGACGAAGGTTGGCCTTTCTGCCGTTATATAAGACCGTCAGGTTCAGGTTGCTGGTCCACTCAGCTACGTATTTGTCCCTTTCGTCCTCGTCTGGGGAGCCCCACACATGCGACTTTGCGTTTAGGTTGCCAAGAATGATGGCTTCTTTTTTTCCGTCGCGGACAGACTCCATGATCTCATCGATCTTTTGCTTGAATGTATCCGTCGGTATATTTGAGGATATGTAGCAGTTGTAGAGAGTCATCTTCTTCCAGTTGGTTTTTATGTACCCGCTTTTACTTTCATGCGATCGTATTCCTGTATCCCTATTTAAACAGTGGACTGCCGTGTCGTTGTTGTAATCCTTAATCAAGTTGGAGTTCTTTCTGCGTTTTTTGCTTGGTTCTTGCATCAGTATTATATCACATTCTCTCCTATAAGCTATTTCAGTGATAGCGTCATGGGAGGCATGCCTCCTGTCGACGTTTATCTGCAGGCACTTCATGCTGAGCTCTGTTGAACTAAGGGGGTTTCTTCTCCCTTGCTCTGCGCGCTCGTAGTCCTTGTCCTCACCCTCTGTCTCCTTATCGCCTGTCTCATTTTTAGGCACCTGGTCGATGTGGCTTTATGTCCCTCTTGCTCGCAGAGGGGACGACAGTAGGGTTCATTTTCGCATTCCCTTGCCTGGTGTCCTTCCTGCCCGCAGTTATGGCAATTATCCCGTCTTTCGACCCCGTTGCAATTGTGGGAGCGATGTCCTATGTCCCAGCATTTGAAACACCGTGTCACCTATATACGCTCCTCTACTTTACAGTGTGTGATTCCTATCTTGACACTTTTTCCAAGTCTGCCCGCTGTCGCCCCTTTCTATTTTGAGGGTGATGTCTTGAGTCCCTCTATATCCAGGTCTAAGGGATGATAGTGTATAATCCACGTGGCCCACAGTCGTTTTCAGCGCTGTTTCCACCTCTTTCTCAGTAGTCTCCTCATCTATGTCCCTTATATGAAATACTTTGTATTCGCGCTGTCCCTTCCTCGTCCACGCCTCAATTCCGGCTTCATTAGGCTTCTGTTTCAAGGTTTCCGCTCCCCCTTTTCTCACCTATATAAGCAGGTCACCCGCATTTGTTTTCTGTAGGGATCTTATTTCGACCTCGGTTCCTTCTATGTTCACATTTGTCTCAACTTTTTTAAGGAGATCCGCATAGGTCTTCCCTGTACCCTTCACTATAACTGACTCTGGTTTTTTCCCAACTACCGGCTTTGCTGCATCTCTCTTTGGTAGGAGGATTTTCCACCCTGTTACCTCCGGCTGCCCTTGGAACTCAAGGGTTTTTCTGAGTGTCATCCGGATCTTTTCGTCCGCTGCCAATATGACAACGTTTTTCCTGCCTTGCTTCAAAGTCTCCTTCCGCAGTTTGAAGATAGGGCTTGTGTTCAGATCTTCATCCAAAAATCCGCTGGGAGTTACATCGTCTTCCTGATTTGCTCCCGGAAAGGAGCTCGGCGTAGCGAACACCTCTGGAGTGAAACTAGCCAAGCCTTGGGGGTTCGACGGTATCCCGCCTCCTGCTGCTTTTCTAGCTTCTCCTTCTCTGCTTACTTCTTGTGGCGGAGTATGCATAAGTTTTGGTCTTCTCACGATAGGCGCCATCCTGTCCGCCTCTGTATTTTCTCCGGGATCTTCTCGCTTTTCAACGTTATTTTTTTTTCCAAAATCCATTTTTTTTCTCACGAGTTGGGTCGTTCTCTCCGTCCAGCAGAGCAGTGTGCCCTTACCCTGCCAAAGCTAAGTACTCCGGGAGTTCGCAAGCTTCCCGAAGGCTCCGTTTGCAACTATGTAACGCCTGGTCATTCCCCCCTCGGCACAGATGGTCGCATGACACCTTGGGTTGCGGATTTTTGAAAGGGTTTACTCCATAGGTTGGTATCTATATTTGTCTGGCCTTTCCTCCTCGATCCGTCCGGCAAGGGAAACCCTGCCAGTAGCTACGCTACCGCCGGCATGGCTCTTGGGATCATAGGGGCACGCAAGCCCCACTACCACGACAAGGTGTAGATACCGTCAGGGGGTACCTAACCTAACATAACCCCTTTGACTATTCGATTCCAGAACAGAAAACGATTTTCCCTCTCTGTTAGTTTCCGAGATATTACGTTCTTTATGTGATAAAATATATTTCAAATTTGATGAGTTTTTGCAATGGAGAATGCTGTCAGAGAGCTCGTCAGCAAATTTGGGAGCTATACGAGAAAGTTGATTATTTCGAGGAAACCTAACGTAACCTTAACCTAAGTGACTGACCTGACATAACCCCTTTGACTATTTTCGGACCAAGAACGGAAGAAAGATTCCCTTCAAAATGCGAACAGAGCAGTGTCTAACCTAACCTAACACAACCCCTATGACTATTTGATTCCAGAACTGAAAACGATTTTTCCCTGTCTGTAAGTTTATGAGATATTACGTTTTTTATGTGAAAAATATATGTTGAATTTGATGAGTTTTCGAAATGGAAAATGCTGTCAGAGAGCTCGTCACCAAATTTAGGAGATCTAGGAGAAAGTTAATTTTTCCGAGGAAAATCTAACCTAACCTTAATCTAAGTTACTAACCTAACATAACCCCTTCGACTATTTTCGGACCTAAAATGGAAAATAGATTTCCTCCGGAATGCAAACAGAGCAGTGTCTAACCTAATCTATCCTAACCTTACCTAACCTAACCAAACATAACCTAACCTAACCTAACCCTTTGACTATTTTATTCCAGAACTGAAATCGATTTTTCCCTCTCTGATAGTTTCTGAGATATTACGTTCTTTATGTGATGAAATATATTTCAAATTTGATGAGTTTTCGCATTGGAGAAAGCTGTCAGTGAGCTCGTCCCCAAATTTGGGAGCTATGCGAGAAAGTTAATTTTTTCGAGGAAACCTTAAGTAACCTTAACCAAAGTGACTAAACTAACATAACCCCTTTGACTATTTCCGGACCGAAAATGGAAAAAAGATTTTCCTAATGCAAACAGAGCCGTGTCTCACCTAACCTAACCTTACCTAACATAACATAACCCCTATGACTATTTGATTCCAGAACTGAAATCAATTTTTCCCTCTCTGTTAGTTTCCGAGATATTACGTTCTTTATGTGATGAAATATATTTCAAATTTGATGAGTTTTCGCATTGGAGAAAGCTGTCAGTGAGCTCGTCCCCAAATTTGGGAGATCTACGAGAAAGTAAATTTTTTCGAGGAAACCTAACGTAACCTTAGTGACTAACCTAACATAACCTCTTTGACTATTTTCGGACCGAACATGGAAAATAGATTCCCTTCAAAATGCAAACAGAGCAGTGTCTAACCTAACCCAACATAACTCCTATGACTATTTGATTCCAGAACTGAAAACGATTTTTCCCTGTTTGTTATTTTCCGAGATGTTACGTTTTCTATGTGAAAAAATATATTTCAAATTTGATGAGATTTCGCAATGGAGAATGCTGTCAGAGAGCTCGTCACCAAATTTGAGAGCTCTACGGGAAAGTTCTTTTTTTTTTCGAGGAAAACCTCACCTAACCTTAACCTAAGTGACCATCCTAACATAACCCCTTTGACTATTTTCGGACCGAAAATTGAAAATAGATTATCTTCGGAATGCAAACAGACCAGTGTCTAACTTAACTCAACCTCACATAACCCCTTTGACTAATTGATTCCTGAACTGAATACGATTTTTTCCTGTCTGTTAGCTTCCGAGATATTACGTTCTTTATGTGAAAAAATATATTTCAAATTTGATGAGTTTTTTCGCAATGGAGAATGCTATCAGAGAGCTCGTCACCAAATTTGGGAGCTATACGAGAAAGTTGATTTTTTCGAGGAAACCTAACGTAACCTCAACCTAAGTGACTGACCTAACATAATCCCTTTGACTTTTTTCGGACCGAAAATGGAAAATAGATTCCCTTCAAGAGTCCTGTCAGAGAGCTCGTCACCAAATTTGGGAGCTATACGAGAAAGTTGATTTTTTCGAGAAAACCTAACGTAACCTTAACCTAAGTGACTGATCTAACATAACCCCTTTGACTATTTTCGGACCGAAAACGGAAGAAAGATTCCCTTCAAAATGCAAACAGAGCAGTGTCTAACCTAACCTAACCTAACATAACCCCTATGACTATTTGATTCCAGAACTGAAAACTATTTTTACCTGTCTGTTAGTTTCCGAGAAATAACGTTTTTGAGTGAAAAAATATATTTATAGTTTGATTTGTTTTTGCAATGGAGAATTCTGTCAGAGAGTTCGTCACCAAATTTGGGAGCTATACGTGAAAGTTGATTTTCTCGAGGAAACATAACCTAACCTCATCCGAAGTGACTAACCTAACATAACCCCTATGACTATTTTCGGACCGAAAATGTGAAATAGATTTCCTTCGGAATGCAAACAGTGCAGTGTCTAACCTAACCTCACCTAATCTAACATTACCCCTATGACTATTCAATTCCAAAACTGAAAACGATTTTTCCTTGTCTGTTAGTTTCCGAGATATTACGTTTTTTATGTGAAAAAATATATGTCAACACTTTCTAAAATTATTGAGAAGTTAGCCAAACGTAGAATAGTGGGTTTTTTAAAAATACATAATATACTAGCTCAAGAACAGTTCGGTTTTCAAAATGAAAAAAACACTAATGACGCCATTTTCAACTTCCTAGAAAAAGTCTACATGAGTTTGAATGAAAAGGAAGCGGCTGCGGCAGTGTTTCTTGATCTCTCCAAAGCTTTTGACTGCGTGAGTCATGAAATTCTGTTACAGAAGCTCTCCCACTATGGTTTTCGAGGTACAGTTTTGGAATGGGTCAGATCATATCTTACTGATAGGGAACAAATAATATCACTGGGTAAAAATACTTCTGAGAAGGGAAAGATTGTACGTGGAGTCCCAGAGGGGTCTGTTCTAGGCCCAATTTTATTTTTACTGTTTATTAGTGATATATCTTGCCTTGATATTTCTGGACACCTAACATTGTTCGCTGACGATACCACAATTCTTTGGCACAATGAAGATCATACTACCTTGTTCCAGTCTATTTCCGCAGATATTCAAAAAATCAAAATTTGGTGTGACGCGAATAAGCTGACATTGAATATTCCTAAAACAAATTTAGTAGCATTTAAATGTAATGTTGAACAAATTACATTGGGAGATCAGCTGATTGAAAGAAGCCCGTTACAAAATTTCTTGGTGTACAAATTGACAATGATCTGAAGTTTGACCACCATATAACAGCTTTAAAGAAAAAATTATCCTCTGGTTGCTTTGCCATCAATGTAATATCTCGCGAACTTGGACGGTCATCTTCATTAATGGCATACTACTCATTTATAGAATCTCATCTGCGGTATGGAATTCCATTTTGGGGTTCTGGCAGCCAGACTCTATTGCAAAGCGTATTCGTCCTTCAAAAGCGAGCTCTGAGATTTATATTCAGAATTAAAATGCGAGAATCATGTAGACCAGTTTTTTCAGACAATAAGATTTTGACAATTTATGAAATTTTCATTCTTGAAACGGTATGCTTGCTTCATAAATATAAAGAAAGGTTAATGAACGTCAACAGGAAAAGGCATACTCGCAATGAAAAACAACTCGCCCTTCCGTTCCCCGATTCATCTCTGACGAGACAGTCACTAATTTATAGAAGTAAACAAATTTACAATCACTTACCGAGTCAAATAACAGATATCAAGGGTCTGAAACAATTCAGAAAAACTGCTAAGCACCTCTTGAAGGGAAAATGCTTTTATAATTTGAATGAATACTTCTCATATCAATTCTAGTCTTTCTTTGATTCAACTGCGAGGAATTAGTTTTAAAATTTCGTTTTGTCATAACCGTTGTAGTACGTTGATATTTATATGTCTTATTTATATGTTCTCATTTATGCATTTTCATTTTATCTATATGTATATAAGTAAATATTATCTACATTTAGTGTTACATATAATGCATTTTTAAAGCTATTAACTTTTATTGACTTTGTCGACAAAATGTTTTCATTTTAGACAATAAAGATGATTTTGATTTTTGAGGAAAATCTAACCTCACCTTAACCAAAGTGACTAACCTAACATAACCCCTTTGACTATTTTCGGATCGAAAATGGAAAATAGATTTCCTTCGGAATGCAAACAACAGTGTCTAACCTAACCCCACCTAACCTAACATTTCTCCTATGAATATTTGATTCCAGAACTGAAAAGGATTTTTCCTTGTCTGTAAGTTTCCGAAATATTATGTTTTTTATGTGAAAAAATATATTTCGAATTTGATGAGTTTTTGCAATGGAAAATGCTATCAGAGAGTTCGTCACCAAATTTGGGAGCTATATGAGAAAGTTGATTTTTTCGAGGAAAATCTAACCTAACCTTAACCAAAGTGACTAACCTAACATAACCCCTTTGACTATTTTCGGATCGAAAATGGAAAATAGATTTCCTTCGGAATGCAAACAACAGTGTCTAACCTAACCCCACCTAACCTAACATTACTCCTATGAATATTTGATTCCAGAACTGAAAAAGATTTTTCCTTGTCTGTAAGTTTTCGAAATATTATGTTTTTTATGTGAAAAAATATATTTCGAATTTGATGAGTTTTCGCAATGGAAAATGCTATCAGAGAGTTCGTCACCAAATTTGGGAGCTATATGAGAAAGTTGATTTTTTCGAGGAAAATCTAACCTAACCTTAACCAAAGTGACTAACCTAACATAACCCCTTTGACTATTTTCGGATCGGAAATGGAAAATAGATTTCCTTCGGAATGCAAACAGCAGTGTCTAACCTAACCCCACCTAACCTAACATTACTCCTATGAATATTTGATTCCAGAACTGAAAAAGATTTTTCCTTGTCTGTAAGTTTCCGAAATATTATGTTTTTTATGTGAAAAAATATATTTCGAATTTGATGAGTTTTCGCAATGGAAAATGCTATCAGAGAGCTCGTCACCAAATTTGGGAGCTCTACAAGAAAGTTGATTTTTTCGAGGAAAACCTAAGCTAACCTTAACCTAAGTGACTAACCTAACATAACCCCTTTGACAATTTTCGGACCGAAAATGGAAAATGGATCTCCTTCGGGAAGCAAACAGAGCAGTGTCTAACCTTACCTCACCTAACCTTTTCTTCTTCTTTGTGGAAGGTTGGAAACCGCTTGGGACCAGGTCTCAGACCTGATACTGTCGGGCGCTACTCGAACTAAAACCACTTCTTGCCCTACACTGTACCCGGAACCGTCTTAAGGGACATTGCGTCAGGTACAGGCGGCAGTCTAAAATTTCTCTGGACCATACACAACAAAGTTACATCTCATTGGAAGACGAGCACCTAATCAACATAAAATGAAAAAAGGAATATCGTAGTAAAGAAATCACAAGCATATATAAAATTTTTGACTTCTATAGTTAAAAAAGACATGTATAAAATCTCTTGCTATCATTGTCAAAACATAAAAATCTTCGACTACCATACTCTCACTCTCTGGCAAGTCTTTCTTGTCCCTTTAGAGTTCTTTCCTCTCTTTCCTTTTGCTCCATTACGCTGTCCATTAAGTTATATCCATAATTCCATTTCTGTTGGCTACTAATCATTATGGCAATGATGTTTTCCGCAGTAGGCTGTATCTCAAATTCCTGACTCAGCCTCAGTCTCTCCTGATGCCACCGCCCACATATGGATCGTCTTCCGCAGAGCAGTATACGCATCTAACGTCAGGGTTCTTTCCTATCCTGTGGGTGTATGACTTGAAAGACCCATGACCACTGAGGGCCTGGGTTACATAGTAGTTGGTATACTCATGTTTGCATCCGACCCATGCTCTTATGTACGGGATTAGTAGTTTGGTCCACTGAGCCGTTCTGTTATTTTCCTCCCATCGAGCTTGCCATTGTTCAAGTGTCCTGTCCCTTTCCTCGCGCGCGATTCTGGGCGTCACGTGGGCATAGCCGTCTATCCTCACCCTTTCTTTTATAAGTAGGTCAATTGGCGGTATGGCATTTATAACACATACTGCCACCGAGGACACCGTTCTATATGCCATTGAGGTACGAAGCAGCATCTTTCGTTTAGTAGATGTCAACATCTTCCTGTATCTGTCAACGCGCGTAACGTGCCCCTATACCGGAGCCGCGTAGAGGAGTACAAATTTGGGAGCTATACGAGAAAGTTGATTATTTCGAGGAAACCTAACGTAACCTCAACCTAAGTGACTAACCTAACATAACCTCTTTGACTATTTTCGGGCCGAAAATGGAAAATAGATTCCCTTCAAGAGTCCTGTCAGAGAGCTCGTCACCAAATTTTGGAGCTATACGAGAAAGTTGATTTTTTCGAGGAAACCTAACGTAACCTTAACCTAAGTGACTGACCTAACATAACCCCTTTGACTATTTTCGGACCGAAAACGGAAGATAGATTCCCTTCAGAATGCGAACAGAGCAGTGTCTGACCTAACCTAACCTAACACAACCCCTATGACTATTTGATTCCAGAACTGAAAACGATTTTTCCCTGTCTGTGAGTTTATGAGATATTACGTTTTTTATGTGAAAAATATATGTCAAATTTGATTAGTTTTCGAAATGGAAAATGCTGTCAGAGAGCTCGTCACCAAATTTAGGAGATTTAGGAGAAAGTTGATTTTTCCAAGGAAAATCTAACCTAACCTTAATCTAAGTTACTAACCCAACATAACCCCTTTGACTATTTTCGGACCTAAAATGGAAAATAGATTTCCTACGGAATGCAAACAGAGCAGTGTCTAACCTAATCTAACCTAACCTTACCTAACCTAACCAAACATAACCTAACCTAACATAACCCCTTTGACTATTTTATTCCAGAACTGAAATCGATTTTTCCCTCTCTGATAGTTTCCGAGATATTACGTTCTTTATGTGATGAAATATATTTCAAATTTTATTTGATGAGTTTTCGCATTGGAGAAAGCTGTCAGTGAGCTCGTCCCCAAATTTGGGAGCTATGCGAGAAAGTTAATTTTTTCGAGGAAACCTGAAGTAACCTTAACCAGAGTGACTGAACTAACATAACCCCTTTGACTATTTCCGGACCGAAAATGGAAAAAAGATTTTCCTAATGCAAACAGAGCCGTGTCTAACCTAACCTAACCTAACATAACATAACCCCTATGACTATTTGATTCCAGAAATGAAATCAATTTTTCCCTTTCTGTTAGTATCCGAGATATTACGTTCTTCATGTGATGAAATATATTTCAAATTTGATGAGTTTTCGCATTGGAGAAAGCTGTCAGTGAGCTCGTCCCCAAATTTGGGAGATCTACGAGAAAGTAAATTTTTTCGAGGAAACCTAACGTAACCTTAGTGACTAACCTAACATAACCCCTTTGACTATTTTCGGACCGAAAATGGAAAATAGATTCCCTTCAAAATGCAAACAGAGCAGTGTCTAACCTAACCTCACATAACTCCTATGACTATTTGATTCCAGAACTGAAAATGATTTTTCCCTGTTTGTTAGTTTCCGAGATGTTACGCTTTCTATGTGAAAAAATATATTTAAAATTTGATGAGTTTTCGCAATGGAGAATGCTGTCAGAGAGCTCGTCACCAAATTTGAGAGCTCTACGGGAAAGTTCTTTTTTTTTTCGAGGAAAACCTCACCTAACCTTAACCTAAGTGACCATCCTAATATAACCCCTTTGACTATTTTCGGACCGAAAATTGAAAATAGATTATCTTCGGAATACAAACAGACCAGTGTCTAACCTAACTCAACCTCACATAACATCTTTGACTAATTGATTCCTGAACTGAATACGATTTTTTCCTGTCTGTTAGCTTCCGAGATATTACGTTCTTTATGTGAAAAAATATATTTGAAATTTGATGAGATTTCGCAATGGAGAATGGTGTCAGAGAGCTCGTCACCAAATTTGGGAGCTATACGAGAAAGTTGATTTTTTCGAGGAAACCTAACGTAACCTCAACCTAAGTGACTGACCTAACATAATCCCTTTGAACGAGAAAAAAAATAATATCACAGTAGAGTTATCACAGGCATATATAAAATCTTGGCTTCTATAGCTAAACAAGACATGTATAAAATCTTTGGCTTTCGTTGTTGAAAAAACATAAACTCTTTTACTACCACGCTCTCACTCTCTTGCAAGTCTTTCTTGCTCCTGAAGAGTTCTTTCCTCCCTCTCCTTTTTTTCCATTACGTTGCGTATGTAATTATATCCGTAGTTCCATTTCTGTGGATTGCTTATCATTATTCGGATCAGATTTTCAGGAGTAGGCTCTTCCCCGAGTTCCTGAGTCAACCTTTGCCTTTCCTGATGCCACCGCCCACACACAAACAGCGTGTGGTACGGGTTATCTTCCGCTGAGCAATACACACAGACACTATCACGGTACCTCCCTATCCTGTGGGTGTACGACTTAAACGAGCCATGTCCGCTGAGAGCCTGGGTAACATAGTAGTTCGTGTGTCTGTGCTTACATCCAATCCAAGCTCTAATGCAAGGAATAAGCCTTTTGGTCCATTGGGCCGTACTGTTGTTCTCCTCCCATCGGGCCTGCCACAGATCGATTGTCCTGTCCCGTTCATCGCATTTAATTCTGATTGTTACGTTAGCGTAGCCATCTATCCTTATTCTTTCTGCAATGAGCAGGTCAATTGGTGGCACTGCACTTATGACGCATACCGCGTCCGAGGACACCGTTCTATAAGACATTGCAGTGCGGAGCAACATCTTGCGTTGTGCAGAAATCAACATTTTCCTATATCTGTCGACGCGCGTAACATGACCCCATACCGGCGCCGCATAGAGGAGTACAGATTGTACTACCCCGTACATGACTCTCCTCTTGTAAAACCCAGGTCCTCTAATATTTGGAAGTATTCTTGTAAGAGCAGCTACCTGTCTGTCAGCCTTCTCAAACACTTTTCTAACCTGCTCGTTAAAAATTTGCTTGTCATCAAGCCATACACCCAGGTACTTGACAAACTTGCTTGGGAAAATAATCGAGTTACCGCAGGTGAAATTAATACCTTCCCTGTTTCTTGGCCCCTTGACAATGATAGCCTCCGTTTTATGTGGTGCCACCTCCAGTCCGTTCTCGGCAGTCCACCGCATGATACTCCTGAGGCCCCGGTTTGCGTTACGCATCAGCTCTTCCTTCGTGTCTGCGGATATCGTCATTGCCAAGTCGTCCGCGTAGGCAACAGTAGCGCAATGTTCTGGTAGGTTGATCGTAAGGATTCCGTTGTACAGTACATTCCAAAGCGTAGGGCCGAGTACTGAACCCTGCGGTACGCCCTGGGACAGATCAATGTCAAGGTCGCCGTCTACTATTTTTCTACCAGACAGGTAGTCCTGGATGACCCTTTGTAGTGCGGTACTTATTTCTAAGCGAGCCAACTCCCTACATATCAAATGCCATTTGGCCGTATTGAAGGCGTTCTTGATGTCTATCATAATGATGACTCCCCATTTCTTGCGACTCTGGTTTATGGTCATCAGAACCTGTTGTATAGCCCCCACTGTGGATCTGCCAGCCATGAAACCGAACTGAGTCTCAGCGATGCCCTCCTTGTTTTCCAGTTCATCAACTAGCCTGGCTTTAATTAGGTATTCGTAGACCTTGCCTAAGCAGTCAAGTAAGCATATCGGCCTAAACTTTGCCACCGGCTGTTGACCACCCTTTGGGATCAGGATTGCCCTTCCTTTTTTCCACTCCGCAGGAAAAGATCCTCGCATATACAGTCCATTGTACAAATGCAACAATTTCTCCGGTATAACCTCTAGTGCCTGTTTCACGGTCTCGGGTAGAATTTTGTCCGGGCCAGGGGACCTTCTACTCTTTAATTTTTGTCTGGCTTGTCGGAGTTCTTCGAGGCTAAATGGGGAAGGTGGGTCCTCATCACGTACCATCAATTCCAGTTGTACAACATTAGTTTCTGGGAACAGCTCCCTGAGTATAATTTCCCTCTGCCCGGGGTCAAGGTCGTAAGGTGCTTTAAACCCTTTTATTTCCCTCATGGCAATTTTATATCCCTGTCCCCAAGGGTCGTCCTCCAATCGGTCGCACAAAGCTCTCCATTGCTCTTTCTGAGCTTTGTTGATTTCTCTACCCATAGCTTTCCTGTTGCTTTTGTATGATGCTTCCAGAACTCCTATGTCCTCCGGCGAGGCTAGTGTTCGTCGCGCTCTAGTAAGACGTCTTCTGGCGCGATTACATGCGGCCCTTAGTTCTTTTATGGTGTCGTTCCACCATACAGGTTGCTTCCTAAGTGTTTCCCTTGTATTCCGTTTTATTCCCATACTCTGTGCATTTGCTATAGCTCGAGTCACTGTCTTTATGTCGACATCGTTTTCATTGTGAGTGAGCAATGAAAGAGTGTCCCGGAAGGTAGGTAGGTCAATATCCCAGCTAGAGTACTGCTCAGTCCTCGTTTTAACTCCATCTGTCTGTATGGTAAAGGTGATATATCTGTGAAGGCTACCGGTTTCTTCTAGAGAGACCTGCCATTCTCCGATTTTTGGTGAGATGTTAGGTGTAGATAGCGTTATATCAATGATGGAGGCCTGGGCCGCTCTAACAAATGTAGGGGTGTTACCGACGTTGTGTACAGTCAGGTCAGCTTCGCTGATCCATTCCTCCATATAGCGTCCCTTGTCATCACTCCTGTTGATGGTCCACAAATTGGACTTGGCATTTAGATCCCCGACGATAATGGCCTCCTTTCCCCCATCTCTTACATGTTGTGCGAGCTTATCTATATACGTCTTGAAGGCATCGAGCGTAGCATTAGGAGAGATATAGCAGTTATAGAGTCGGAATTGCTTAAACTTCAGGCATGTGAAACCTCCACCTTTCTCAGGCTGATGTGATGCGAAAACAATAGCCTCTCCATCGGCAAGATCGTTGGGTGCCTACTCGCTGGCGGACCTGTCTCTTACAGAACTCAACGGATCTAGAGGGGGAATCCTCGATAAAAAACCTCCTGGAGACACACATCTGGTGTGCAGGGATGGCGACCCTGGGATTTCTCCAGCCTTTCTTGCCCCTTTTCAACTTGTCTGGGTAAGATATCTTCTCCCCTATCCTAGCGGCCTCCCTTGGCCAACTCTTGTTCTCTTCCGACCCCGACGTTATTAGGGTATCCGAGGGCTAGGGGTCATTCATTTTCTTACTACAGGATGCAGGGGAGGCGGCTGCACCCTCTTTTCTTCCAGTCCCCCTCCTGCTCCCTCCCAACCGGGAGTGGAGCTCGAGGGGGATTACCGCGTCCCCCAATCCCAAGGTGTAGCACCATCGCGCCGAAGGGATGCGTGGCACAGGGGTGACTAAGTGTGTTTCGAGCGATGCCCCCTGGACACGGCGACCCAGGGGGGATTTAGCCTTATCCCTGCTTCGAGTCTTGCTAGCTCCGGGAACCTTTCCTTGAACTGCCTCTGGATGCTGTTGTTCATTTCTGGGTCCGTCGGTTCCACGATAACCACTTTTGGTGTAGTGTCTTCGGCTGCTAAAGGATTTCCTACCACTACCCTTGTGTTCTCAAAGACTGATTTGCCCCATGTTTTTGGCAGCATTTTTTTGAAGGTTTTGTAGTCTGTCATGGGCTCTATGTATATGAGCATGTCTTCTTCCTCAGTCCTACGAAGAGCCTTTTCTCTGTTACTGACGAGTGCACTCTGCAGTTCCTTCGTCACCATTTGGCTTGTGATACTTCGGATCCGGTCCGCCACCTCCCTGATTTTTTCCGTGTCGTTGGGGGAGTCCTTAAGTATGCTGCCCAGATCCCTTGAGGCTTTTTCCGCCTGCTTGGTGAGATCTATCATTCTTTCAAGCTGCCATCCCTCTCTCTTGTTTGCCTTCGGGCTTTCTCGGTTAGCCTTTTTGGCAGCAGCTTCTGCGCCCTCTTCCTCCGTCTCTTGTCTCTTCCGCTTCGCGCTTTCGGACTGTCCTTTCTCTTCGTCCCATGTGAGGTCAATGACCCCCACATTTGGTCCTGTTGCCTGGTATTTTTGCGGCGGAGGACTCGATCTGGATCTTTTCTTGAGGAGCGTCGGGCTTGTGAGGGTTTCTTTCGAAGTATGAGCATCTTCCACTTTTATTTCCTTGGAAATATCAGTCTGGTGCTCAGAACTCTTTTTTTGTGCTACTTTGGCCGTGGCCACTTCATTGCTGCTAGCACTTCCAGTCGAGTTTCTCCTCGGACTGATTTTCTTTAGTGCCGAACATTGAGGTATACTCGGTTTCGTCGGTATACCAGACGGTCCGGATGCACTCTTGTGCCTCTCCTTCGGTTGCTCCGGAGGTTTACTGTTTATTTTTGTAATTTTTTTCATAGTTGTTCCCACGAGAAGCTAGGGAACTTCGGTCCGCCCCTGCAGAGCCCCGCATGCAGGGGGCACGTTTCAAAAAATACAAGCACAAGGATCAATAGATTTACTATGAAAAATACCACTACCCACCTGAAATAATTGCAGGCGCAGTTTCCACAAAGTAAAACTTTATGGAGGAACATAAAACCATTCAACAACATTAATTTCAACTGAATTGCGAGATGAAAAATCAGCTGTACTCTGATCGATAATAAGAATCTAGAAAAGTGAAATAAATTCCTCGCGTACTCCGGATAAAAACTTACAGTTGTTTTTTGCCGCACAAAATATTTTTACGGTGTAGGCTACCGGCCCAAGCGCGCAACAAGAAAATAATTTTAATATACCGGGTGAAGGAAAAGACGAATGCTAGAGGCAATGACGGGTTTTGTTACAACCTGTCAGCTCAAGAAGGAATAACGTCGACTTTTCTGACACCCTGCATTCGAAGAAAAATAAAGTTAGCTAAAATTTTTTAAACAGGGCCCAAATTCCCTCGCATCAGAAATTATTTTAATCTACAAATACAAATACACTGAAGAGAGTACAAGAAGAAATTGGGTGCAACATGATCTATCCAAGGAAACATCAGTTATGCACGACTCGAACGAACACCCTGTATGATAAAACGGCCGCTAATGTTAGGCGAATTTTGGGAATAGGGGTTAGAACTTACGGCAAACAATAAAGAAACTGGTGTCAGATTCGGGACCAAAGTAATTCTGAGCATTTTTTATTAAAGCCATTTTACAAACTAGGACTGAAATTCGATTTCTCTTTCACTAGGGTCGAAACGTAACGAAAGAGAAAATAAATTCCGATGACGAAAAGTCTATAAGTTCATGGCGTGAGTTCCATTCGAAGAGTCACAGTTCGAAGGGCCAATTGTTGAAACTTGATATTATTAGATATGAGCTTACCATAGTTATTTTAGTGTAATTTCTAGTCAATAATGTGTTGGTAAAGTATTTGCCTCGTTAAAAAAAGTATTTGTGTTATTTTAGAGTTCTGTTAAATATCGTTGCAACAAACAAGAAGTTGACGGTCACCTAAAAAGATACAAATCCATGTAAATTATACAAATTCACTTTAATTTGATGAAAAATACTCCGAACCGATTTGATTGTAGCTACTTCAAATACATATTGAATCAAAATAGTAAAAATAGGGGGGTAATTCAAAATTTTCCAAAAAAAAAAAAAAAAAAAACGAATAGCAGGCCATGCCTTCGTATCTAAACATAACTTTTAATTCTAAGCAACTTTTCTCCTCAACTTATTTCTATATTTTCTGAAATAAGGGTACTTTACTCTTGAACGAAATTTATATTTTTTGGCCTATATCCTGTTTGGTGATTGTCATAAAGCCATTTCTGGTACACTTGGTATAGTTTTTGAACAACAACTTTTGTCAGGAATAAAATTTTCTGAGAAATCGATGATAAAACAGTTTCCCATTTGTTGCAGACTTAGTGGACCACACTGTAGATATTTTTTCAATTGGACTGATAAAATAATCCTCTATTTACCTTGATTTTTTTTCTCAAAACTGCAGGGCCAGCATGTTTGTTCTTGCAAATATCTGCCTACTTATTGATATAATTCCTTAGGAGATGGTTTCTAGATTCAATTTTTCCACTGTTATGTTGTATTCTGCTTAATGGTCGCGTTACAATAACTTTTGATAACTGAAGCTATCTCCATCCGCAATCATCGTTTTAAAAATTACTCCGTGCTTTTCCAAACTCTGTTGAAATGCCGTTGCGATTACCTCCGATTCCATGGCTCTTGAAGACAACATCCAATTTTTGAAACTGCGATGGGGCTTTGGCTGACTTTATTTTCATGTTTTTTACACAATATTTATTTCTAACACCCATGCTAATGACTTTATTCGCACCAATCATCACACCACAACCAGACAGTGATGTATAGTTCGTTTTATACGACCTTTTGGCCCAAAATCCTCGCATTTGTAATAATGGAATCCGTTATAATATTTCCAGAGTCAATGATTTTTTTTTTCTTCTATTGCTTCATCTAATACTTGTGATTTCCCTCTATCTATCAAACTTGTGAAATTTTCTATGTTCGAGGGACCCACAAGGAATTTCTAATGTTGCTGCGATCTTTTCAAGATGTTTGTATCCCAATCCTATTGACATGATCCCCAAAACCGCTTGTTCATTCACTCCTTGGGCATCATAATGACTTTTTATATTGTAATATCTTTTGCACATGTTACATTTCTATTTAATAGTCGATGCGAATCCAGAACGACGTTCATGAATAACAATAATATTTTGCAAAGTGCATCCAGTACCAGCATCATGATTATCTGGAAGTGAAATTATTTTCAGTGCATTGAAGAAATGGTCGACATCTATAATTCTTTTCCCAACCAAAATAATTTCTTTTTCAACAGTGTCTTTGAAATTCCTTTTTTTACATTCATTGGTTGGATGATGATATCTCTTCGTTATCGCTTTCCAATTGATCTGCAGAAATATTTTTTTCTATATTAGGATCGTTATTCTCATTATTTTCCAAAATTAATGGTAACTCATTCGTTACGTTGTTTGTTTTGGACCTGAAATAATAAAGAATTAGACACATATTTAATATTTATGAACGAGAAGACATGAAAGATATTTTGTGAGTACAAAAAGTGTAATTCACGCCCTAGTGCATTAAGTTGAACTTTATAAACTACGCGTAAAATTTGTACTTTACGTATTTAAGGCGTAAAAAAACTTCACTTCTCCAATGAAATTATAATTTCGGTTCACAATGGTATTTTTTTGAAAAAAAAATGAAAAATTTTTACTTGTATTTGGATAGCCTAGCGATTCTTGTTTTTGTACTAATGCGCCTTATACTCAAACTTATTCTTTTTTTAGGACCAACGTCTCTCCAACAACGTTTGCTTTCCTTATTCATATCGTCCAACAGCCTTAAATCACTAATTGTCTTCTAAAATTGTATTCTAAGCACAACTTATACTTTACGAACTGAACTAAACCGAAATAGAAGAGCAATAATCCAACCGAAAAACCTAGAAACACACGATTACAACGTATTTACGTACCACCACTGTCGAGTTGCTTCTGTGCCGATATTGTATTTATGGGCATATGTTGGCTACCTGCTGGCTCCACCGTTTCCCTTGCACCCCTCATAAACTGTTCGTAGAAGGCCTGACAGTGATTGTTAACAACCAGCTGATCTAACATCAATATAATTAATAAAATAAAATTGCGAAAATTAATTCAAACATTTTTGCTCCCTCCAACCGTGGCGCTGTCATCAACCACCAACTTTTAACTTAGAAAAGAGAGAAAAATAAATAGTTTATCGACAAAATAATAGTATAAAAATAATATCTTGAAAATCAATCGAAATAAAACGTTTCTAGTAAAAATCTGCTCCCGCCGCCGTCCGTGCGCCGTCACGCGGCGAGAGTAGGCGAGTAGCCAATCAGCGCGCGCCGTTACTGCGCCACCGTACTGAGAGAATAAGGCACGCGTCTATTTAAACGGGCGGTTTTTCGGGACGAGCAGCATTCGGCATTGAGCATTCAAGCGAGAGTATTGAAACATTAGCATTCGTACGAGAGCTGAGATATTAAGAAGCGAAGTTGAGCTATTAGGCCATTAATAGGAAGAGACTCGAGTAGTCCTTATATTTCAAGAAGAATTGTTAGCAGTACATTGGTACTACGGATTTCCTTGTACAGGAAAGTCAAACCTGTTGTTGGTGATTGGTTCCGACGAAATAAGATTGCAATAGAATATTTCCACAAGAGAAACACTGGTAGTGGTTGCGAGGCGCAATCACTTATATATGAATTCGTAAGAAGCAGCTTTTAAACCAGTTCTTATTAGAACTAGTATTCAAGATTTCCACGTTCCAGAGAGTGCTCTACGAGGAGCACTTTACTACGACGATCTCCCCCTTTGAGGCCATTAATAAAGTGTTCGCACCGCCTCCTGTCCCCATTATTGTATATTGACATCAAGCAGAAGCCATTCCATCACGGTTCCCAGGTACTTATTTGGACATCACCGCACTTGAGACCGAGTGTGGGCCGTGAAGGACGACGGAAGCTCTGGGCCCTCCACCCGTATAAAATCGGGTTGCTCGCTCCGGAGACGCCGACCAGCATCCGTACGATTCACCTACGTGGGTGTGTCATTGCATTCGGATACTGGGGCTTTAAACGTCACTCCAGCAACGGAAGGCTGGACACGCGGTCGCGGAGTAGGTCGGGGATAGCTTTTTGCGAACTCCTGTTTGTCGTGTAGAGTTAGGGATCGTAGGGATCCCCTCGTCCGGGCCTCAGTGCCAACGTGGTGGCGAGGGAAATCAGCCGCGAACAGCCTAGTTATTTCTCAGGGAACTTACTTAAATTCCGAGTATCGAAGCAGGTATTCGCGTCCAGGTCGCGAGCGTAGTGGTCTAGGATCGCGAAGTTCTTACCTTTCTCTCACCTCAGTTATTTATCGCGGTTTGTTACTGGGGAAGTAGGTACCTACAGACATACATTGCCTGTAGCTCTGCCTTGTTTCGTCAAGCAGGAAGGAAGCCGGAGCCCAAATTGACATTTTGTGAATATCGAATATGGATCGTCACGACGAACTGTTTTCGCGATTCCAAAATTTAAATCATCCATCCCGCTTTCGACGATAGCGTGTCAGCAACCAGCAAGAATAAGAAAAATATTGAAAAATAAATTCGTGAACAATAATTTTCAGTCAATTTACTCCCGCCGTGCAATGCGCCGATCGGACCTCGTCGAAGCGCCTAGCCAATCAGAACGCTCGCTCGGGGCGGAGCGCCGTGCAGATTCCGGCGTGAACGTATAAATATGCACCGTTTGCGCAATTCAGATTCAGTAGCATTCACACTTGAGCCTTCGCTGAGTACGTACGTGAAAGCATTCTACGATAACGAAGTATTTCGAAGCGACGTTTTTAGGGATTCGAGATTTTAAGCACAGGAGTATTTATTTGTAATATTGAGAATTAGAAGACTACAGTGGTAGCTCTAGAAGCGGAAATTATTCAGTAGGAAGAATCGCTATTATCTAATATTCCAAGCTAGTTGTTTAACGAGAATAGGAGAAATCAATACGAATACTAAACATGAGGGATTTTGCACTAGCAGTTTGAAAGGCACAAATGCCTTGTATATGAATTCGTATGATGCAGAATAAATAGTTCCTTTCGGAACTGTGCAGCTGTGTTCCAGGTAGCAGATATAAAAAAAGAAAAGAGTTCCTTTCGGAACTACTACGATTCGACAACCCCTTCAGAGGCATCCTAATAAAGTGCTTTGCACCGCCTCTATTTCCCAACAAATTTGTACGACTGCAAGAAAGAAGAAGAAGAAGCCATTCTCTCGTAGTTCCCAGGAGCTATTCAGGACATCACACCACTTGAGTCCGAGTGGTGGCTACGAGAGACGTCGGAAGCTCCGAGCCCTCCACCCTTACCTCGTCGTAAGGGTTGCTCGCTCCGGAGACGCCTACCAGCTATTGTAGGGTTTGTCTATGCTGACGAGCCATTGCACTGCATAGTTGCGGCTTAAAACGCTCTTCTGGCATCGGAGAGCCAGACACGCGGTCGCGGTGATAGGTCGGGGCATTGCTCGCGATTTTGTGTGTCGACTAGGATAGGGCTCGTAGTGACCCCCCAGTCCGGCCTTTGTGCCAACGTGACGGCTGGAAGCAGAATTTGGACGGTCAATATTAGATCTCCCACAGGGAACTTACTAAAATATCCGAGTATTAAATTTATCGATCTGTTCAGGTCGCGAGCACGTAGTGTGCAGGTGGTTGCGCGTGTTTGGGTAATCTGCCCAGAAATTTCCAACCTCGGCAATAGTATTTTGGGTTCCCTTAAATACGTCAAGGAAGGAGGTATCTAGGTGATACTGTCACAGAGCTCTACCTCGGGATGTCAAAGCGGCCAACGACCCACGAGCCGGAGCAAACAGACGATGAAATGGATCGGCCTACGGGAGGTCTGTTTCCGTCGCAAAATTTTTCCTATTTATCAAGCCGCTTCGACAATATGATAACAGTAACTCCAAGCCGTCTCGGTCGATCGACGC
>JAVJAQ010002250.1:0-29406 GCA_032362365.1 Zygogramma bicolorata
ACTGTATATAACATACATAATACATTTGATAAACATTTGTATCATACTCATTATTGCTTGTTTCCTTTCCTTCCCCCTCCCTTGAACAAACCTATCACACCACCATCACTCAAACCACCGTACAAGTGTCGAACAAGGTATAGTAAAATGTCTTTTTATAGAACGAAAATCGCACGCAATTCATCAGAAAAAATCGATGAAGATGTTGATTTCATATAATCAATATTAAAGGAGAATTGATATCCAAAGAATTTTATAGAAAATGCATTTACTGAAATTTGAAATCGTAAAGCACCTCATAGTGACGACAAACAACTTGCACAAACTACACATCTTGTAACAAACAATATATAACTTATGTTTCTCGATAATCTGAAGAGATATAACGGATCAGCAGGAGGTTTAATGTAAGAGCAGCACACTAAACCAACTAACATAACAAAAACACAAAGATTTGTGAAACTTGTCCTAGAGATCAATTACCCTAACTGATATTTTTTCGAACTCGACGCCCGTTAGCTTCTTCAGGAGAAAATTGAAAAAATGCAAGACACTGATCACACCGATTTTGAACAGGAGGCTACAGTTTTCAAATCCCACAGTCCCAAAGGTATATTGTTTACAAAAATACACAAACCTGGGAAATCGATGAGACCACTAGCCTCAGCAGCAAGTAAGTGTTGTGTGGTCGTCATCATGTTGACTACGCTTCGTTGGTATGACATTTTTAGTAATACAAACATAACAGTTGTTACAAAGTGTCGCGTTGTTCACCCTCTTGAGTTGCTTCTAACTTTTGAAATGACTTCCAGCGAAGACGATCTGCCAAAAGAAGAAGAAGAATGAGAGGTTAAATGAATGTGTTTATAAGTAAAGAAGAACTTGAAGGAAAATAAAAAGTAATCATTTTGCTCTCTTTGCTATTGGTCGAAATTTTTTAATTAGCAAAAAATGTATATGTATATAATATATCAGAATATAGTATTTGTTATCTATTATCATTCCACTAACCCACTTCTTCTGTTTAATATCGTACGGACAAACTTCGAATGTAGCTAAACTGTTGCGATATTTCAAAAGTTCCGAGCAAAATTTGCATCGTGAACAAGAAAATTGAATTACTCGGTCATGCACAGAGTAATTTCATTGTCGACCTCATAACAATTGTCGTATGGTCGAGGTGGAATTGAAAATGGCACGGAATAGTTGTCGAACTCCCGAAGTTGAAATAATTCGATCAAACCGAGATATTCCACAGAAGCATGTTGTCAACAGTTTCGAGTAACGATGGGGTTTACGGTAAAGTTTCCCAGCTACGTTTTACCGGAATTGGACTTCGGAAATTACGAGTCGCCGATGTTGAGAGTGTTGAAAGATTCGTGAATCAGTTTGTATCGTATATAGTGGGCTTGCGAATAGCTTTCAAAACATTTAATCCGTAGGGTGAAGCACCTCTTCAAATTTCAAATCAAAAAGTATCAAACATCTCATTAAATGAAAAATGATCGTTTTCGAGATAAAATTAATGATTTCGAGTGATTCGGATATAGGGAAGGGTTCAAGTATGAATATACGGTAGTTTACCAATCGTCCAATGAAATGGGGTTTGTAAGTGGTGTCATGAATGGAGTGAGGGTTTTCAATTTGAAATGATAAAATGATGAAAAAGTTGATGTCTAGGCATTCAAAGCAATATTTCACAGCGATTATCCACTCCAATGCCCAAAACTGATGAAAAAGTTGGCATCTAAAACACAGAATTAGAGCTATTCCTTCCTTCAATGTGGAAAACTGATGGAATAGTTGAGGTCTTTGTAACTAAAACATAGAACTACAGTGAATATTTCCATCGCATGTTAAAAATCCCATATGAAGCGGGACATTTTCGATCGATTACAGCGATAAATTCCCGGCGGGACATTTTCGGTCTGGTAAATACCTGGTAGGTATCGAAAAATACCCGCTCGGTCCGTGTATCTATAGTAACGATTGTTAAAATGTACATTTGTCATCTTGACAGGCATAAATACTGAATTTTCAACTTCGTTGTTTTAACTCCGGAAATATTCTACCGAATTACATTCGTACATCAAAATAAACCTGATAATTTTTCATTCAAGCATGTTGTAAGTAAAAAAACTGCATTCGGTTATTTTCATATTTTGCCTTAGGAGTCGGGCTCTTTCGACAAAATATGAAAATAAACTCGTGCAGTTTTTAGACAACATGCTTTCATGGAAAATTATCGGTAATTTCGAAGCACTTGTGTAATTACTCCCGACTATTTTTTTCACTTGTCAAAATGTGACGTTTTTGGCATTTCAACCAATAGTAGCGGGTTATTCTATGGTTATTCTAGCCAATCATTGGGTATTATACTGATAAAACTGGCTGGTCCTTTCGATTGTTTCGATAAAACGTTGTTTACCTTTGAACTGTCAAAACTATACGGTTTACCGCGTCGATTCTATTGAACTGGCTCATATTTATATAAATTATCGTGAATGAACAGTTACCTTACTATTAATAATCATTCACTTTTTCAGCATAATAATAACATAACACATTTCAATGAACACTCAAAAACGTAAATAACTCATAACCTCAACTTTATGACAGATATAGCGATTCAAATATTTAAGGTTTCCTTCAAATGAAGATGGCGTACAATTAGTTTTCATTAAATACAATTCATTTTTTGTTGTATGAGAAGAAACCGTTGTATGCAGATTTTGATACAACGACATAACGAATGATTTTATGTTCCTTCTGGCGCGATTTTCATGTCATAAGAAATTTTCAATTATCAACCTTGTACAATGACAATGAGAGGTGTGACGCCATCTCTTGGTATCGTCATATCCTATTCAATGCGTAAGCATTATATCTCTTCTGGATCATAGAGGGCCTACATCGTTGTTTGACATTTCAAATCAGTAAAATTTTCATCGTTTCTCGTTTCCTTCTTATTTAAATGAAATACTGATCAATTAAATTGTTCTTCCTTCTATTTGTTCAAAAAATAATCTTTCCAAATACAACTCGTTCTTCAAATTTAATAAAATAAATTTTCATTTTCGAAACACTCAAACTTTTTTATTTTGAGGCAAAAGCATTTAAACAAACCGAATTAGATAAAATCACTCGTCCTACGGACTCGTGATTTTATCAATCGGTTTGTTTTCATGCTTTTGCCAAATAAAAAAGTTTTTGTGAAAAATGAAAATTTGTGGTATTACCTTTGATTATTTTTCCACTTGTCGAAATGTGACGTTTCTGTCATTTCGACCAATAGTAGCGGGTTATTCTAGCCAATCATCCGGTTTTATACTGATAAAACTGCATGTTCCTTAATAAAGCGTTGTTTACTTTTTAGAATATGAGGTTTACCGCGTCGATTCTATCGAACTGGATTATACACAAGATTAAAATATAAATTATCATCAATGAAAAGTTACCTAATTATTAACAGTCATTCACTTCTCACTTTGTCAGCATAATAATAACATAAACGACACATTTCAATAAACACTCAAATTTCACACACGTGAATAACAGTCATTCACTTCTGACTTTGTCAGCATAATAATAACATAAACGACACATTTCAATAATTACTCAAATTTCACACACGTAAATAGCTCATGAACATAACCAAGTTTATGGCAGATATTGCAAATTGCAAACGTCGTGCTCAAAATTGTAGCCGCTTCTAGACCGATTCAAATACTCAAGGTTTCCTGAACACAAATAAAGATGGCATACGACTGATTTTTGTTACATTCAATTTGTTTTTTGTGGTTTGAGACGATACTGTTGTATAAAGATCTTAATACAACGAAATATCGAATAATTTCATGTTCCTTCTTCTAATATCGATCTTGAGTTATTTAACCTTATCGAAATAATATTTAACTACTTCTGAGAATCTCAGCCTTTCGTTCGCTAAAAATTGCGTGAAAGAATATTGTGCTTCTTAGAAAACACAGAATTCACTTGGATGGAAAAATTTATCAAATCTCATATCTGAAAATGTGAGGGAATAGTTGGACTGGGTGGTTGAATTACAAATGTTTTTCAGTAGTAAATCTTGACGCCGCCATATTCATCTCGGCTTTTGAATTAATTCGAGCTGATGGGACCTCTTTCCCTGAATTTCAAATAACACATATTACGATGCCATTTGGGGAGTAAGAGAGGTCGCTTGTAGGGTGTGGGAGAGATGAATATATACATAATATATTCTTCTGCAAAATCGAAGTGACTGGTCCGAGGGTTCCAGAATTTCTACTAGTTTCATCTTATTTTCGGCAATCAGAGAAAAAAATTTCAGTGGATAAGTCGGATCTGAAATGAAAATTGTTTCAAATTTTATTGTAACTTGCAAACCTGCTACGTTTTCAATCAGTTTAATCAGAGTTGAGGCTTTGTCTTGCACTCGCGAAATATCCATGTGAAAATAATATTCCTCATTGAAAAATCCCACTTCCAGAACCAGAAATTATATATTATTCAGTTGCAGCACACCGCTTCTCCTTTTTGGTAACGAAGGCTGCAACGATATTGTTTCACAAAGTGCCAACCGCAGTGTTAGCTACTCACCAGCAATCTAACGCTATTTCAGGTGAACTTTAAAGAGGTGAACATGTGCTGACTATAAAATGGCATTGTGGAGATTGTAGAATACTGTTCCTCTGGGTGAACGTGAACGACTCGAGTAGATAGAGGGCGATATTTTATCAATACGGGTTTCACTTCGCCTCTAAAAAAAGTAAACATTATTAAGTTTTTACTCTGGGTTCGAAAATTAGTGGCAATTGGTACGGCAAAATCATTTTATTTTGATTCGTCGCAATGAACAACAAAACACCAAACAGCTGATTCACAACTCAATAAATCACTCAAATAACTATTACTGTTTTGCTCATTCATTCACACGATCGCTGTCTGAAATCAACCAACTTAGAACTGCATCCCATCCGCTATATGTAAGTCCATGGTTCTGGAATTGTCAATATTCGAACGGGCATTACCGTTTCTCAATTTTCGTGTTAGTTATCTCCGTGTCTCGATAAGTCGCGATGACAGTCGATGGGCGTGTTCTTCTCCGAAACACCACCATAGGCGTGAAGGAAGTCATATGCGTGGAGAATGAGTAGATTTGTTCTTGATCGTAGAATTCGTAACAATATTATATTGTATTATATTATATTATATTATATTATATTATATTATATTATATTATATTATATTATATTATATTATATTATATTATATTATATTATATTATATTATATTATATTATATTATATTATATTATATTATATTATATTATATTATATTATATTATATTATATTATATTATATTATATTATATTATATTATATTATATTATATTATATTATATTATATTATATTATATTATATTATATTATATTATATTATATTATATTATTGTTCGTTCTAAAAATTGTTCTAAAATTGTTCGTTTTCGTTAACCAGCTGACGAACGTCAACCCTCAGAAGTCGAAACTTGTGCGAGCAATGGATCAACGAGGCCTTACCTTTTAACGTGCGATTACCCAGCACGGTGGCCCGGCGAGGATTCGAACCCCGGCCTTCCGCTTGATAGGCAGATATGCTAACCACTACACTACCGAGACCATATTATATTATTATATTATATTATATTATATTATATTATATTATATTATATTATATTATATTATATTATATTATATTATATTATATTATATTATATTATATTATATTATATTATATTATATTATATTATATTATATTATATTATATTATATTATATTATATTATATTATATTATATTATATTATATCATATTATATTATATTATATTATATAAGTGCTAGAAATTACGATCATTAATACTCTCTCAGCACACCAAGTCCATATCGGACCAAGCAAAAACTTTGCAGGTAGTTTTTGCACTACCTCAGGTTGTGAAGTCTATAAATAGCTAACGCCAGTCTTCAGATTCAGTGTCAATTTGTTTATCCAGATGCTAACCTTGTTAGAAAAACTCTCGTCGAGTGCAAATAATATCAGTTTGGTGTTAGGGTAATTATTAATCTCTAAAAAACGTTTCAACTCTCAAACCAAAAGATTCAATCTCAGCTTATTTTTGATTATGCTTTGCTTAAGAACCCACCCACTTCCTAGAATACTGTAGAGACCACCTTCTTGATTTTTGAAAACATTGCTCTTCTGCAAATCATCAGTTCAAAAACTCAAAGCTCATGCTATTGGTCTTCCCCCCCTCCTTAGTTAGTTCACTCAATGTTGTTTGAGTGTTGAGGGTTAATTTCTCCTGGTGAACTCGAAGATAAAAAAATATTCACTTGTATAGTATTGTTTCCATTCTGAAAAAGATAAAATTGTTCTCATATCGATGATTCCTTGATGAGACGTGCAAGCAAAGCCGCTTGGTTGTGCCCGATGTTCGGTTTAACATGCCAAGGTGATTCAATATAGCTGACTCGATTTGGTGAACGCATGGCATGAATTTAGAAAATTATCGATTACACTTACCGACTCAGTAGTATTGCAGGTTTTTTCGGTTTGTTCACAGTTCAAATAACAAGTGTACTACCGACAAATCAGCAACGACAATGAGGAATGAGAAAACTTTTCAGGCGCACTCATGAAAGTGCTCAAGAAGTGTAATATGAAAACGAATGAAAAACTCCTGTAGTTTCACTTATCCATTTAATGTTTCAATCTTTCTTTTGATTGATTTTTTTCCTTAATTGTGTCATCAACACTGGATCCCATCTACCTTTCCATCATTCCTAAAACTTCTAGCTACTTCACTGACTCACATTATTAATCTCCCATGCCCCTGTATACTCCGCAAATGCATTACGAACATGAAAAGCATGAAAATTTGAATTCCTCCGGAGAGAGAATGAGCATGAATGGCTTTTCACAGCCTGACCTGACCGGTCCTGCATCGCTCTTCTAACGACATAACCACCGGTTAGGGAACCGTGCAGACTCTGGAGCCTTAATATTTATATAATCCCCCTTCGCCATCGCAGAACATGCACTACGTATGTCACGTTCTGCAAAGTTTCCCGTGTACGAAATTGTTATGCATCATACGGGATGAAGAGGAAGTCTTTTTTTCCTTTTGAGAATGTCTGGCGAAGGGGGGTGAATCATCAAATTAACAGGATCCATTTTGAATCGAAGATTAGTCTTTTATTACTGTTACAGCAGATTGAAACATAGATATCAGTCAGAAAGCAACTCTTTCTCCCGAAAATAACCACGAAGGGCATTTGATTAAATCTGAAGCAGAAATATTAATTTTTCTGGAATAATTATTCATTCAAACGTGTAGTGTTTACAAACTGCATTCTTTGATTTTCATATTTTCACAAGGGAGCTCCTGCCTCATGCAGATATAATACTGAATGCTCTCCTCCATAATTATGTATCGGTGATCATTTTTTAAAACTCTGCCAGTTCCACATTCACCAAATCAACTTCTTTTCCACGTTGGATTCTAGTGGCACCAGGAGGTGATAGGTCTGAAACATAAAGCGATGTGGAAACTATAGTCGTCTATTGAACGCTTCCAGTAATTCGTGCTGGAAATCACATTTTAGAAGCTAAGAGATCGTTGAGCTAGCACACAAGGTTCGACTTTCAAAGGTTGCCGCAGAGAAATTCATTTTGAAAACAAATTCGTTTATACCGTATAAATATACCTGCAATCAGGTATTTTATTAGATGCAACCCTATCGGCAATCACAAAGAGATATCCTCCAAATATATAACCCTATAACAAAGAATTCGCAGAGTAGAAAATCCATAAGTGATGATAACTGCCCTGAAGCCCATCTCAGCTTGTTCAGATGTATTCGAAAGGGGGAAGAAAAATAATTTAAAATCACCATAATATCGACATACTTCCAAGAGAAGCTCTTTCGATCCCACAGAAGCAAAAGAAAAATAGTTGTTTTTTGCAATTTTCCGATATATACAAAATATCCTAGTTGAGGTTAGACTTGTTGTTTGATTATTTTTAGATTTTAGACGCGTAGCGATTCTAGACCAGAAGTTTCACCATTACTATCTGTATATTGAAGTTATTCCCTCGATAAGATGAGTCCGATTCCTCATATATATTTCGAAATTGTACCAAGGGTTATATCTCAAGTGCTTCAAATTGTCGTTTATTAAACGCTTCCAGTAATTCGTGCTAGGAATCACATTTTAGAGGCTAAGAGATCGTTGAGGTAGTACACAAGTTTCGACTTTCAAAGGTTGCCATAGCTTGTTAACGAAAGAATTCATTTTGAAAACAAATTCGTTCAACAATGTGAATATACCTGCAATCAGGTATTTTATCAGATGCAACACTATCGGCAATCACAAAGACCTATCCACCGAATATATAATTCTATAACAAAGAACTCGCACAGCAGTTGAATCCATAAAAGATGATAACTGCCCAGAAGTCCATCTCAGCTTGTCAAGGTGTATTTGAAATGACAAGGAAAATAATGCAAAATCACCTTCATATCGACATACTTCGAGGAGAAGCTTTTCGGGTCCCACAGAAGCGAAAGAAAAAATATGTTTTTTGCAATTTCACATATTCAAAATATCCCAGTTGAATTTAGAATTTTTGTTATTAAGTTATTCCCTCGATAAGATAATTCCGATTCCTCATATGTGATTTCGAAATTGTACCAAGGGTTATATCTCAAGTGCATCAAATTGATATAAGGTATAGATAGAGATCTGTCACACTTACAATTCTCATTTTTTTGCAGAAAATGAGTGTATAATAAGTGCGTGGCATTTATCTTGAATTTTTTCAGGCTGAAGTCTAGAATAAAGATAGATATTTCATAGATAACTAGAGTGAAAATACACAAATCGATCTATTCCAAAGAACACTGAATGGAACTGGTCGATATTTGATGAAAATCCCTATCAAAAAATACCAAAAAGTTCCCTTCAAAATTCTCATCATAATGAGTTTCACGAAACTGCGAAATGTTTTGCTTTATATTGTCTGGTTAAACCGTTCAAGTGCATATAATCGGGGGCTATATCCCGAGTACACCAAGTTTGATCGGTTGAAATGTGTGCTGCACTTCCATGATTTTGGAAATTTCACTTAGCAAATGACTAGGGTGTATGACAGTTTATCTTGAATTATCATACACGAAAGCGTTTGCTTGAAAGCAAAATTTTCAAAATCATGGAAATGCATGCGTTTTGGTCGATTGAGCTTGGTGTAGGAGGGATATATTATGTTGAGATTATTTCCAGAAAACATGTAAACTCAGGAAACATCAAAATCGATAACAAGAATAATATAGTACCCGAGATAGTACCTGAAAAGTGAGCCAAACGCCCGGTTTATTTTGATCAGTTTAATCGGTTAAAAGACTAGTGCATTTAATCATTGTAAAACTCTGAAAAAGCAGTCTGGTCTTCAATTTTCTCATCGCTTCTTCGCATTGGGGAAAAAATCGTTGTGAAACTCTGTACAAGCTGCTCAATCTTCAACTTTTTCACAGTTCATCCGCATTGAGGAAAAGTAATCACAATAAAACGCGATGGGATTCACAATCGGTACACAGGAAAAACTGTCTGTATGATCAACCGCGAAAGTTTCAGGTTTACTAAATTATATTCAACTCATTCCTCGAATATTTATGGACAACTCCAACTATTTCGCTTTGTTCGTGAAATGTTCTGCGGCAAGTTGTGAATCATTTAGGCGATACTCCCTACTTGTATTTATTCATTTTATAAATGTACTCTCGACCGCACGTTTAATGACGCAGATATTAAAATAATAAACGAGAATAAATTATCCCGTATATTTCATTTTATATCTGTCAGATTCACTGGGTCGGCGGTGAAATTTGTCGCGGCATTGTTGGTTTTTCTGTCATTCATAACGGGTACGGTAACAAAAAAATTTAATATCACCGTTGGATGTGTTTCGTATTACTATATAACGAGCCAGAGATTTTGATGGTCTCGACGAATATGCTGATGTATTTGTTTGGATAAAGAATTAGTCTTTCTCATCAATCGAAACTGGGGTGACATAAAAATTTCCATTTGGTACTCCCAAAAATCGTAATCGATTGCATGCTGTAGGTGTCCTTGAACGATTCATCTTCAACTACGTTAGACATTGTCAAAGGCGTAATTACTTTATTTAGTCAAGTTTGAATTGTAACAACTGATTTTTTTGGACTCACATTCTTATATCTACTCTTCACACCAATTTAACTAATTGAGATTATACGGTCCCCGTGGCGTTGATAGAGCGTTAGCCCTCTGAGACGTTCCACTTGGAAGTCGTGGGTTCGACTCTCACTAAAACCGCTTTTTTTGGCATTTTTATAATTTGACAATAATAATTTAATTCGTATCGTTCAATATTGAATCTAATGAAGTTTATATCCTTTGAGTTTTTCATAAATATCGAAAGAATACTCTAATATCGAAAATTGATTATCATTATGATACTTGAAAGAGAATTCTGAAATATTTACCCATTCGAAGAAAAAATCAAGTGTACAGGTCGAATGGATATGGGCCATATCGCCCTCGAACGTTTGAGCACTCCCTTCCGACATCGTGCTCAAATTTCGCCCTAGTGCAATATGGCAATATGGCCACCATGTCCACTATTGGTGTACAAACTACTATTTCTCACGAATAACACTACCCGTTCTATAGAATTCATATCTGCCAGACAAATTATAAGAGAGCCGAAATCATAATATATATATATATATATACAGGGTGTATCTAAATAACACCGAAAAAATTAAAGGGGTGATTCTGTGATGAAAATAAATGTGAGTGTTCGGTATAAAATTTTTTGAAAAAACCCTCCCCGGAAAAGTTACACCCCTTCGAAAATTAAAAAAAAAATTGGTTTTTCTTTTTCATTTTCCCTGTATATCAAGCTAAAGACACGAAACTTGGTAAACATTATCTGTCAATAAGAGTACACTTTTTGAAATTTTTTCAACCCTGAAGTATGCTTAGAAGGGGTTGATTATTTCAACCCCTAAGATATTTTTTCTTACAACTTTTTTTTAGATGAAAATTTTTTCTTTAAAAAAGTATGACTGAAAAGCTCAATTCATTGACTAACTTTTTTAACTCTACAAGTTTTTTCTAAAACTTGAGCATTCACGAGAAAAAAATAAATAAGCTCATGTAAAATAGCATTTTATTGAACAACAGCCAACGCAATTCTATGAGGAAAAGGGTAGATGCTTGTATTGAAGCTGAAGGCGGTCATTTTCAACATTTATTATAATTGTATTGTCGATATTCGACAGGTTTTTGTTCACTTTTGTTTTTAGTTATAGAAGTCTCATAATCATAATCATAATTTGGTTGGCTGTTGTTCAATAAAATACTATTTTACATGAGCTTATTTTTTTTTTCTCGTGAATGCTGAAGTTTTAGAAAAAACTTGTGAAGTTAAAAAAGTTAGTCAATGAATTGAGCTTTTCAGTCATACTTTTTTAAAGAAAAAATTTTCATCTAAAAAAAAGTTGTAAGAAAAAATATCTTAGGGGTTGAAATAATCAACCCCTTCTAAGCATACTTCAGGGTTGAAAAAATTTCAAAAAGTGTACTCTTATTGACAGATAATGTTTACCAAGTTTCGTGTCTTTAGCTTGATATACAGGGAAAATGAAAAAGAAAAACCAATTTTTTTTTAATTTTCGAAGGGGTGTAACTTTTCCGGGGAGGGTTTTTTCAAAAAATTTTATACCAAACACTCACATTTATTTTCATCACAGAATCACCCCTTTAATTTTTTCGGTGTTATTCAGATACACCCTGTATATGTGTGTGTGTGTGTGGTTCGGATAGGTTTCCGCGGTCAGTTGTATATTGTTGTTGAGTTCGGGTTGAACCGCGTCTGGAGTTTTGTTCACGACGTTCCGGCTCCGATTTTGGAGCCATTTTCAAGAGGTAAATATGACTTCACGCTGAGGTCTTAATCTGCCTACTCCTCAGATATATATATATATATATATATATATATATATATATATATATATATATATAGTGGAATCCAAACAGCTGCCTAGTATTTAGGTGATGATCTCGTACATCAAACATATTGTCACCATGTAATTAGGAATGACCTAAATCTGAAACCAACATGTGTAATTGTTTTCAGTTCATGTCTTCTTGAATAGATGAAAAAGTGCATGTATTCTGAAGTACCGTATTCATGTTTTGTTAATGTTTTTCTTTACAGTTCTTATGTTTATAGTTTTTTTATGACCATTCTGTACAGATAATAGCCTCTACTCATAACCAGAACTTGCACTCTGTCAAATTAAAGTCATGAACACGTGGCTTCGATTTAACTGTCAATTTTTTACGTGTTCCGACAAGCGTATTTCAATACTCCTTTTTGTGATTCCAATAAAGGTAGAGCCACAACTAGAAGGTTTTGTGTAGTTAGTGGGTATGTGGAGTCGACACGGCTCCCTGACAATTTTCAATTATGGATCCTGGAGATTTTTTATATCCTCTGCTTTTGATAAAAGCAGGGTAGTTGATTTTCATTGGTAAAAATAGGCATGTTGATGTGGTGAGCTGCTTGTTATCGCTTAGAGTTCCGTCTGCCTAGTGAAAAAGGTCTGAAAACCATTTTTGGCAATGGATCTCACTTGATTTCGTTTGATTTCAAGGTCAACAGTGAAATGAACGATCTCAGTGAATATCGGCATTTTCCGTGTTACTCGTGTTTCCAGAACTCCACCAAATTTTAAATCCCCTGATTTACCGGGTGGAAAAGTTTTTGATGTAATGGAGGATTTTTCAACTCAATGTTTTTCCGGAAATGACATCAAAGTTTGATTTCCAAATGAAACACCGTATATGTTATTGCAACTCTGGAATCATCACAATTTTCTCAATGAAATAGTACCCCTTACTTTACATCTGAATAATCAATTGGAACACATGGTTCTGTCAGGTTGCCTGCAAGATCATCCAATCAACCCCTTCAGACTTCTTCAAGGTCCTCGCGGGTTGTCAGGGAAGTTATAATAAACATAGGATACAACATTTGACGTTTCGATTCAATGTAATTGTTGGTGAGTTACTGAATATATTGTTGGAGATTGCATTGCAGTAAGCAACAGGACTAAAATGAAAATGACACAAATTCATAACAGAAACGAGAAAGTGGATATGCAGCTTATTCATAGGAAATGTCAGAAAATTACAGTTACTGATCTCCTGTTGTATTCGAAACGATATCCCGCACGATATCCCGCTGAAAATTACTTCAAGCGTGAGTGATATTGGCTAGGGCTTCCTCTATCTATATTATTAACTCTATCAAAACCTGTTCCAAAGAAAAATATTCATGAGAAATAGCAATGCAAAAATGCAATCAAATCCAAACAAAAATGTCGAAGAATAAAATTGAATGTTCGATTGAGAGTAATAATGTGACAAAAAATGGGATATTCAATATACAAGAGCATAGTGAAAATTAAATGAATGAATATGAATTGACATGAACAAAGTTGAAACAAGTTTCAATTTGAGTGTACCCACGACATTTCGGTCGCCAGTATCCGCAATCGTCTTCGGGTGATGGCTGACAACATTTCAAGGTATGATCGATCGTAAAGACCCGAATGCCCAATTGTAGATAAATGGAGTACTAACAATGAAGAGCACCGGTGCTACTAATAAGGTGCGCTTCCCAGTTTCAGCGGGAAATGGACGTATTGGCGATATATCCTCCTTCGTCGAGCCGAAGTTTCTCCATCCTTTGGATAAGTGGTTTTCACACATTACAGTTTCCTATAATGGAGTGATTGAATGCATCGTGGTTGAGAATGTAGGTAGCTTCCTTGGATTTTTCTTTGAACCAGTGCTCTGTGTATGACCTCGTCCTCGGACCATTAATTGCTGTGATGGTTTGTCCAAACATGCCCTGTTATTTCCGATTCCATTTTTTTTCTAGTGTGTTTTCCTTGAATTCGCACATTCTCACCTCCAATGGTCTTCTGATTCTTCCTATGTAGGATTTGTCGCACTCGCATGGCATCTGGTAAGCACAGTTGTTGGTGTTGCTGTTTTAATTTGGTGATAGAGTTTTTTGTGGGCTGGCTGCATGTTGTATTACCTGATCGAAAACAGAGTTCGAAGTTGTATTCCCCTCCTATCCTGTTGATCTGAAAGTCCTTTCACGTAGAGGATGGAAAGAACTTGTTGTTCCGTTGTCTCCTTGGCATTCTTTTGGTTGGTCTGACCCAATGTATGATTTACTAACTTCTTCGAGTAGCCGTTCATCTGGATGTCTTTCCTTATGTTGTTCAGTTCATTGTCGAGACTTTCTTTGGTATTGCAAAGATTGACTGCGCTATGAACCAGACACCTGACGATTTCCTGCTTTGTAGATTGGTGGAGGTTGGTTCGCTCGTTCAGGTATTGTCCAGTTTGCGTTGGTTTTCCATATACTTCTAGTCCTCTCCACCCCGATAAACGGCAGTTTGCTCTGAATTTCCATTGTGAATTTGATGGCGGGCCTCACGTTGTTCAGGTATTCTAGCAAGTCGCCCAATTCTGCATCTTCGTGTTTCCATACTACGAATCTGTCGTCGACGTATCTCATCCAAACGCAGAGTTTTTTCTTAGCCTGTTTAATACCAAATGCTTCGAACCATGTAGATGTTGGCTATAACTAGTGACAGCGTCTAGTCCTTCATTTTGGAAACAATATTTCAACTGGAAGTACCCATTCGGAACGCAGCATTTCTGTGACTCCATGATGCCTCCTACTGGTAATGTTGTTTTACTTTGGTCCTCTATCATCTTCCGACGACGTATCTCTTAGATCGATTATCAGCTTCAGAAATTCTGCGAACCACAAACTTGCGAAATGCAATCTCTGATTGATATTTAGAGTAGACCCTGATGTATTTAAGGAGCTTTTAACACAGAATAATTTAGTGTTTGAAAACATTCGCTTGATAAAGATACAGTGTATCGAAACATCTCGCGAAGACAATAAATTTTGTGGAAATTTGATCGTGTCTACCTTATAGCGTAATAACTATGGATTTACATCAAGTAAAGGCCACCTCAATCCAAAAGATACAAGAAACACAAAACTCATGTTCAGAGTCATCATCAACGATCATCGAACAAATAGCATCAATAATATCGAAATTCTATGTATTACCTCAATGCAACAGTCAGAGGAAAACAACACAAAATTAGATGTTAGATATTCATCCAGCAGAAGCAGTCCTCCGAAGATTCCAACAGAGTTATTACTACAAGTGTAACTGGAATGAATGGAAATAAAGGAACAAATGAGACAGAAGCTTTAAATGATAATGACAGTGAATTTCACTAATCTAAATCGGTAATAATTACTTCTCCATTTTGGAAGAATGAAGCGGAATTGTGGTTCAACGCTGTTGAATCCCTTTTTATGATCAATGGAATCATTTCAAATGACATCAAATTGGAAAAAGTACTTTTTTTATTAGATTGCACCGTGGCGAAAGAAAATTCAAATTTGTTCTGGATGGAAAATATTCCTAATTCATATGGAATTCTGAAGAACCAACTCATACAAAATTTCAACATTTCCGACGAAGAAAAAATACAAATGTATTGTTTGGAGAATGTCACCTAGGAGATAAGAAACCCAGCATATTATATCGAGAAATGACTGAATAAGCTTCCGGACAAATGACAAAGAATTTCATCGTTTCAGCATGGCTCAAAAAGTTACCTGCCTCCGTAGAAAAGTAATTGAGAGCCTTCCATGAGAAACTTTCAGATGAGGAATTGATTACCACGGCAGATGGAAGGGTGAAAACTTCCATGAATACAGAAACGTGTGTAATAAGATCTACATCGAAATCGACTTCATTAGAAGAGAAAATTGATCAGCTATTAGCAAAATTTGATCAAAAGCAGCGGGATTCTTATCTCTCGACTCGATATGTATCGACCGGTTGTCACTATTCGACAGTCTTCTCGCCATAGAGAGTGGAATGATTCTCATCACATGTCGAATAACTAGTCGAGAGGTTACGTATGTCTTAGCAGACGACATCTTCCTAATTCCAATAATGATATATTTGTTATGCCACTCATGTCATTCTAACGTATCATTTGAGTTTGTTTCAGTCGAGCCCTGAATGAAAAATATTAATATATTAACGAAAATAATAAAATAGATATTGCGTATGTTACCAATTGTCAATGAAATTAGACGTCGATATAAAATTTTACTATTTGGAAATCGTCGACGAATTTGGCGAGAATTCAGTGTCGTTGAAATTCCAGAGGCCCGTTTTCAGGAACTATTCAGAATAAACAGAACCTAGGTATAGAATCCGAGATGTCAGTCTAGAACAAAAAGTTCTGGTAGCTTCACGCTTTTATGCGACTGATTGCTATTAAAGGGCAGTTGGTGAAGATTTCAACCTGGGAGTAAGCCAGACAGGTGTACATCGGTAGGGCTGTCTTTTCGTCTGTAGTTATTCTGAACTCAAAAAATAATGTTATAAATATATACATGAAATTACTAATGCAATCTAAGAACATATCTGCCCCAATAAAATAAGATTTTCAAGAACAAGAAGGAAGAAAAATGAACTCAAGGAAGCTTTCATGGAAAGATTTCATTTTCCGTTTTTTATTTGCATGTGTTCTTCTTTCAATCGAAATGAAGACATTTTTCAAAACTACCACAAATACCTAGTCAAAACCTCACAAAATTGACTTCTCGATAGCTCATTAGATGACGAGTAAGAATGACATTTGTAGTCGATACTCACTTCTCGATATGAAAGATGAAAATCGCAAATTTGATTTTGTCGATACGACAGCTGTCGAGTGGAGAGATGAGAATCCCGCTGCTGCAGCGGGATTCTTATCTCTCGACTCGATATCTATCGACTGGTTGTCACTTTTCGACAGTCTTCTCGACATAGAGAGTGGAATGATTCTCATCACATGTCGAATAACTAGTCGAGAGTTACGTATGTCTTAGCAGACGACATCTTCCTAATTCCAATAATGAAATATTTGTTATGCCAATCTTGCCATTTTAACGTATCATTTGAGTTTGTTTCAGTTGAGCCCTGAATGAAAAATATTAATAAATTAACGAAAATAATAAAAAAGATGTTGCCAGCGAATTGTCAGCGAAATTACACGACATGAAATTTTACTATTTGGAAATCGTCGACGACGAATTTGGCGAGAATTCAGTGTCGTTGAAATTCCAGAGGTCCGTTTTCAGGAACTATTCAGAATAAACATGGATTTGTTTGCAGTTTTGCGCAAGCTTTTGGCGCGGTATATTCCAGAACCTAGGTATAGAATCCGAGATGTCAGTCTAGAACAAAAAATTCTGGTAGCTTTGCGCTTTTATGAGACTGGTTGCTATTAAAGGGCAGTTGGTGAAGATTTTAACCTGGGAGTAAGCCAGACAAGTGTACATCAGTAGGGTTGTCTTTTCGTCTATACTTATTCTTAACTCAAAAAATAATCTTTGTGTTTTAGATATAGGTATACATGAAATTACTAATGCAATCGAAGAGCATATCTGCCCAAATAAAATAAGATTTCCACGAACAAGAAGGAAAAAAATCAACTCAAGGAAGCTTTCACGGAAATATTTCATTTTCCGTTTTTCATTTGCATGTGTTCTTCTTTTGGTCGGAATGACGACATTTTTCAAAAACTACCACAAATACCTAGTCAAAACCTCACAAAATTGACTTCTCGACACCTCATTAGATGACGAGTAAAAATGACATTTGTAGTCGACACTCACTTCTCGATATGGAACATGAAAATCGCAAATTTCATTTTGTCGATACGACAGCTGTCGAGTCGAGAGATGAGAATCCCGCTGCTGTTTTCAAAGATCTCGATCCAGAGTAAGGAACTGGTCAAAATCAAGACATAATTCTAGAAATTATTCCAACTCCAGTCAACAGAAAAGTATATGTTTTTATCACCGTAAATTCAATGAAAAGGCAAATAGATGTGTTTCACCATGCAGTTTCCAAGACATTCATATATCGGAAAACGAGCAGGCCAGTCATTAATGACGACTTATGAAATTTGCCCAAGAAATAGTCATCTTTTTATCTAGGATCCTGCAACCAAGATTCATTTCCTCATTGACAGTGGATCTGATGTTTCAATTGTTCCAAAAATGTAGGAACATTCATCATGTGTTCAACCATCTGACAAACCACTTTATGCAGCCAATGGAACAAAAATAGATACTTTTGGAGAACCAATATTGAATGTTTCGTTGGGATCGAGAAGAAACTTCAGCTGGCCTTTTGTAAAAGCCAGAATTGACGAAGCAATCATCGGAGCGGATTTTCTCAAGAAGTTTGGACTGTTGGTTGATATACAAAATCGCAGACTGAAAGACAGTAATACTAATTTGTGAAAAACATGTGAATTGTATAAAACGAAAAAACTTTTATTCGTTGAAACAATAAATGAAAATATTCCCTATCATAGTCATTTATCAGAATTCCTTAACCTGACTCGAAATACTGAGAATGGAACATCCAAAAATAGTAATATTTGTCATCAAATAATCATTGAATGCCAACCAATTTACTTTAGACTTCGCAGATTGAATAGGGAAAAATTGAAGCTGCTAAGAAAGAATATTTTCCGATGATAGATACACTAAAATGTTACTCCTCTGAGAGCTAGTCAGTAGATTTACCAACAATATTGTTTATCGTGAGAATTGTGGTATATGGTACAACGCTAATAATTTCTGAGGAACTGGTTTCTCCAAATAATAAGGTAAATACCAATCATGGAGAATTCCTTATGAAATTGAAAAACATGATGGGAGAAATTAAAACGACAGCAGGTTCCGATAATAGTAAGAGGAAAATCTTCATCCATAAAAAACTACCAACTGCTTATCATGTGTTTGTGAGAGTAGATTCTATAAAGTAACCTCTGCAAACCCTATTCTGGTCCATATAAGGTCCTCGAATACAACTGGAAGTGAACAATAAATAAATGGTAATTTTTACGGGTGGTAGTAGAAAATAGTTATTTATGATATAAGTGCTAGAAGTGATATTTTATTTTGTGAGAAGGGAAGTTTGGGACACGACGCCGAAGGCGGAGTATTCCATCCCTTCAAACAAAATAAAATCACTTTCAGCAGGTATATCATACACTATCATACACTATTTTTTCTACAAGTCCAAATTAACGCATACCTATTTTACATTAAGTAATTGATAAAATAATAGCCTCGAGATTATCCGCTTTCAATCCAATTTCATCTAATCTATGCATGAAACAACTTACCAAGGTAATCAAAAACAGAATTTGTTGATTTGTCTTTGTTGACAACTAACGTCAATAAATCACGAATTATTCTTTCTCGTTTCTTCGTTCCTCGATGGAAAGTGATCTAGAAAATGAATTTTTACCGCCGGAAATTGAAGAAGCTGCTAATAAAGCTGCATTTGAATTATTGCCTGGTAAGTCAATGCGACAGTACGAGTTTTCATACAATCAGTGGCAAGGAGGCCAGTGAAAAAGTGCTTCTTGCATAGTTTGAGGAAAAGTCCAAAATAAGGAAATCGTCAACGCTTTGGTCGAATTACTCTATGTTGAAGTCGATGATGAACATAAATAATCATGACAGGGTGAAGGATATCGACCGAAAAAGTGAAATAAATCACTTTTAGCACTTGCTAAAAATGATTTACTTCTAACACCAGTGTCATAAAATAGCATTTTAGACACTGACAGCATGCGTCAAAAATTATACTTTCACTGACGTTTGTAGAAAAAATAAATTTGCCGTAACTATCCCAATATCCATGTTTATTTCGAATCACCGCTGGAATGTAATCCAGTTAGTATTATCGCATTCATTCAATCCCCACTCTCTCCTAAGTCATTCCGGTCATCTGGTCAATTGCTCTCTCAATTTTCGAAGGTCTCCCCCGGTAATAAATAATCCTCAATAAATATCCAACGAGGGGATTGCGATTCTAATCGCAGTTTTTGCTACCCGGAGCTTTCAATATCTGTCAGGGCTGAATTACGGCGGAAGGAAAAATTTTACAAATTGGAATTTGACTCGAAACTCGTCAGTAAATTTGTTGGTGGTGTACAAATAGGGTTCGATTTGATTTTTCCACCTTCTCCACGATATATTACAATCCTCCTGAAACAGTTTTCATTCGAAATATTGAAGTTGATCGAGTGGGTATTATCAGTATCCAAAAATTATTGATTATTGAACTTTAATATGATGATTATATTACATATCATCTCAGAATATTGATAATTTTAAAATGAGGCTAGAGGAATTAGTTTCCGGCTTTTTTCTTTCCCGAATCAAAAAAAAATAGAATTCTATGGAAGAAATGAAATGAAAAATACAAATACTTTCTGTTAGACGGTATAATATCCTTAAGTTCCGAAATAATGAATGAGGATTCCCTAAATCAGATAGGAAACGTTCGGATAGCTCTTCATTCATATATTTTCTCTCTTGAATGTGTATGAAGTGAAAATGAGCAACTTGTTTTCTTCATAAATATTTATGTATATGAAGGAAACTTCAAAAAAAGGGGTCATATTGTTGTAGAGACTATGGAAACATATGCAATCCTACAGACGAACAATTCTCACACGAGAAAGAGACACTTCTTCGAATTTGTTATAAAAACACTTGTGTATATAACTGTACCAAGATTCCAGGACTGTTCCTCCTGAATCTCGCAATTTTTGCAGATTTCATGAGATGGCGATTAGTTCACGCTCATCGTTTAATCGTGGAGGGATGAGCAAAATGGCAAATTTCAGTACTCACGAAGCATTCGAGCATAAGTTTGTTCGAATGCGGTCATCGACGTGATAATGAGCCCCATAGGGCGAAACTGCAATCTTCGGATAGATTACACCATTGACGTCTGCTGGTAAATTTCAGCCTTTGGCGACCTTCTGCTGCACGGATATATATATATATATATATATATATATATATATATATATATATATATATATATATATATATATATATATATATATTATATATATATATATATACATACATATATATATTGAGTTCAATAATCAATATTATAAACAAATCTTTGGTACACCCACACACTGAAATTTCTAATGATATAAATTATGATATTCCTTTCATCAAGAGATATGTTAATGATAAAATTTTAGCACTTCCTGAAGATCAAATTAAAAACACTCTCGATTTTTTCAATTGTTATAATCCACATCATCAATTTACTTGCGAGGAAGAAATAAATGAATCTCTACCCTTTCTTGATATGAAAGTTATCAGATGTGTGAATAATGTTCTCAAGACAAGATGGTACAGAAAACCCATATGTAGTAATAGATTTATTAGCTTCTTTTCCCATCATCCGTCTAAAATGAAAACCAACCTCATTTTAGCATTAAAAGAAAGAGTAACAAAATTATCCCATCCTGACTTTGTGTTGAATGATCTAAAATACCTTAAAGATGAAAATTCATATCCACCAAAACTTTTGAATAAATATTTATTCAATATACGTGACTATAATTCAAGACAGCATCCGAATTCAAATATTTCCATCTCATCTGATATCATCATTTCCCCATTTAACAACTTGTCGTTACCGAATAATCATATTGAATCCTCACATTACTATTCTATACAATATATTCCCAATTTAACACCCAAAGTAATGAATATTTTTCGAGATATCAGAAATATCAAAATCTCTACAAAATGCCAAAAAACAATTTCTTCACTCTATTCAAGAATTAAAACTCCTCTCAGTTCCAAAGAAAAATCTCATGTTATTTATAGTATTTCGTGCACTTCTTGCAATTCATTTTATATAGGCGAAACAACTCGGAACCTCTCTGGAAGAATCACTTCACATAAAAGTGATTGCAGGCTAAACAAATCTTCTTGTGGACTAGCAGACAATGTTATTTCTAAAGATCACACAATGGATTATGAAAATACAAAAATTTTAACGGTTGAACAAAACAAAATTAGAAGGTTATTTCTCGAAATGGTACATATAAGTAAATGTCCGAACAACTTGAATAAAAAATCAGAGATTCAAAATTTGAGCAAAATTTACAATTATATTTTAACTTTGGATCAATGATTCGTATTTTGAAGACCTATTTCAGTTGATATTCTTTACAACTCAACACACTATACATGTCCAAATATTCATTCCATATTTTAACAAGTGGTCTGACGAATGTCAATTTTTCACTGACAATTTTACAACTTTTTGTTACAATGTTCTTCTTATGTATTTTATTTTGCCAGTTTATTTTATAATCTAACTCTGGTGAGTTCTACTATCATATATTGTATTACTTTTAAACCCATTTACTTTGTAGACTTTATTGAAAAAGGAAATAAATTTTCCGAAAGCTAGAATAATCAGAAAATAGTACTCATTTACTGAAGCCCTCCAATTGACTACAATACCCAAATATAGAAGAAACCTTTATCCTGATCGATATAGTCAAATCAAACACTACCTTTTCTATATATATATATATATATATATATATATATATATATATATATATAAAAGCATCATAATCTTCAAATAATAGTTTCAAAAAACTAAAAAAACACGCTTTTATGAAATGTCTAACTGAAAAAATAATAGTTGAAAACACAAAAAACACGCTTTTGTCAATAAATCAACTGAAA
Source organism: Zygogramma bicolorata (assembly GCA_032362365.1). Classification (NCBI taxonomy): domain Eukaryota; kingdom Metazoa; phylum Arthropoda; class Insecta; order Coleoptera; family Chrysomelidae; genus Zygogramma; species Zygogramma bicolorata. Next base: position 22,808 of record JAVJAQ010002250.1, read on the forward strand.
AGAAAAAAATTCAAAATTTGAATTGAGAATAGCGTAAATAAAAAATGTATTGCAATGCAATATTTTTTCTAAGTAATCTATTAACACCATGCACCTTTTTTACATTGCGATACATCATTTCATTCACACTATTCTTAATTCAAATTTAAAAAAAAATACTTTTCAGGTGATTTTGTCCCAAAAGCGTGTTTTTTAGTTTTTGAGTAATTTATAAGTTGGAAAATACAATAATATTATTGGAACCATTACACTATTTCAATGTTACTCTTTAAGTTATTTCAATATTAGGAAATGCAAAAAATAAATAAACCCAAATTAGAATTTAAGTTCGAAAATAACGAAAAAATATTTCATTCACAATCACTCGAAAATGTATTTATTTCTAACCTACTTCCTAGTTGGAAGTGAACAATTATTGTTGAAGCAACTGTTCCGAATCAGAACGGAAAATGGAATGCTGAGCGCTTTTATTAAAATTGAAGAAGTTGTGAAACATTTTAACCTCTACATGAATGGCATCGAGAATATTAACATTTGTGGGAGCACCATGAATTCGTTTATGTGCAATTCCTTTCGAAAACAAAAATTTCGTTGAAATTATAACCTTAAACGAATAAAAGTATCACTTCATACGAACGAATAAGAAAAACTTAAGAATAATGGTAAATATTTTGATATGAAATGAAAGCATACCCTATTTGATTCGTAAATGATACAACATTATCGGAAATTCCAGAATATAACATGATATTATTGATAACTGTTCAAGAGTTTTATCCCATCAAAACTAACTTTGAATGGTAAAAACAATAATTGTCTTAACAGGAAACTATTTTTCATATGATTCACGTTAATTATCGAGTGTAATTACACAAGTGCTTCAAAATTACCGATAATTTTCCATGAAAGCATGTTGTCTAAAAACTGCATGAGTTTATTATCATATTTTGTCGAAAGAGCCCGACTTTGAAGGAGGAGGGCTCTTTTAGCAAAATATGAAAATAACCGAATGCAGTTTTTTGTACTGACAACATGCTTGAATGGAAAATTATCAGGTTTATTTTGATGCACGAGTGTAATTCGGTAGAATATTTCCGGAGTCGAAACAACGACGTTTAAAATTCAGTATTAATGCCTGTCAATATGACAAATGTACATTTTAACAATCATTACTATAGATAAACGGATCGAGCGGGTATTTTTCGATACCTACCGGGTATTTACCAGCCCGAAAATGTCCCGCCGGGAATTTATCGCTGTAATTGATCGAAAATGTCCCGCTTCATATGGGATTTTTAACATACGATGGAAATATTTGCGAATACTTTATTTTCTGAGCATTTCATGTTTCCATGGTAATTCCTAACCTGTCGTCATGAGGTTCATTGAAAAGGTTTCTTTCGAATGTTTTTATCAATTTTCTAACAGACTCCTTTTGAAATTTGATAAATGCTTCTTATAAATCTCGCTTGAACCTTTTCACCATCTCGAAAATATACTGAGAAGTGAATCAATTGGACCGTAAGAACCGTTGATGAAAAAAAAATTGTAATCATCCCCTGTCGGTTGAGAGTTCGGAATTTAATTTCACGAATTCATTCACTAATACTTTCAGGGTGTGGGTTTTCCCTTTCGTTCGGCCCGCAAAGTAATTGGGAGTTTGAATGCTAGAAGCGAATTCGTGTAATTGCCATTATTTCCTGATAAAAAGGAGCTTCGAATAATTCTTTAACCATTTTGTACTTTTGGAAGTATTCAGATATACCGCAGGCTGTATAGTTGGTATAATATCATTAAAAGGGGTTGTTTATTACATGCCGCTAAGCTGACGTTAAATAAAAGCATAGTAGAATGTTCTTTGAGAGGTATTGGTTCTGAATATATACATTATTCATTCAGAAAAATGGCTATTATCATGAAACTTCTACATAAAAGAGTAACATGAAAACATCCTGAAACCCTCTCTGTTGACAAGTGTAAATCATTCATAGACTTCTCATTTATTCTTTCAAAATGACATTATAAAACAACTCTATGGCGTAACCGACGATAATTCATATAGAAATCACTTTTTCTCACTCATTTTGTCTACGAAGCACAGGAAACATGAACGAAATATATAGCATTCATCGGATATTTTCACGATAATTAAGACTAGTTTTCAAGAACACCCTAATAATCAGTCTTCTTTGTACTCTTAAGATGGTGCGATTGAAATCATGGATGATAATGGATTTGCTGTCGTTGTCTTGAATTTCATGAAAGTATATATATATATATATATATATATATATATATATATATATATATATATGCAAAATGAATTTTTCTGGGTTTTTATCCGTTAGGTATCTTTTGATTTGTTCGACGTTTCGAATTCCATTTTGAATTCATTCTCAAGAACTGTGAGACGATATTCGTCCATACCGTCCTGGTCAATCACTCCCCTTACGAAGTAGCCAAGCAAGAGCAAGCAAAGACTTCAATTGTCTGTTCTCCACAGAAACTGGTATTTATAATGACTCTCCTCAGTCATTATCCGACTTGGTCCGATATTAGGGCTCCATCCCGCCCATCCAGGTATTATGTAGATATTGATGTTTTCACGGAATCTTCCATATGCAAGATGAATTTTTCTGGGTTTTTATCCGTTAGGTATCTTTTGATTTGTTTGATGTTTCGAATTCCATTTTGAATTCATTTTCAAGAACTGTGAGACGAATATCTGTCCATACCGTCCTGGTTAATCACTCCCCTTACGAAGCAACCAAGCAAGAGCAAGCAAAGACTTCAATTGTCTGTTCTCCACAGAAACTGGTATTTATAATGACTCTCCTCAGTCATTATCCGACTTGGTCCGATATTAAGGCTGCATCCTGCCCATCCAGGTATTATGTAGATATTGATGTTTTCACGGATCTTCGATATGCAAGATGAATTTTTCTGGGTTTTTATCCGTTAGGTATCTTTTGATTTGTTCGACGTTTCGAATTCCATTTTGCATATCGAAGATCCGTGACAACATCAATTTCGACATAATACCTGGATGGGCAGGATGCAGCCTTAATATCGGACCAAGTCGGATAATGACTGAGGAGAGTCATTATAAATACCAGTTTCTGTGGAGAACAGACAATTGAAGTCTTTGCTTGCTCTTGCTTGGTTGCTTCGTAAGGGGAGTGATTGACCAGGACGGTATGGACAGATATTCGTCTCACAGTTCTTGAGAATGAATTCAAAATGGAATTCGAAACGTCGAACAAATCAAAAGATACCTAACGGATAAAAACCCAGAAAAATTCATCTTGCAAATGAAAGATCCGTGAAAACATCAATATCTACATATATAAATATATATATATATATATATATATATATATATATATATATATATTTTAGTTGTAGTATATTGGTAGTCTTTGCTGACTAGTCAGGATACAAGGGGAGAGATATTGGGTGAAGCAGCAAGCGAAAAGTGTACTCTTTTAACACTGTATTTCCAATATTTCGACAGTGACTACTATCATCTTCAGGGAAGTGTCTTAACGAGGATGGTTGCGATACAAAAGTTGGTGGTTAAACATTGAAATAGAGCAGGATGAACACATGTGATACATGGATAAACAAATATATAAACTATTGAAAAAGGAAACACGAAGTCATCTCCACAACATATTTAATTCCTAAAGGAACTATGTCCTAGTTAAGACATGTTTCGAACATATATATGTTCATCTTCAGTTAAGTACAAAAAGGTTAACTCTATTTCAGCCTTTTTGTACTTAACTGAAGATGAACATATATATGTTCGAAACATGTCTTAACTTAGGACATAGTTCCTTTAGGAATTAAATATGTTGTGGAGATGACTTCGTGTTTCTTTTTTCAATAAAATTGGTCTTCCACTTTGAGTATGGACTACTACCTTCGTATAAATATATAAACGTCATAAAACAGGTTAAAATTAATCTAGAATATTTAAAAATAATTTTAAAAGACAATTATTAACTAATTGCGGTCAGCATATCTCCCTATCAAGCGGAAGGCCGGGGTTCGAATCCTCGCCGGGCCACCGTGCTGGGTAATCGCACGTTAAAAAGGTAAGGCCTCGTTGATCCATTGCTCGCACAAGTTTCGACTTCTGAGAGTTGACGTTCGTCAGCTGGTTAACGAAAACGGACAATTTTAGGACAAATTTTTTGCCGCAACGTGGAAAAAACAACACTATTTTACTAGTTTTATACAATATTACAAGATATATACAAGTGTGATGGATAAACATAGAATTTGCAGCTTCTTATTTCAATCTCACATTTCGTAAGTTAATTCCCTTATACTGTATTATTTAAGAATTGATTTTTGATTGTATAGCGTTCCTGAAGAAGAGCCAAATAGACTCGAGAGCTTGAACTGAAATAAAGAGTACACTTTATTCTCCCACCTGCGAAACCCGACACAATCTCTCATATCATAATCTGTATAGTCGATTCAAATCTTTACCTTTATATATATATATATATATGTATGTATATATATATATATATATATATATATATTTATATATAAAATAAGTGTGGTTAATAGTAATTGATAGTGATTAATGAATACAATAATTCATTACATGAAAGTTGCTAATGAAGAAATATAATAATAATTTTTCAAATATTCAATTGATAACAATCGATTTTGTAAATACTTTCTCGAGATGAATTGAATGCCTCACAAAATTAATGGAAACGGCATAAGTTTGCGAAACATACAGTGCTTTTCTTCATTCCCTCCCCCCATTTATTTTTTGAATTGGTCAACTGCAAAAATTAAAACTTGCCATAATGAAATGTATGCATTAATTCTGAACGAACGAACGTCAACCCTCAAAAATCGAAACTTGTGCGAGCAATGGATCAACGAGGCCTTACCTTTTAACGTGCGATTACCCAGCATTTTGAAATAAAATTAACAGATGGAAATTTCAAGATGGCGACTGGGACTTGTTCATGAAAAAAGACAAAAATATCAGTACAACGAACATCATTGTTCAATTCAAATATTCTCATTCAGTTTTTGATTTTATAAGAAGATATGTGCCACGTATACCATCTCCAAAATGGTCAATTGAACAAAATTCAACGGGAAGACTCTATTTGAGTATGCTGGAAACTATTGTTGATCCTCTAATCAACGAAATCATCGAAGTGGATCCTAATGAATTCAATATGGATATTATTATTCTAACAAGAGAGCATCACCACATTACTCCAGATAATACTTTCCATGGTAGTTCGGTTGGCCATGGAGGTCCTTCGGAATGGCCAGCCCGCTTGCCAGATTTGACACTTTAAACTTTTTTATGGGATTATTTGATGCAAAAGGTCTAAGAAACTGAATCTGCTTTGATGTTGAATATACGGCAGAGAATAATGAATATTTGTAGAAATATCGACGTTGCTGTGTTCGAAAATTTTCGACATAGGCTGTTTCGGATAGGCTGTTCTTATGTCAAGACGTTTGAGGCAACCATCTCGAGCATTTTCTGAACTGAATTCAGCTTTTTTCCCAGAGTATGAAGTTGAACGTCTATGTGTTAAGGCAAATATTCAAGGTTCCTTCATTTTTTAGCAGGTGAAGATATTGACTTCATATCCTAGGGTTGTCAAGTATTTGCCAGGAGCTTCAAAATGATGTATCACAAGACCACTTTCCATTGAAATTTTCATCTGTCAATTCTACGTCAAAATAGAGATGTAAATAGTATGTATCAATTTCATTATCCCAAGTTTCATTTTTTGAGTTAACCTATTCAAAAAATAAAAGGGAGAACACCAAAGAAAAGCACTGTATATTCATAAAAACTATGAATTGACGATTGAAATTAAATTATAATTCAAAAAATTTATAAGATACGAAAATTCTTCAATTGTCACCTGTAATTTTTCGAAGAATTTCTCTGTTCCATTTCTTCATTTATATTTTTCCATATAGAAAACAAACCCATTACTTGATATATGCAAACATGATCAATAACTTCCTTCCCTCTTTCAATAACCTTGTCGTGCTGTGAAGTACTAACCGCTGAAAGTAATAAGCGAACAAAAATATGACTAACATTTTAATTCGTCTCTGCACGGTCTCGTTAATATGTATACCCCTTCGGCACTTGCATTATCAAACCTTTCATCTACTGTCGATGCCATTAATCATTTTGCTGGGAGAGAAATATGTGTGGGCGAAAGGGAAAATTTCAACAAGCTACAATGAGTGAAGTTCATTCTTCATTCACTGTTCCCGTGGAATAGCGGTATCGGAAGATTTAGAATACATATTTCTATATGTATTAATAGAACATGTCAAGTGATCTTTGATAGCAAAATATATATTCCTCGAACATTCTTGGAATACTTCCGGGAAATTGGCTATGAATGTGTTAGGGATGTATAAGTTGTACCTTGAATAACCTAATAATTATGCTTCAGATGAACCTTCACTTGCACTCATGAATGACAAGTTTATTACATGAATATACGTTGGTATTTCAACACTCACACAAATTTAATGAAAAAGTACCTGAAGTTTTCGTAACCCTGTTAAATAATTCTCAA